>ML677379.1:6518074-6915182 GCA_007922305.1 Dermatemys mawii
GTGGGTATTAGCCCACGAAAGCTTATGCTCTATTACTTCAGTTAGTCTTTAAGGTGCCACAGGACTCTGTTACATTTACAGAAGGGGAACAATCTAGCACAAATTATTAAATGTTACTTTTCAGCTTGTCCTGTGCAAAAGGCAATGACCCATTCTTTTCTTAAAGAGCTAAGACAGCCTCAGCGTAATCTACTAACAGGGGAAGTGTTGGCTTCCGCAGCACTTAATCGAAGCAGTACACCTTGCAGAATACAGAGTTCTCAGGTTCTCAGAAACAAATTACAGAAAAACTCAGCAATTTTAGAAGCTTTAGTGCTTTGATTCGATGCAGGTGTTAGAAAGAACATGATCAGGATGCATAACAAGGGTAGGCAATATCTCTTGATATGTGTTTGTGCAGCACCAAGCAGAACGGGAGCCTATCTGAGTTGAGGTCTCTAGGCTTGACTGTAATATAAATAATACTAATCCTATATGGAACTGATCCAATGCCCACTGATGTCAATGGAAACACTCCCTTTGCCTTACCTGTGATTTGGGTAAAGCCCTGACTGAGCTATTGATCAGCCAAATCTTCTTGTGGCAAAAGTTAAGGTTTGTAATTCCTGGATCTTTCAAAGATTGCTTTAAATTTTCCTATGTGCACACAAACTACTTCTGAAGAGCAGTCCTTTTGTCAGGATATCTAAAGATCTTTTTAGAGAAGACAAGAGATTAAAATAATCTTAATATGTTCAGTTCACAGCAGTAATTGACACTCATTAATACTATTGAGAGATAGACAGAAAGCCATATAATTTAAGTATGTCCATCATACTTTATCAATGTAAAAAAATCTGTTTTATCAGTATTTTGTTGTTCTGCTCTCTTTACATGTGTTTGAATTATTACTGAGTAATTATATGATCACAAGCACTTTACTATGCTTGCAAATGAAAATACAACAATTCTACTAAAATATGGCATCATGTGACTTAACTTTTTTGTCCAAAACTTACATTTTTTGACAAGATCAAAGGCACAACTTTCCCCATACTTTGCCATGGCAACAACCCAGGCACTGTGAATTCCAATCAGAAATTACAAATAATTAAGGCTACATGTCGGTCATGGAATCTGTGATTTTACGAGACCTCCGCAACTTCAGTCTCAGGTGGAGGGGCTCCAACTTATGTGATTTATTATTTATTGCCCGCATCCCATCCATGCCTTTTACTAAAAATACCCAGGACAAAATCTTAACCTTACAAATAATGAATAGTCAAAGTGAATATTTTTTGAACTACATCTGGACTGAAATATTATTTATGAAGTATTTGTGACATAGTTTTGAATAAATAAGAAAGGAGTATAACTCAAAGTCTGTGAATAATTCACAGTCAGAAAAAGGAACTAAATTTGCTGATTAACTATCAATAGATTGCTCTACTCTAGCTAAGAGATCAAGGTGCTAACAATATTCCTAAATGGCATTACTATGTATTATGTGCAACCTAAATAATTGGTGGTGCTACCAGACCTGCTTATAACTTCCCATTATAAAACCCTGTTTTCAGTTGCTTATGCCTTTGTCAAACTTTAACCATTTGGATTTAAATTTTCCATGTCTACTCAGGCTAAGGTTTTCTGGAATGCTTCAGTCAAAACAGTTTAGACATTTCTGAGAGAGAGGCTATGAAAATATAGTTGTTTTGCAATGTTAAAAAAAAAATGGGTGACTTTTTTTTTTTTTTTTTGAGACGACTCCATGATTTGGAGCAAGGAGTTAAAATTTGGCAAGGTGGGGAGCCTTTGTGTCAGAGATGTATCTTTTGCCATCTTTGTGAAAATTCACTCCAATTTAGGCAAATTATAAGCTGCTGGAAAACTGAAATTCACATATGCTCAGTAGAGACTTCTTAGAATTTAACAGCTAAAATCAGTGAAGAGTCTATCTTCACAAAGCCTGCTCCATCCTGTCAGAGCTCCTACATGTTACTGAGGGAGAGCAAGGAATGGATTGGTACAGGAAGCCTGGTGAGACTGGGACTTGAGGTGAGGGAGAGAGGGACTGTGAGTTGGGGACTTGGAAGTCAGAGTAGCAGAGGCTGCAACTCTGGCTAGGCAAGGAGATGGGCAGGTGGTGGATGTAGTGAAGGGGAGGATGGGACTGGCTAGACAAAGTGACATGGACTAGGAAATAGTGTGGAGGTAGGATACAGGTATAGGAGGAGAGAGAGAGAGATCTGATGTGGAGCCAAGATGTGTGTGTGGAGGGGAGAGAACTGGGATTGGTGGGCAAAGAGACTGCAACAAGAGTCAGGAAAAGGGGGATCCTGGGACAAGGAGCAGGGGCGGGGTACAAGAAATGATCTGAGGGAAAGACCAGAGAGGAAGGGAGAGACAGATCAGATGAGGAGCAAAGAGAAAAAGACTGGAACTGGCTAGACAAGGAAACTGGGAGTATTGGTGGGAGAGGGTGGAACTTGGATAGGGAACCCTGAGGAGAAAACTAGGACTAACTGGGCAAGCAGGCTAGGATGACAAGCCAAAAGAGTGGAGACTGGAATGGGTAAGCAAGGAGAATGAGACTGGTATGAGGAACCAGGGATGGGTAAGAGAAAGGACTGGGACAAAGTTGGATGGGATGGAGTAAAAGGGATTAAGCTTGACAGCAATGGGTAGAAGACTCTGTGCCCACTATAACACACTCCCCACTAGAGCCTGTAATGGAAGGCAAGAGTGCTGAATCTCAGAACTCCTCTGCTGTCAGCTAATCTCTGTGAAACCCACTGGCAAAGTGTCCCATCCCCGTGTAGTGCTGGTCCACATAAATAAGTTAATCCACTATCAGTTACTCTATTAAACTCAAGGGGCAGAAGTCTTGTGGTGGATCTAAAGGTTGTACCCCTCCCGATGAACCATGTTGGAGTCAATATTATGCCACATGATGGAATTTCTGCTTTTTCGGTTTGCTTTCTTTAAAACCTAGGAAATTACATATAAAAACATTATATTAAAAGAACATCAAGGTTGCAAAGTCAACTCCCCAAAAGTTAGGAAATATCAGAAGTAAGATTGCCCGTGCAACTTTACTTCATTCCCCTTGCGCATATGCTTTATGTTACTGTTGTGCATTACATGATCCTATACTCGTTTTTCCACAGACCCCTGTGCACAGGACTGTCCTTCTCTGGAAATGAACCCAGCCAATATAGTGAAGGGAAGTGTTGGACAGGAGTTGGAAGGTGTGAAGTGAATGTGGGGGATTGCAGCAAAAGACATGATGAGCTTATGATCAAGACAAATGAATGCTGTCCTGGGAAACTGAATTCTACCCCTGCCTCTCCCTGAGTGTTCCTCTGTGATGCTAGGCAAGTCACATAAACCCAGCTTTTCACACATGGTCACTAATTGTGTGGTTTTTTATTTTCTGAGTGCCAACTTGAAACCTTGGGGTCTGCTTTGCAAGAGTACTGAGCACTTACAGTTGCACCTCAACTGAATGGGAGCTCTGCTCTAAATACAAAGTGCTCAGTAATGCTGAGTGCTCAGAAGAATCAGATCATAGACACCTCAAACTGGGCACCCAAAATCAGTGAATACTTCTGACCATAATCTCTTGGTGCCTCAGATCCCAATTTCTGATATGCAGATAATCGCACCCATTCATCTCACAGGGATGTTGGGGAGATAAATGTATTGGTATTTGTAAAGGACTCAGATACTATTAGGGATAAGTGCTATAGAAAAGCCCATGACAAAAATAATAATTCTGTCTTCAGAAGCAGGGTTTGAATGCAGTAAATAAGGTTGGGGCCACAAATTGAACTATGAGGATAAAACAAAATATTCAATAGCTGCTCATTATTTGAGCATGGTCCATTCTGTGCACTGAATGAGGCAAAGCTCCTCAGGAAAAAATAGTATATGATCATGGTATTAAAGACTGTATCATAATGCATACACACAAGGTTATATGGGCAACCTTAATTCTGCCATTTCCTAACTTCTGAGTGCTTGATTTCACAACATTAACAATGTTCTTTAAACATAGTTTTTGTATGTTTTAATAAATACAGCTAAACCCTAAAACCATGTGAAATTCACCTGCCTGATTTAAGGTCTCATTACAATTCAAAACTAAGCCCGCCATCACTGAGAAGCTGGCTTAACCTTTTAAGGAAACATACCCCCTTTTTATTGCTCTCACACGAAACCAGGCTGAGCTTTTGGTTTCAAGGCCAAACCAGATGAAGAGTTCATGTGAATAAAAAAAAACAAAAAACATTTTCACACGGCCTCCTGTGAACTGGACAGAAACCAGTGAGTCTGGCACAGTATAATGTTCTCCTCCAAGACATGCACAAAAGCCTAGTCCTGAGAGGCGCTGAAATACCAACGGGTACTCAGCACCTCAGAATCGGGCCCAAACTTGCTAATGACTTTTCATAGGATTGTGGGGATTAGTAACAATGTAACTCCCACCAGTATTTATACCCTGAAAGAAACAGGAAAAGCCTTTTTTTTGACTTTGTGAGAAGTTTCTTTTCGTTTTTTCTCTTTTACCAAGAGCAGCTCCTTTTCTTTCCCCTTAACAAAAAAGTTTTTTTCTCACTAGGCTTGACTTGGAAATGCTGAGGATGTGCCACCCACTCCAGAAAATGACAGGCTAACAACCAGGCCTTCTTTGGCTCGGGTCTGGGTTGTTACTCAGCCAGTAAAGGAAACTATTGAGGTGGAATCAACTTCAGTACCATGGGACTTGTCTGCACAGCTCTCTTTCCAGGGCCTTTGAAGCTCAAGTTCCAGACCATGGTAACAGACAGGAGCAGTGAAAATGATACCCATAGGCTCCCCCTTGACTCTCCTATATGTTTGCCATAAGATTTCCTGGCCTGCTGGGATTGAGCAAGCAAACTGAATCCCCTCTCATTTTCTGAATCTCACCTACTCTGTCCTCCTAGACTGATCCAGCATCTCCCATAGGCCTTTCCTAACATAACTGAGGTGACTCCCAGATCTATCACTACCTGAACCTTTACCAGCATGAGCATCCAACCGGGTGAAGAGGAGATGCCAGAAACCTCACATCACTACGTCAGAGATGTAAGAAAACAAGTTCTCTCTGGAGCATCATGACTGGGATACCCAACCCTTTGAAAGAAACACCTATGCTTCATAGTAAACTGGGCATGCTCTGAACATCTTTCACACTCCAATTCTGCAGTGTAATGGGGATCAGGTCCCTGAATTTGGACTGAGTTGACTACTCAGCTTGGAGGAATGCTCATTCTGCTGACATTGCAGCATTACCTAGGCCATGGTTCACAAGGTACTTCAAAATGGTGAGAATATAAAGCCCTCCTCATGCTCCTAGACTCTCCCAATGTTGCAGCTCTGACCTCCTTGGTCAAATTTACAATGAGAAAGCTACAAATGCAGATGAAATCTCACAATCAGTACCAGGGATGGTCACCGTTGGCCTAGCAGAAAAGGGGACAAAAGATCAAAGCTCCCAGATTCCGAGTCATTTCTCCACTGCCTGGCCTGCAACATCTCCAACAGGATCACACCCTCTTGGCTACATGAACATACGTAAGCAGCAATCAGTTACTGACTCACAAGCCAAGATGTTAACTCACACAGTCTAATGCCACATCACAGCATAGATCATCAGGTCTCAGGTTTAATCCTTGCTGCTATGGTTCTAAAAGCAAAACCCTCTACTGCCTGAGCAAAGAGACCTCTCTCTACCAGCCATGCCTGCAGCAGGCTCATTAACCTCTCTCTGGGCTGGTCCTCACTAGGGCGGGGGATCGACTGTAGATACGCAATTTCAGCTACGTGAATAATGTAGCTGAAATCGGCGTATCTACAGCCGACTTACCTGAAATCCTTACGGCGGCGGCAGTCGGCAGCGCGCTCCCCAGTCGACTCCAGCTTGCACCTTTTGGCGAGCTGGAGTTACAGAGTCGACGGGGGCGCCGCTGGCAATCGATTTATTGCGTCCTGAGGAGATGCGATAAATCGATCACCATAAGATCGATCTCTCCCAGGGCTAGTGAAGACAAGCCCTCTGTGTCCCATCCATCACCGGAGGGGAACAGGGTGCTATACTGAGTTCACAAAGCAGTTCTCCCCCACCGCTGCCACTACCATCACTATCAGTGGTAGAGAGTCTGTACCTGACAGAATGGTAAGCAGACACAGGTGCTCAACTCTGGGAGAGGTTAACTTCATCACTGTGAGAGTCAGAGCTGTTACTGAAATGTTTCCTTCCCATTCCGCTGCAGGGTGTTCCCTCTATCACCAATACAGTTAGATGGAGTTACTCCTCGGCTCTGAAGCAGGAGATCTGGGAATGGCCAAGGCCATACTTGCCATTCTCAAACCCACTGAAGATTCCTATCCATTTCCAGCCTCAAAGCCCTATGGTATCTAACAATGATCCAGGCTTCTGATATGGATGGCATGAAAAATTTAAAAGTGACTTTAAACTAAGGGTGTCTTCTTTGCAAAGCCTTTCCCAGCACTCTCAAGGATCCAAAGCACAAATACTCCCTAGAATTCTTGTGCACATGGTATATTTGTTACACCTATTCAAAGCCAAGTCCAACTTCAGCCTGTTACTAACATCCGCTGGTATTTGCTGCAGCTATATTCTGCTCTTCAATATATAGCAACTTAAGTACCCTTTATAAATATTAGCTTGAATATTTTAGCTTAAGTATCTTAGACCCATAACAATAAGTTGAGAAATATACAGCATGATTCAAATATGAATCGCTATAACTGTAACTTTTCAAGCCAGATAACTTTTTTCTTACATAAACCCTTGTTAGTATAGAGAACAAAAAAAAAGAAAAACCATTGTGGTAAAGAGATCTACTTATCAATGGATAGTTTTTTAAGGATGACCATTGCAGATCTGCCTGTGAGTTGAAAATTGTACTTCTCTCTGTTTTCTTTCTCTCCCACATCTATTCATTTGTCTACTTCCTCTTGCATGCTGCTCTGTGGATACTTAACACCCTTATTCCTTCTCTTGGAAAATCACGTTCTGAACATAGCTTGACATAAAGCTTGGTCCTGCACCATTAAAGTTCATGAGAGCTTTCCCATTGACTTGAATGGGCATAGGATCAAACTCCAAGGGAGGGGGTGGGGGCACAGAAAACCTGCTTATTACCTTTTTACTGAAAAAAGGTCCTGCATATTATTAGTTATGTTAGTTATTTTAAAAGAGTGGATTAGATTGTTTAGGAGACAGTATCTGGATAAGGAATCTCTATTTTCTAAAGTTCTACTCTGAATCCAGCCTGCGTCTGTATGGACCTAAGTGCCCAGCTGATACACGAATTGGAAATGCACATGGCAAGAAAGCAGCATCATTGTGACTATTATTTGACACCCCTGTTGACAGTCTAAATCAGGCATGGATGATTATAGACTGAACAACCCTCATTCCAAGAGGTGGCTTCTCCAGAAAACAATGAAGCATTTGGATGAGACAAAGTATATTTATTATTTGCATTGTGACTGTAACTAGGAGCTCCCAACATGGACCAGGACCTCACTGTGCTAGATGTTGTGCAAATACAGAACAAAAAGCCAGTGATTAACCCATGCTGTAGCTGTTCAGAGCAGGACTACAGCCCCCGAGCAATCTAGACAACTCCTTTCACAAGCACAAGATAGCCTAATATTTACAAAGCAAATCAGGACTGTGTAAACAAGACCTCTGGTTAAGTACAATTACATTTCTGGTATGAGTCACAAGACACCTACCTACCTGTACAATTTCACTAAACTTGTAATGGATTTAGTGCTTATCAACTACCATTCTCTTTGCAAACTGCACTGCAATTTTGTATATATAGTTCACTAGGTCATTCCATACCCATGTAATTAAATGCCTGAGACAGAAAGCACATAACAGAACTGTAACTCATCTGGTCATTCTAAATCTAGTAACTCAGTCCAGACTAGGATGACCAGATAGCAAGTGTGAAAATCGGGACGGGGGTGGGGAGTAGTAGTTGCCTATATAAGAAAAGCTCCAAAAATTGGGACATCTGGACACCCTAATCCAGCCATTAGAAAATAACCACAATTTTTCCTTTTTTTAAAAAAATATATATATATATTTCTAAATTTGTTGGTTGCTTTATTTTTGCCAGTTCCTGATCATGTCTCTGCTACATTCTGAATGCATGCAATGCTTCACCTACTTCAATTTTAACTAGACAAACAGCTTCCTCAGCAGGATCATAGTCTACTCAGACTGCAATGGAGAAAGCTATGCCACATCAGTTTTACTTGGCCTGGGAAAATATGTAACAGTTTAATTTTATTAAGCTCTTTTGGCTAGTAAACTGTTAGCATTATCAGCAGCTTGTCTACACACCACAAGAGAGGAAAAGCAGTTCTAGAGAAGTCACAGAAGGTTACTTCATTGTAGATTCTTAACAGATGTGGTATGCTCACAGAAAGCATGGATGTTACTTTGGAACTGTTTATCTGATGTCACAGATCAAGTATGGGTTTATTACCTTAGGGAGACTAGGTAATTAGAAACCTTCTTCTAAAATAATATTATAATTATGCTCTCATATGTTTTTGCTTTAAAAGCTTTTGAGCATGCAGTTAAACTTATGTGCACCCCTTCCAATTTCATAATTGGCTTCTAATTCTCACCGAAAGTCACAGACCCAAATGTCTCCTAACTTCAGAATATTCAAAATCCATTGTGACTCAGGTCCATGCTAAGCTGTATTATCATATTTGTCTTCATGTTTAGGACGCAAAGAACAGAATAACAGTGTCTGCATTTCTGTCATACTAGCAAGGGAGCCACTCCTTCAAGGCAGTCCAAAGCAGGGCATTTCATAACAAAATGTAAACACAGAGATATAAGCCACAAATCTGCTTTAAGGCCTTTTATACTGATACAATGAAACTTGCCAATTTGCACTGATAATTGAGTGATCCATTGTGCATTGCTGAACTTGGAAATTAATGAGTAAGCAAATAAGCACAATGGAAAAACAAGACTAACACATCATAAATCATACTTTATTCATTTACTAAGATAATTGTACAACAGCTTACTTTTAATTATCCTACACTACTAGTAAATGTACCATAATGCTGTTTGCAAAAATAATGAAGCCAAGACTTCTGCCCACTACTCTACTATGAAATCTTTCCTGAGAAGTGGGGAGGTGGCTGTATTTTGATATAAGGTATAAAATAGGTGGATTAGTGAGATTCTAGTAGAAAAGACTACTCATCTTTTCTTAAATAAACTCTTGTAAGCATGGAGAATTACTGAAGCACTGTGGCAAGGAGATCTAATTATCAGACGATAGTTTTGAAGGCTGGCCACTGTATCTCTGGTCAGCGTGTCCTTTCACATCTTGGCTGGTATTATTTCCATTAACCAACCATTGAACAGCCTCCTGTATGTATCCTTCATGCCTCCTCTCTCAGCCTGCAACACTTCTCATTTTCACATTCCACTTGATTTGACAATAAGTAGGGGGCAGGCTGTATTTGTACTGACATGACTTTGGTACTTCAAGGGTGCAGTAGTCATAGACAGCAATTGAAATGAACCTCTACGACAAATACCACATACTTGGACAATAGCTCCTGCCACGGAAAGCTCAGATAATTCACCACGGTGTGGCTAACTGAGCCCAAGCTAAAAAGACAATGGCACATTCTGACATGCACGTAAATTATGTCAATGCAGAGCTCACCCTTGGGAGCTATTCCTAATACATGGCTTAATAGGTATTTTCCATGTCTAATTGATGTGATTAAGACTCCATACATTGAACAGCTTCAGAATAAGGTCCTGTCTGTAAAACCATTCCTATTATTATTAGGGATATGTAAATAATTGTAAGACTCTTCACTGTAAAATAACAAAAGACAATAGCTAAAATGCCAACTATCATGCCAGCTTCCTAGCAATCCCCTGAGCTGTTTACTTAATGCTCCAGTTAAGGATCTGCATTTTAAACAGAGCCATACATTAATTTATTTGTTATTGTTAGATTTTGTACTACACATTACTAGAAAAATGTAAGGATTCTTCCCACGAAATTGTGGTATAGTAAAACAGAGAGTGCTCTGGTAATAAGAAAGCTTTTACAGCAAGTACCTACACAAGAGAAGCACCAAAAGGGGATAGATATCTAGAAATTCAATCATCCTCCCTAGCATACTTAGAGGAGGAGAGCTCCCTAGCTGGCAAGACAGACTCTCCAGCTAGGTTCATAGAATATTAACCAGATCATAAACAAGTAATGTATGATGTATGTTAACGGATTACCGCAACCTTTTTTTTATGAAAAGCTTCTGGCAGTTATTTCAAATAATGTAAACTGGGCTTACAAAAAGAGATACATTGAAGAACTAGATAACAAATATTTTAAATCACCCACTCTCTCCCCATCTTCTAGCAAATATGGGTTTGTTATTACTTTCTCTAAAGTCAGTGACAAAACTCCCATGCGCTGTAGAGGCACAGAATTGAACCCCATGTCTAAAGAATGTCTCGATAGGAAACAGAAAATGTTATTCACAGAACAGAAAGTCTCCTTTCCATTATCCTATAACAGATTAAACTCTTACTCTGGAAATTGTTGTTACACATAGCAAGAAGGTCAGCTGAGCTTTTCACATCTCTAAGGTCTGCAGGCAAGCATGCTGGAACAATTTGTACCGTCGGAGTGCTGAGAGACATCGAATCAAACTGTAAACTCTGTATATAATGGCAACCACTTCAAGCCAGGGGGTGCTGTCAGGCCCCAATACTAGCACCTATGGCTGCTGGAGTCAGACTTAGCTGTGCATGGTCAAAAATACTGGAAGGTAATCAATACTTGAATTGAAAGGAAAGTTTATGTACACTTACTCCCAGAATTCCATGACTGGAGACGTGGCATTTTGTAAAGAGAGTTGACTGCAGTTGCTCATATTAAGTTTCTGAAATTCCACGCAGTTTTCTATAAAAAAACAAAAAAAGTTTGCTATGATATCTGCAATACACTTTTCTTCTTAGTGTATGTTCATTGTGCAATGCCACCAGTCTACCTGAACTGACCCTTAGCAAACAAAGGCTTTCCATTGAAAATGGTATGGGATTGTCAGTTCTGTTACAGTGTACTTTGGACTTTGGTCATCGAGTCACACAGACTCATCCCAGGATCCCAGTTGATATGGCAACCTCCACCTTTTCATGTTCTCTGTGCATGTTCTCTGTGTATATTCTCCACTGTATGATCCAGTCTATACATTGATGAAGTAGGTTCTAGCCCATGAAAGCTAATGCCCAAATAAATTTGTTATTCTCTAAGGTGCCACAAGTACTCCTCATCCCAGGAAGATATTCTTGCACAGCACGTTACATTCACCTACTGTACTTTTTGAATGAAACGCTACAATTTCAAGAGCCAGTGAAGTGTTTGAGGCAGAAGAAAGAAGCTTTGAATTGATGTGATTGCTAGGGAGTTAAAACATACAGCCAGCTCCAACTGGCTAACTAAGGTTCAATTCCCAATGCCAACAGTTGGCTCAGGAATTACTTTCTGCCAGCAACACATGTCCACTGGCCTTAACATGGCAAGTGAGAAAGTTATTCTCTGGTGTTCTGTTAGGAAGGAAAAAATGACGACATCAAAGCGTCTCAGCATTATTGAGCTGACATATACTATTTGAACAATGATCAGTACTGGCCAGGTGTCACTGCATGGAGGTGAAAAAGGACACTGAAGCCTACCATCACCAGTGGGTTTGATCCTGGATTCTTAACATATCTGAATGGACTTCAGAGAATGTTTTGGGTGTGCATGGAATGCAGAATTGGGCCCAATGGAAGTGAGTCAAAGCCATAAAGTCACAGTAGGGTGTGAGGATGGGCTGAGGGCAAACAGTAATATAAGGAGCGGAAGGGAAAAAATCAATGACATGACAACTACAAACAATACGCTGTACTAGAGGATGAAAATATTAGTGGGCATTCAATTCTACAAATCATTATGATCTTCCTTTCAAGTGAAATGCAGTACTTAAACATTCAGATTGATAAAGGAATATCCATGTTAGGATAAATCTTCCAAATACAGGGCCCTATCCTGCAAGTCCTCACTCACACACGCAGTCAATCACACAAATAGTCCACTTGTGCAGCTAAGGGTTTGCAGGAGTGGTCCCAAGTACAGTCAGAAAAATACAACACAAAGTTATAGATCTTTGCATAAAAAGTTCAGATACAAAGATCCTTACTCAATTTTTCCCTCAGAATTTAAGTCATTAAGACACACTGGTTTCACTGGGAGTCTGTCTGAATAAGGACTGATTGAAAACTGAGATCCATATTGTGCCATCAGTTTTTAAGCTTAATTCCCCGAGTGTAAAAAAGTGAAAGTTCAATACAGTCCTAAGTAGCAGACCCAGGATTTAGTCCATTGCATCTTTCAGAATTAAGAAAAGCTTAGGGCTTCTGATCCTGTGCAGTATCATTACATTTGACAAGAACAAATGTCTATACAATGATGAAAAAAAACAAAACAAAACCAACACGCCACAAAAGCCTGAGCAAGGTTCTACACCAGAACCCGTCAGTAAATGCTGGTAAATACCATGGGCCAAATTCGCTGCTGATGTGATTTTCACATGCCCATTGATTTCAATAGAACTAAGACAATTTGTATCAGCACAAAATTTGGCTCCTACAGTTTAATTTAGCAATCAATCACTTTTAAGTATTTCTATAGCTATTAAGTTTGCTGGGAACATACCTGTATTCCATTCATGTCCACAAGTGGCCCAAGGGAGCTCTGTGGTAAAGCAGTTAAATAGATAAAATATAGCCCATGCTAAAATGATGATGTAATAAACATTTAAATGGGCTTCAATAACTTGGGTAGCATATCCAATACCTGGAGAAAAAAAATAAAGAAAAAACCCCTAAATTACAGAAACTGTTTGGTTTTCAAACCAAGACCATATTTTTTTCTGCATATCTTAACATTATTTTTGATGAAACATATAATGCTTTTAGAAAAAAAAGAACAAAGAACTGGTTGTTACCTTCAAACAGCGGGCAAACTTTTCTCCAACATGTAATACCTCCTTCACTAGTAAACTGTCCCAGGGCGGTCTCCAGGAAAAATACTGGTATTCCACAGCAAATAAAGAAAACCACATATGGAATGAGGAAAGCACCTACAAGCAAATATCAATGGGGAGCTAGTTAGAGAAAACAAAGCTCCTTGAAAGAAAAGTGAAAAAAATTGCTTTCCTTAACAAAGGAAGGATCCTACAAACCTGTACTCCTTTGCCAATGGAGGAAGCACAACTCATGGAAGAAAGGGTCAGGCCCTAAATTCTGAAACATAATTTCTATGGGTCAGTCTATTCACTTTACTTCAACAGAACTGTCTAGAGGACAAGATACCTGCATTCAATTTCCAGCTTAGCCTCACACTTCTTGTATGATCATGGGCAAGTCACTTATCCATCTTGTGCCTCAGTTCTCCACCTGTAAAATTGGAATAATATTTTCCTGCCTCACAGGAGTTTTATGAAGATAAAATCCATTAAGAACTGTGAGGCACTGGGTACTATGATGGTGAGAATCATATAGTTAGGGAACCAATGGGACTATTTACAGGATTTAGCCTTTGATCAGAAGAAAATATACACCAGAAATTAAAATTTGTAACTTCACTCACTAAAAAAATAACAAAGCATCCATGCTCTTTCTGAGCTTCCCACAGAAAAGATTAAATACTAAATATGTAATATATAAGTACAGTCCAGTGCCAAAGAGTTGCACAGTAGCAAATACCATTCTTTCCTTTATTGACTAAGGCATAGCAGAAATAGTACATTACTGTAATTTAAACTTTGAAAGCAACCACTCCTTTAATGTTTAGTCATATTTTAAAATATTTATATTCAACACGTGCAAAAATGGAGTGATAAATATTATCGGAATGGGTTATATATTAACAGAGATGAGAAAAGATAACTGTGTTAGGTCAAATTCTGATCTCAGTTACATTTGATCCAATCCCCAGGGATTTTATTGAGAATAAGAACCCACGTAGCTAAAAACAAGATGAAGCTTTTCACTTCAAAGAGAGCAAGTGAGAAGAGAAGACACAGAAAAAGAGCATCATCCAGCAACTACTCTGCTAATCAGTCCAAGGGTGAGTTATAGCACACAAAGACTGCAGGTTTAGACCCAAGCAAGGGAAGAAGGAAATACATCTGGAAGAGGAAGAGATACCAAAGATGGCTAATAAACACAGTGATGGATGAGACAATTCATACTCAAACCAGGTGAACTAATATTCATAAAGGACCTAATTTTCTGCCACTTTCACTCACATGGTATAGTGTTTGTGAAAAGTTCCACTGACTTCAAGAGGGCTACTGTCAGAATAAAGCACTACTCACCATGAGTTAGGATGGCAGAATCCAGATCTCAGCCTATTGCCTGCAGTTCCTGAACATACAACCCTGGCATACTTTAACTGGAGCATTATTTAAGACTAATGATATAATTAAACCAGCACAAGGACCATTTCAAAGTCACAAAGTTAAATTCACAGTCATATTCTCTTTTTTTCTTCAGTATGTATTTTAAAATATTGCCACCCACCGCACACACTACTCCATGTCTCCTACACACTGCTGAGCTTTAGTGGCAATGACATCTCCCTGAACCATTTCTCTGAAAATGCAAGTATCTTTACTGACTAGCCTTTTCAGTTCTATCTCCAATAATATGTGTTTAATTTCTGAATCATCACAGCCAACCAAATGTTTCTGAACTTTGTTTCAGGACAACTTTTTAGTTGTATAAATAACCAGAGATTCTGTGTTTTAATCATAAAAAAAGCAGAGGAAATTGCAGTGTTGAATTATGCTTCGCTCACTTGGATCTAGAAAAGGAGATAAAACAAAGTATGCCTGTTTTTCAGAAATATAGCATGGCATCATGTGGACCTGCAACTTCAGTCTGCAGGCCCATAACTAAAGAGAGGTCTCTTCAGGGACCACTTCCTCTCCCAACCTCTCTAATCCATGGTTTCTCCAAATCCCTCCAGTAAAACCTCCACAGTTTGAGAATTGCCTGTCTAGGTCAAATCCTGCTTGGCCTACTCAAATGCATAGTCCTGATGACTTTAACATAAGCATCTGTTTAAGTCAGGAGTGTGAGATTTGACTCTCTGGGACTGATTCTCCTCTCACTTACACCGGTTTTACTCTGATCAGACTCCACTGACTTCAACAGATTTACACCAGTGTAGCAGAGGAGAACCATGCTTTTTACTCTCCACATAAACAACTAAACAATAACTGATCTAAAATTATAAAAGGCAATTCATCTTGTTGGATAATCAGCTATCACCAATAAGCCACATTTCCATGCTCACAAACAAATTGAGATAATTAAAACTGCTCTTTCACAAATCATGACCTTCATTTTACACATAGATGCAGAAACTCTATGTATAAAACAAGCCAAATTTTTATTTCACTTCCAGCATTGCACCTACGCTCAGTTGGGTTGCACAAAGAGCTGAGAGCAGATTGGGGCAGATTGGCCCCACTGAAGGTAATGAAATGTTGCATTGGCATCAGTGGTGCCAGGATTTGGTCAATTTTTTTCATTACATTCTGTCTTTAGGATGCTGGAGTTTGTTATTTATTTTAAATGTGATTCCTTTTCATCTAATTACACAGCAAACATGAGTGAAGTATTTCCAATGTGAAGCTAACGTTGGTGAAAATGGCAATTTTACATTTTGACAAGCTAGAATATGTAGATATACTACACATATAACTAACAAGAATATAAAGGGTACCACGTGGATAAGGGAGTGTTCAAAATGTTATTTCTCAAAGTTTTCTTCCACCTTCTCAGAAAAACCTTTGGGACAATTCTCACAAATTAGCATCAAATATGTTCTGGATTTCATGCCCAGATTGTTATCTTTATATCATAAAAGTTGTACTAGAAATCAACATGCACCATCTTAAGAACAGCAGAGTTCTTTTTTATCTCATTTTTGCCAAAGTGCAGGAATAAAAGGAACTAAAGCCAAATTACAAAGCAAACACACCTGCTACAGCACAGTAGTCTTTAGAAATGTACCAAACAAAAATGGTCAGGATTATCCCTGGTGTTACTCAGTGGAATGACAATGGAAATAAATTTGGCATTGTTGGCAGAGAAAACCTACTGTTGAATAGGTCTTTTTATGCATGTGTACAGTTACCAAGTACATTACTTTCTTCCTAAGCTATCTGCTTTTACTACTGTTTTAGGCCTGAATTGAAAGAGTGTCTGTATCCAGCTGAGCATATTCCTAAACTACTTTTTATTTTGATTAATAATTTTTCCTCTGGTAGCTATATCATAGAGGTTGTGTTTATCTTATGTATTTCATAGAAGCCATAAATAATACCTAAAATATGCTATGTTGTTGCATAATCTGAACTTGTGCTTTTCTCCTTTAAGTAAAACTATTATTGTGTTCCACAACTTAATGTAACTAATGTTATTTCTAATATTTAATAAAGTAACTAGTATCCTTTCTGCAACTAACAAATTCAACATCCTTTCCTACCCTATCTGGGAGGAAAATAAGCAAACAAAGTTGGGTGCAACTGATTTAAAGGGACTCTGATGTAACAGAGAACAAACCAATGATGCAGGTACGATAAGAAAACAATCCTCCTAAAAGTTCAGTCCTTGATTGCCAGGTAGCCCTTAAACCATTATAAAAAAGTCCAGCTAATTGTACTTTGCTAAGTAGCTTGTTTTGGAAAATAAACAATTGCTTTATATTGCAGTTGCTGTTCCTAATAGGATTTTTTTTGTTCTTGTTTTGTTTTGTTTTTGAGAGAATAAGCATGTATATATGTTTACATGCACAAAAACATGCAGTATATAGTCCCATTTTAATAGTGTACTAGTCTCTTTTTCATAAGATGTTTGTATAAAAATGGGACCATTTGGGTGAAAATAGTTTTGAGTCACATTGGCCATTTTTGTACAATGTGGTTTCCACTTAATTTCACAAGATTTTGTAAGTGCATTACTGTCTTCACAAGAACATGGCATTTCTCAGATGCAAGAAACTTGCAAAAGGAAACTGCAAAACATTTTGCAAAAAAATAAGTAAAATGCTCCATAATTTTACACAGCCACACAATGCTTAATGCTTCCATAGCAGCGTGAGCACTGACATCCTCTTATAAACACCCATTATTTACAACCAATGCAAGAAGTCACCGCAAAGCATTTGTTTACTGTTCATTTACCATGTGTTTATGGTGAGCTGTGAATCTACATGTGATGCCATCTTACCTCCTCCATTCTTGTAGCAAAGATATGGGAATCTCCACACATTTCCCAACCCAATAATCTCCCCTGCCACAGAAAGCACAAATTCAACCTTATTGTTCCAGTGGCCTCTTTCGTGCACTTTCTTATCGTTGCTGTGGACCAGGTTGGTACTTGAGGCTTCTGGGTCCAAAGCATCTTCCGGCTTGCCATTAATTATGGGAATAGTTTTTTCAGCGGTCATGACTCTGTGCAGCCTGGGGAGGGGGGAAGGATAAGAAAGAAGTATGGGATTTTTAAAATCACCTTCACAAAACATCAAACGATCACTCACAAATCCCTCATCTGATCTTTGGCTTTGCATGTCCTATAAACACACAGGGATTTGCTAGAAGGTGCTAAAAGCGAAGGAGATGCCAAGTTTGCCTAGATCGGACAAGTTCCCCCTACCTCCGAAAAGGTGGTGGCGTGGGATCATTTAGGTGCAGTCAGGAGAATTCAAGACTCCCACACGGCCACCTTTCCGAAATCCCTCCCCTTGCTAGGATCCCAGCTCTGCAAGCCTCTCAGCTGTCACAGAGACCAGCCCAAGCACATCTGACCTGCAGCCTCAGACACCTTCCAGCTCAACACAGATACAAGCGGGAAGGGGGATGAATGGTTCCCGGGCTCCCCGGAAGAGCAGGCGCCTCCACTACTCACCCAGGGCTCTGCGTGCGCTGATGGGAGAGGGGCAGGGTCGCTGGGTCTCGGCTGGGCTCTGAGCGGCTCCCCGAGGGCTGCCACTGTCCGCCTTGTTGCACTGGAGCCGAGAAGCTGCAGGCGCCCGGCGGCGGCGCAGGCAGAGGACGGAGGGTGCGAGCAGGAGGACAGACGGGGGCGCCTTATCCTCTCTCTGTCAGCTCCTGCCCGGCTCCCCGGCTGCAGGGGATGGGACGCTCCCTGCTACCCACGCGGCGGAGGAGAATTTGCAACTGCTCAGCCTTTCCCGGAGCGCTGGTATAACACCCGCCTCCCCCCGCCACCCAGCGCCGTCTGCCCACCGCCTCCTCCGCCCTGCATCGCAGCTGGAGCATCCCCAGCCCGCGCGCTACCCCGCCCCCTGCCACTGACCACCAGCCCCCTCCCCTTTCCAGCTGGGGGGGGAGGGGGCGCGAGCCGAGCTCTCCTGGCAGCCTGCACCCAGTCCCCAGGGAGCAGCCCGGGAGAGGCGGGAGCTGTGAGCAGGCAGGGGAAGGGGAGCTCATTGCACGAGCTCCCAGCTGTGCCTGGCAGGGGAGAGCCGGGGTATTGCTGGCAGCAGTGGGAAGAGCTGTAGCCCACGGCCAAAGCCAGCTCTGGAAGGGCTCTGAACCCCAACCCTTGCAGCAGCTGCTGTCTATTATTAATTAATTACTACGTGGGGGAAGGGAAGGGCCAGTCAGGCCCCCATCCTACCCAGTGGGGTCCTCCACAGTTACAGACATCCTCTGCTCTTTAGAGACTTCCTGCCCTCATCTCCTTCTGATCCCCCCCCCACCACTCCTGACCCCCTTTAGGCCTGATACAGCTTCCATCTGCTTCTGGTCTGTTCCTTCTCAAACTCTGTCCTCACAACTCATTCCTCATGGGCACAGCTTCCATCACTGCTAACCTGCGCTCCAGCTCGGCCTCTGATCTTTCTTAATACACCTTTTATTAATACCCAAACCTAACAAGGGATCGTAGAATCATAGATCTGGAGGGACCTCAAGAGGTCATCTAGTCCAGTCCTCTGCATTCATGGCAGGACTAAGTATTATCTAGACCAGGGGTGAGCACACTTTTTGCCCCAGTGGCCACATTGGAGTGCAAAACTGTATGGAGGGCCAGGTAGGGAAGGCTGTGCTTTCTCAAAGAGCCTGGCCTCTGGCCCCTCCCACTTCCCGCCCCCTTCATAATCCCTGACCCATCCAATCCCCCCTATTCCTTGTCCCCTGACCGCTTCCCCCTAGGACTCTCTGCCCCAAACCACCATCCCCCGGGAAAGCACCCCCTATCCAACTCCCCCTCCTTCCTTTCCCTGGACTGCCTGACCTCTATCCACATCCCCGCCCCCAACAGGCCTCCCAGGACTCCCATTCTATATCCAACCCCCGCTGCTCACCATCCCCTGATCACCCCCTCCCGAACCTCCACCCCATCCAACCATCCCACCATCCCCTGCCCCCTGACTGCCCCCCACCAAACCCTCTACTCCTTATGTCACTCAGAGCAGCAGGAGTTCACAGCCGCACCATCCGACCAGAGCTGTCCATGCAGCAGTGTGGCTGCAGGGGAGAGGGGACAGCAGGGGCGGCCGGGGGTAGCCTCTCTGGCTGAGAGCTCAAGGGCCAGGCAGGACCATCTTCTGAACCAGATGTGACCAGTGGGCCGTAGTTTGCCCACCTCTGATCTAGACCATCCCTGACAGGTGTTTGTCTAACCCAGTGGTCTTCAAACGGGGGTGTGCAAGCCCACCCCAGGGGGTGCGCGAGACCCCGGTGCTGCTGCCGAGCCCGCCCGGGAGACTGCCGAACTCCCAAGCAGGCTATTTTCATCCTGTCAAAATGCCGCCACGGAAAGTGGAAGCTTCCGCTTTCTGTGGTGGCATTTCAGCAGACATATCCACCGGGGGCTGCCAGAAAGGGGCCACCAGGGGAAAAGTTTGAAGACCCCTGGTCTAACCTGCTCTTAAAAATCTCCAATGATGGAGATTCCACAACCTCCCTAGGCAATTTATTCCAGTGCATAACCACCCCGGCAGGAAGATTTTCCTAATGTCCAACCTAAACCGCCCTTGCTGCAACTTAAGGTAAATTGTTTCTTGTCCTATCCTCAGAGGTTAAGAAACACATTTTTTCTCCCCCCTCCTTGTAACAACCTTTTATGTTCTTGAAAATGTTATGTCCCCTCTTAGTCTTCTCTTTTCCAGACTAAACAAACCCAATTTTTTAAATCTTCCTTCACAGGATCATGTTTTCTAGACCTTTATTAATTTTTGTTGCTTTTCTTTGGACTTTCTACAATTTGTCCACATTGTTCCTGAAATGTGGCATCCAGAAAAGGACACAATACTCCAGTTGAGGCCTAATCAGTGCCTAGTACAGCGGAAGAATTATTTCTTGTGTCTTGATTGCAACACTCCTGCTAATACATCCCAGAATGATGTTTGCTTTATTTTTATTTACAACAGCATTACACTGTTGACTCATATTTAGCTTGTGATCCACTATGACCCCCAGATCCCTTTCCGCGGTACTCCTTCCTAGGCAGTCATTACCCATTTTGTATTTGTTCAACAGATTGTTCCTTCCTAAGTGGAGTACTTAGGATTTGTCCTTATTGAATTTCATCCTATTTACTTCAGCTCATTTCTCCAGTTTGCCCAGATCATTCTGAATTATAATCCTGTCCTCCAAAGCAGTTGTAACCCCTCCCAGCTTGGTACTGTTCGCAAATTTTATAAGTCTACTCTCTATGCCATTATCTAAATCATTAATGAAGATATTGAACAAAAGTGGACCCAGAACCAATCACTGCAGGACCACACTCCTTATGCCCTTCTGGCATGACTGTGAATCACTAATAACTACTCTCTAGGAATGGTTTTCCAACCAGTTATGTACCCACCTTATACTAGCTCCATCTAGGTTGCATTTCCATAGTTTGTTTATGAGAAGGTCATGCAAGACAGAATCAAAAGCTTTACTAAAGTCAAGATATACCACATCTACTGCTTCTTCCTCATCCACAAGGCTTGTTACCCTGTCAAAGAAAGCTATCAGGTTGGTTTGACATGATTTATTCTTGACAAATCTATACTGACTGTTACTTATCTTCTAGATGTTTGCAAATTTATTAATTATTTGCTCCATTATCTTTCCAGGTATAGAAGTTAAGATGACTGGTCTGTAATTCCCTGGGTTGTCCTTATTTCCCTTTTTTATAGATTCGCACTATATTTGCCCTTTTCCAGTCATCTGGAATCTCATCTTCCATGACTTTTCAAAGATAATCACTCATGGTTCTGATATCTCCTCAGTCAGCTCTTTGAATATTATAGGATGCATTTTATCAGATCCTGGTGACTTGAAGACATAAGAAGATAAGAATGGCTGTACTGGGTCAGACCAAAGGTTCATCCAGCCCAGTATCCTGTCTATCGACATTGGCCAATGCCAGGTGCCCCAGAGTGAGTGAACCTAACAGGTAATGATCAAGTGATCTCTCTCCAGCCATCCATCACCCCCCTCAGAGAAACAGAGTCTAGGGACACCATCCCTTACCCATCCTAGCTAAGAGCCATTAATGGACTTAACCTCTATGAATTTATCCAGTTCTCTTTTAAACACGGTTATAGTCCTAAACTTCACAACCTCCTCAAGCAAGGATTTCCACAGGTTGACTGTGCACTGTGTGAAGAAGAACTTCCTTTTATTTATTTTAAACCTGCTGCCCATTAATTTCATTTGGTGGCCCCTAGTTCTTATATTATGGGAGCAAGTAAATAACTTCCTTATTCAATTTCTCCACACCACTCATGATTTTATATACCTCTATCATATCCCCCCCTTAGTTTCCTCTTTTCAAAACTGAAAAGTCCTGGCCTCTTTAATCTCTCCTCATATGGGACCTGTTCCAAAACCCCTAATCATTTTAAGTTGTCCTTCTCTGAACCTTTTCTAATGCCAGTATATCCTTTCTGAGATGGGGAGACCACATCTGTATGCATTATTCAAAATGTGGGCGCACCATGGATTTATATAAGGGCAATAAGATATTCTCTGTATTATTCTCTATCCCTTTTTTAATGATTCCTAACATCCTGTTTGCTTTTTTGACTGCGTGGAAGTCTTCAGAGAACTATCCACAGTTACTCCAAGATCTTTTTCCTGATTATTTGTAGCCAAATTAGCCCCCATCATATTGTATGTATAGTTGGGGTTATTTTTTCCAATGTGCATTTCTTTACATTTATCCACATTAAATTTCATTTGCCATTTTGTTGCCCAATCACTTAGTTTTGTTAGATCTTTTTGAAGTTCTTCACAATTTGCTTTGGTCTTAACTATCTTGAGCAGTTTAGTACCATCTGCAAACTTTGTCACCTCACTGTTTACCCCTTCTCCCAAATCATTTATGAATAAGTTGAATAGGATTGGTCCTAGGACTGACCACAGGGGAACACCACTAGTTATCCCTCTCCATTCTGAAAATTTACCATTTATTCCTACACTTTGTTCCCTGTCCTTTAACCAGTTCTCAGTCCATGAAAGGATTTTCCCTCTTATCCCATGGTAACTGAATTTACACAACAGCCTTTGGTGAGGGACCTTGTCAAAGGCTTTCTGGAAATCTAAGTACATTATGTGCACTGGATTCCCCTTGTCCACATGTTTATTGACCCCTTCAAAGAATTCTAATAGATTAGTAAGATATGATTTCCCTTTACAGAAACCATGTTGAATTTTGCCCAACAATTTATGTTCTTCTATGTGCCTGACAATTTTATTCTTTACTATTGTTTCAATTTGCCTGGTACGGACGTTAGACTTATGGTCTGTAATCATTCTTGTTTAAATAATTTTTAACTTATTTATGTTACTTGTTTAAATAATTTTTAACGTGTTCTTTCCCTATTTTAGCTTCTGATCTTACCTCATTTTGACTACAATACCCACACGAGGAAATAAGGAAACAGATCAACAGAGCCAGACATGTACCCAGAACCCTCCTGCTGCAAGACAAGCCCAAGAAAGAAAACAACAGAACACCACTGGCCATCACCTACAGTCCTCAATTCAAACCTCTTCAACACATCATCAGTGATCTACAACCCATCCTGGACAACGATCCCTCACTTTCACAGGCCTTGGGAAGCAGGCCAGTCCTCACCCACAGACAACCCACCAACCTCAAGCATATTCTCACCAGCAACAGCACACCACGCCATAACAACTCTAACTCAGGAACCAATCCATGCAACAAACCTCGATGCCAACTCTGCCCACATATCTACACCATCGACACCATCACAGGACCTAACCATATCAGCCACACCATCACCAGTTCATTCACCTGCACATCTACCAATGTAATATATGCCATCATGTGCCAGCAATGTTCCTCTGCTATGTACATCAGCCAAACTGGACAGTCCCTATGAAAAAGGATAAATGGACACAAATCAGATATTAGGAATGGCAATATACAAAAGCAGTAGGAGAACACTTCAATGTCACTGGACACACAATTACAGATTTAAAGGTCACCATCCGGCAGCAAAAAACCTTCAAGACCAGACTTCAAAGATAAACTGCGGAGCTGCAATTCATTTGCAAATTTGACACCATCAGCCACAGGACTCTGTCAAGAATCAGAGGGGCAGCCATGTTAGTTTGGAATTGCAGAAGTGACAAAGAGTCCTGTGGCACCTTAAAGACTAACTAAAGTTTTAGAGCATAAGCTTTCGTGGGCTAATACCCACTTGGTCGGATGCATGCAGTGGAAGTATTCAGGGGCATGTATAAATAGGTAGGCAAGAACCAGGTAGGAGATAACAGGGTTAGTCCAATGAGGCTGAACCAGCTTGTTATCTCTAATCAGGGAGGGTGAGGTATTCCTCTAGCAGCTGAACTGGAGGTGTGAATAGTGAGAGAAGAGAAGCTGCTTTTGTAGTTAGCTAGCCACTCGTGACTTTATCCTCACACATAATTATTTCAAATTTGGTGACAATATATACCTCCAGACCAGCGGCACCGCTATGGGCACCCGCATGGCCCCACAGTATGCCAACTACCTCTCTGATTCATTTTCACTGGCATTCACTGTGTTAGATATCCTATCATCACCACCTTCTTGGTGAAAACTGAAGTCATCATTAAGCACCTCTGCCATTTCCACACTTTCTGTTATTGTTTTTCCCCCCTGACTGAGTAATGGGTCTATCCTGCCTTTGGTTTTTTGTTATCCTTTATGGCTCTAGCTAGTTTGTTCTTGTTTTCTGCCTTGGCTTTTCTAATTTTGTTCCTACATACTCCTCCCTTCTGCCCCGCCTATCCTTTTTGATCAAGCTGTACCCTTCTATACCAGTATTCCAATCATGTATTTTATCCCACCAAATCTATGTGATGCCAACTGTGTCATAGCTGTGTTTATTTACTAGCACTTCAAGTTCTTCTGCTTATTCTAGATCTTAGATCCCTCCCCCGCCCCGAGTTCTGTCTTGTCTCTCCCTTATCCCTGCTATAACAGCCCATGCTCCCCCCAAATTCTGACCCTTCTCCAGGTCTCCACGTTTTTGACTTACCTGTGGGCTTTGGTCACCTGTCCCCTTCAAACCTAGTTTAAAGACCTCCTTACTAGGTTAGCCAGTCTGTATCTAAATATGCTCTTCCCCTTCCTCAATAGGAGGACCTCATCTCTTCTTAGCAGTCCTTTCTGGAACAGCATTCTGTGGTCAAGGAAGCCAAAGTCCTCCTGGCGACACCATCCTCACAGCCAGGTATTCACCTCCAGGATGCATCTGTCTCTGCCTGGGCCCCTACCTGTGACTGGAAGAATTGAAGAGAACACCATCTGAGCTCTCAACTCTTTCACCCATACTCTAAGAGCCCTGTAGTCACTTCTGATCTGCTGAGGGTCAGACCTTGCAGTATCATTAGTGCCCACATGGATGAGTAGGAAGGGGTGGTAATCAGAAGGCCAGATGACCCTTTGCAGTCCTCCTGTAATATCTCAGATATGGGCCGCTGGCAGACAGCCTACCTCTGGGGATGCCATGTCAGGGTAACAGATGGGTGCCTCTGTCCTGCTCTGAAGAGAGTCACTAACCACAACTACCCTATGTTTCCTCCTGGGAGTGATGGTGACAATCCTCCCAGCCTTGGGGGTACATGGCTTCTTCTCATCCACCTTTTGGGGTGATTTCTCATTGTTCTTTATCAGTTTTGCATCACCATGGTGGGTGGGTTGTTAGCAGGGGTGGAGCACTGCTTGCCGCAAAAAATAACCAGCAGCCAGTATCCTCCCTTTGAGAAAGCCATATCCTCCTCCCACGGTGGTGTAAGAGCAATCCTCTGATAGCTTCCTCAGCTTTGGATGTCTCCATAGGAATGCTCTCAAGGACTTCCTTGTGGGTGCAAATGGTCCTCAGCCCAGCCACCTCCTCCTGTAGCTCTCCCATCTGTGTCCTGATAGATTCCATCAGCAGACATCTTTCACACTAGATGATCCCCGCAGCCTGGATTTCTGAGAGTGGGAAATGTAGGCCATAGTCTCTGCACATACACACCAGGATCTGGTAGAGGCATCCATGGTTAGGCTGTTTGGATACAAGCGGAGATGGAGGAGACAGGAGCAGCTTTGGCACTGGAAATATGGCCCTTCCTAACCATAGCGATTCTATTACATCTCCCTCCACAAACTCCCTCTCAAAGTCCCCTGTTTGCGGTCCCCACTTTGCTAGTTCTCCTTGGTCGCTTAGCCTCTTGCTTTTAAGGCCGTCTTTCCTAGGTCAGCTTCACCCTCTCATTAACCACACAGGGGAGGGTGATCACAAAGCTCACTGAGGCTGATCAAAGATGATCAAGGATGATCCAGGGAACAAAGGCTCAAACAGTCCCCAGACACACAATCCCCACTGACCCTGTAACTGAAATAACCTGAAAGAAGAACACGAACAATCAAACTAACTCACTCACCCCAAGATTAGTACTCGCACCTTGTTCATTCATCAGTGGGATCTCCTTCTCTCCTTCTCAAATTCCCCTGTTTGCAGTCCTCTGTTTGCGCATAATGGCCCATGAGTTCTATTCCCTTCCCCCTTTGGCCTGTATTGTCCTCCATCCTGTTCCTCACATACCGGGACGGCTGAATTCAATGCCCATGAAAGATACCAGATTTGCAGTACGAGGAAAGTAAGTCTTCTATTTATCCATAGATCAGACACTGCATGGAGAACTGCACTGCAAGCTCCTCCACCCTGCCATGCCAATGTGCCTAACCTGGAGGGGCCACCTTCAGGGATATAAAGACAGTGTAGTCTCCAGTCAGGTCTTGGACTCCTTGTTGTCACTATAGGGTCAACTATGATGTGGACAGTATGGGTGGCCAGTGACCCAGCTGTTGGAGGAGGCTAGCCCCCGGCCCCTCTCCTTTTGCCTGATGCTCCTCCCCTCTCTTCCCCTCTCCTTCTGCCACCTCTCTCCCTCTTCTGCCCTCCCTCCTCTACCCCAGGAGCTCAGAGCACCCCACCATGGCCTCTGGCTCCAGCATCCGCCAGCTAGGGGACAAGGCCCCAGCCGTGGTGTGCCGGGTGGTCGGAACAGGCAGCACAGCCCCAGCACCAGACACCCCAAGTCCCTGTGGGAGGCAGGCCAGCCAGCCCCAGCCAGATTGGGCCAGGGAAGACCACTGGAATCTGCAGAAGGGGGCCTGGCTTGGGGGCAGAACACGGGTGCGACCACACTAGGCTGTTTCAGAAGGCACACCCTCCCCCAGCTTATGATACCCACCACCCATGGTGGACAGCTTTCCACTGAGAACTGGACAAAGGTTAGTCAGCAACAGGAGCCTGAACCAGTGCCCATTGAAGGCAACAGGAAGACTGAGATGCTGTGAGTGTTTGCTCACAACTGAAGTGGTTAAGATTTGAGCTGGTGACCTCACAGTGGTAGGTGCTGTACCCCATTCCTGAGCTCCTGAGCCATTCAGTCCCTTATCGTAAAGAGGGAGTTAACTGCTTGCCCCAGTGATTGCTGTAGTCGAAGCACAGTTCTGTATTTGCAGTGCAAAACTTCCCCATTTTTAAACTCGTTTTTTAACTCTGCCCTTTTTTGAAAACTTCATCTGAGTGGGGAAAAATCTCTCTCTGGAATGTAAGTTGCAGCTCACTTCCCAGCTCTACTGACCCAGAATTACAGCTCACTCTTTTCATCATGAATTCATGCCCAAGTCCATCAGGAGCTTTGCATGTGGCATGCAATCACAGCTGAACTCACCATCTCGATGAGAGCAAATCTTGAAACAAAGCTGTACCATAAGATAAGAGACTGGTGTTCAAGGTTTGATTTATCTTACAATCTTGCTTGCTCGTAGCAAGATGATCATCAACACTAAAAAGATTAAAACCAATTTTTCATGCAGTGGTAGATCATGGGCCCAGCACACTCCCTGAATAGCCTGGCTGTACCTTGGGAAAGACTGGAGGAGGATAATTCCTCCTGCACCCTCTCTGCTTCATGGCTGCTAGCTGAGCATCAAGGTGCCAGCAGCCTTCACAGCTGTTGTTACTTCCTCTCCACGGGGAAAAGGGCCAGTGGATTCACTTAAGGCCACTGTTAAAAATGATGCTTCAAAACAGGAGTTTCAACTCCATCCTACCACCATCAAAAAAACCATGCCAAAGCCTGTATGTGGAGACAGCAGTGGGAGTGGAGAACAGATGTTTCCTCATCCAGACAAGGGCAGTGCAGAATCCCACATGCCCTACATTTTTAAAACAATATATAGGAGAGTATAGCATACCCCAAGCATGCTGGGAAAGCGCCACAGAGAACACAGCATTCACAAAGAGTCTTGCCATGGAGTTAAAACAGACTTCCTGGAGCAAAGCATACCACACCCAGCCTGTCCTGTGACAGCTGGAATTCACTGTTCTTCCTTTTGTACATGACTGACAATACCGTCACCTGCTCTCCACTCTGGATATGCACACACTTCATAAGTAACTGTGAGTTGATCTCTCTTACCTCAGTGCACTGCTCCTACACATGGGAGAAGGCACATTTTAAAACTTCCCAAGACAGCTTTACATTTTGCTTCCCTTGTACACTGTGGATACACACATTTTTGCAGCAGTTTTGGGGGTTTTTTTGGAGTGGGAGGGGAGGCAATGCAGGTTCTTTCATACCCCCATTGCTAGCACACTGCACAGTACTACGCTCCTAGGAAAGACAGTAGAGACCTCGCCCTATAAACCTTTTTACTCCTGCTAGGCAGGATCTATAAGATGCAACAATCTATCCCTGTGCAAAGGAGTCTTCGCATTACGAATAGTTCCAGGGTGAGCAGCATTTCAGTCTGGAGAGATTTTCATGTGTCAGCACTGCTGTCTCCAGAGACAGATTAGTGGTCAGTCAGACAATTTTAGAATTGAAGGGCCTTAGCCTATTTGGGACAAATTCTGCTCTCTATTACATCAGTGCAACGCCATTGGCTTCAGTGAATAGAGAATATGGAATTCCATTTTCACAATATAACTGAAAAAAAACCCCTAGCCAATTCTAAAAAAAAATCATTTTAGACTTGGTGTAAGCAAAATAGTCCAAAGACCCAGTACAAAGACCTCACAGGATCAGACGTTTAGTGTGTAAATGGCTATTCAATGGTAAGGAAAAGCAGAAGAGGAATTTCATTAATGATACTGATCTGACAAATTACGTGGGATCAAAAGTCTGAGGCAGTTTTAGATCCGTGTGCTACAATGTGATTGAGCTTCTTTGGCAAGACCATCACAGATCGTATTTAACACAAACAGCAATAACCTGTCTGCCTTGTGTCCTAGCAGTTTGGCACAATGGAAAATAAGAGGATTTATTCATTGCAGTGGATAACAGCCATTTTAAATTAAGCACCAATTGATTGTCAAAGCTCTATTTCCAGAGGCTTAACAGCTATTGTTGTAGATAGCTATCTTTTCCATCTCTAACCCATTTAGCACAATGGCAGACATGCTCAATCTAGAGTCCTAGAAAGCCAGGAAAATCTGTATTTCATCTTTTGTTGTTTTCCTGTGGGCTCCTACAGCCTAAAAGATCCCCCTTTTCCTCCTCCCTCACACTCTCCACCCTCAAGGCCTTGCCTCATTTTCACCCTCACATCACCTGAGCAGAACTAAATGCAACTCCATTATTAGCATGTCAACCTGACTCCTCAGCTGGCAAAAGGAACCTGTGTTGCCTCCATAGCACCTCCTCTTCCCGGAGTTAGGTCTGATTCCTGTGTATGGCAGCTCAGCAACATCCTGTGCTACAAAGCAGGCACATTTTTCCAATTTTAAAAATACTAACAGGTTGGAATAGCTGTTCCTATATTAATTCACTTCGGCATTATTAATAAACCATAAAAAAACCGCACAGGGTCCTTTATACTTCCCTTTGCTTCCTTATAAAAATGAGAGCCCTGTCCAGTGTTCTTCATGAGACTCCTGCTCTAAAGACTGGGAGAGGGTGTGGGATAGGATTGCCATATTACAAGGGACATCCCTTATATAAACAGAAAACTGCCTGTCCTGTACTAATTCAGCATGGGATGCCTTTTATCCTGTATTTCAACATATTGTAATTATCATCATTATGCAAAGTCAGTTTCATGACCTTATCTTCCAACAACAGAAAGTTTGTAAAATTAGACGATGTAGTAATGCAGAATCGGTCCTATGATTTACTGAATCATTGTATTTACACTTCAGGACCCCCTTGGGAGGGGCACAATCAGGTTGTCAGGGGGCACAGAGAACTGATGGGGCCACACTGAAAGGCTGGAATCAGGAGGGGGCTCTGTCCGGCAGGGGAAACAGACAGGGCTCTATACAGGTGGTCTTGGCTGCCAAGACCAGGTTCCCTGCCTCCTCACTTCCCCACTGCTGCAGGTGCAGCACCCACCAACTGGCGGTTATGTTCTCCTGCTGGGGACATTGGCAGAGACAATGTGAGTAGGGAGGCTATACCCTGGGAGTACTGATTCCCCTGTCAGGCAGAGCCCCTTCCTGACCTTGGCCCTTCAGTGCAGTTCCAGGGCCCTCAGCCCTGTCCATTTGTCCTGCCAGACACAGCCTGCATGGGAAAAGCAGACAGGGCCACTCTCAAGGGCTGGATTCAGCAGGGGGTCCTGTTCAGCAGGTGGTCAGTACTCACGGGTGCATCTTTACATTCCTTTCCCAACTATAACCCTTCAGTGCTACCCTGTTCACTTTCGGAGCTGGGTCCCAGCAGAGCAGACTGCCTGGCTACTCCAGGGGGCGGAAGGTTTCCTCAACTGCCACATGGTTAGTTCCTCCACCCCTTATGGTGGTAGGCACCTGACCCCTGGCTCCCATGGGTACAGTGTACTTCTCCCCCATAGGGTGCTAAGAAAACAGACCCGTATTTTTGAAACCACAGTGTTGACAACCCTAGTGTGGGGAGGGGAAAACAACCCCCCTAGACCAAACAGAGCATGCAGTACCTTGTCCCTTCATGGTTTTGGACACACTTTAACATGGATTCTAGGTGTAGGGCCCAGATGTCTGCTGAGCACGCTTTAGTAGCATGGCTGCCACCTATCCTAAGCAGAACTGGGCCCTGTGCATGTCAGAGAGTCATATCTGCTGACTTGGCTACCAAACACATGTTTTTACTTCTGTTAACACTTCAGAGCCAGGAGCAACACCTAGAACAAGAAACCACCAGCAAGAACAATGCTGTTTATAAAGTATTGCCAGCCTCCCTCTCGTAGATCTTCAAGCCCCGGTACATCACAGTAAAACAATCTGAAAAGCACTGAAACAAATTTACCTAAAAGACTGCCCTCTAAAAGATCAACAACAAAAAACTCCAGTAGTCAAGCATGTCCGCACAGACAGAGTGACAAAGGGAAAAAGGCAATGCGGTTTGGGGAGGGAAGGAAATAGCTATACAAGTAAGCAATAGTGATCAAAAGTAGAAAGCGCCCTTGGCATAACAATATTTTAAAATGTTTTTAAAGGAACAGATAAAGATGGAATTTAAGGGAAATGGGTTCTATTCCCTTGCCCTCCTCTACCACTCCTCCCCTCCATTCCCCTCTCTCCCCCCAGCAAAGGCATCTCATCACATAGGATGAGATGCAGTGAGGGGAACCTTCAGCAGTGGGATCAGATATGCATCAGGCCAAGTTTAAGAAAGAGGTCTCAAGCATAGCCAGGGCCTATACCATTCAAAAATCAACAGGGCAACTCAAAAATCAATGGGAAGCCAAGAATATATGATAGACCTCCTACGGAAACTGTAGTTCAAGCTGGTGTGGCATATGGGCTGCAGAAGCTGCCAGTGATGAAGAAGTCCAGCTGGAGGGAATTATAACAATCCAGCCCTGTGCTCACATGGGGGAAATGTTGCTGCTATGAGGTTCTGAGGTGTCAAATATGAGTGCAGCCTGGTTCAATTGGAAAAAGAAAGAAACACTGTTGAACCACATCCAACCTAGGGAGCTTTGCATAGGAAGGGTTAGCTTGAGTGTGGTGTCTGGAGACCTCTTCTGACTTTGTATTGGCTAGTCCCTTCCATAAGTGATGAAACAAAGGAAGAGAGAGCATCCTCATGACAAAGAGCTTTACCCAGCAGCAAGATTTCTGTTTCCCCAGGCATAGCTCAGGGTAATATAGCTGCCATGCACCCAGCTGGCAATATTGTTGAAACTTTCCTCCAGAGCAAAGGCTGAACTTGCAGTGTCCATGCAGCCAGAGCTAGAGAGTTATTTAGTGTCAACATGCTGAGCCCATGTTTGCTGCAAGGTCTCATGTGAGAGCTGGACAACCTGGAGAAAAGAATAAATCTTTGAGGAAAGCTGCAGTTCAAATCCTCTGCACATATTCTCAGCCAGTGGCAGATTTCAGAATTTTTAGTACTGTTGATGCTGCAAGAAGGCAGAAGAGTGAAGGCCAGAAAGAGTGAAGGCCAGTGGCTGCTCTTGGCAGAAATGGAAGGTCAAAATCTTACAGTAATGTCTCTTTCCTACTGCATGGGAGGGAGCAGGGAAATAAGAGATTCTTGGTGCACCATAGGGTTGGGAGCTATATGAGCAGAGAGCTAGAGCATGGTGAGTGGACCAATCAATTGCAGAGGAACCACTGACTCCAAATGTGGGGAGTGGGCATGGTGGGCTTCAGCGTGTACAGTAACCCATGGATCACAGCTCATTGCTTAAGTTCTCAGTGCCCTACTTCCTGGTGTGGAGGGGAAGGCAGTTCCTCTACTGCAAAGCCCATTTACTCTGGCTTTATGCTGATTTTCTGAACTCAGACTGAGTTTGTAATACTGACAGTTTAAAAAAAAATCTTCTTCTGGTTTGCAACCTGAGCTACTTAATTATATTGAAAGAAAGTAAACATAGAAGTAGTTATACACACAGACACACAATAGTCTTTCTGACCATCAGAGACCTTTAAATCAGTTTTTCCTAAAATTTAGAAAATTCAAATATTTTAAAATGTATAACTAGTCTTAATATACTATATTGTATCTAACAGTAATTACTAGGTCTGATATAGTATTGATTATGCATAGGGTGACTAGACAACAAATGTGAAAAATCGGGATGGAGATGAAGGGAGTAATAGGAGCCTATATAAGGAAAAGACACAAAAATTGGGACTGTCCCTATAAAACTGGGACATCTGGTCACCCTAATTATGCATATATCTTAAAGGGGTTTACCAAGATGGGTAGTTATCATCCTCATTTTTCTAGCTGGGTAAACGAAGACACGGGGGGATTAAGTGACATGTTCAAGCTCACACAGTAAGTGAATGGCAAAACTTGGAACAGAAACCAGTTTTTCTGTCTCTCATTCCAGTTCTTGATCCACTGGATGATAGCATCCAGTTAACTGTCTCCTAATTAAAGTGGCAGTAATAGGCCGTCCAAGAAACACCTGGCGACGTGACCTTGAGGCAGACATCACGAAGATGGGATACAACTGGAGTCAACTTGAAAGAATGGCCCAGGACAGAATTCTCTGGCAATCTATTGTTGGCGGCCCATACCCTGAGAGGGGTGGAGGGCATAATGAAATGATAATGAAATGAATAGGTCACCTCAGTATTCTATTACTTTGTATATCATTTGGGATCAAAGGCGTAATGTCCAGCAGGATACAATTTTCAGACAGCAAATCTTCCAATATATCAAGTCTGATCAACACACCTAGTCCAGTGAAAAAGAGCTGGACGTAGCCCTCTTCATCACTTAATATCATCACACCAAAGATCACCAGAATGGTGCTATACAACAGTATGAAGATCTCCCTCCTTCTTCCCCAGCAGCTAAGTGCCTATCCTGCCCAGACATAAAGGATCACTCCTGAGTCTTGAATATGAATTCCCTCAACCACTGCCCTAGGAACTGTACAAATACATCCTAAGGGACAGTCCCTCTGTCCTCAAACGCTTACTGTTTAACTAAAGAAAGGTTGGGAGGACAAAGAGAGTCACAGAGAAGTGCCTGGCATCATAAGAGCAGCTTGGTGGCAATGCTGGGAAGAGAACCCGCCTACCTGAGTCTAGATCATTCTGCCTCCTCATTATGCATAGCAATGCAGTTGATACTTGGGAGACAGGATACACCCTGGCATACTTCCACTCAAAACACCAAAAGACATCTAGAGAAAGTTTCTACCATAGAGGCTCTTCTATTTAAGCACTACTCAGAAACCATAGTGTTCTATCAGTAATCTATGAAAATATGATAAACTCAACTAGCATTTCTGATACATACATATACATTCCACCAACCCACCTACCCACAGTAAAGGCACTAGTTCCGCAGTCTGTGGCTGTAATTTTGCCCTCTAAATGTTTGTTAACCACTCTGTTTATGCAATCCTTGTGTTTAAAGTAAAACCATTTTTGGTGGAAATACTTCAGTTTTGGCCATACTGGAAAAGAAGCATTCAATACTGAAGTGGCAGTGGCTGGAAGAGAAGGTGTGGCACTGTAGTGCCAGTACATTTAGAAATACCCAGTCCATCTTTAATGGGATTGGTTTTTTATCACTCTAGGATACTGCTGATATTAATTACAGTGATGAATGCTAAATTCCTACAGAATGCAAGCAGGCCTGATGTGCCTAAACAAACACTCTGCTACTGCATCAGCTCCTTTATATGAATTACAATGACAGCTCAGAACAAGTCTACAAATAGGCCTTTCTTCTATTGTCTTTTGGAGCATTGTTAATTAAGAATTGATTGCCTTTAATAAGATTCCAGCAGAGCAGGGAATGTGATATTATGGATGCTTCTGCCAAATTTCATTCCTGTATACCGCTAGTGAAAAGTATGGAAGAGGGTGGGTTTGGGTTTTTTTGTTGGGTTTTTTTTTTCTGGTAGTTGTGTTGACTAAATCTAACTACATTCCCCATGTTTAGATTTTTAAAGTTACTTTAGTACTAGATCACAAACTCCCTTTATTAAAACATTTCTTACCAGTTGACTCAGCATTGCTTCAGTAGCTGTAAATTTATATTCAGTGATGCAAGGAATAACAAATGCTTCAGCCAATAGACCTGAAAAACATGAGTTAAATTTTATTAAAAAAACAGAACACAATTGCTACATTATTCTGCTGAAATGGTTCAACCTGCTATGCCCCACAATAGCAACATCACTGTGTTTTGGGTTGTTAACGATAGAGAATGCTGGAATTTTACAATACGTCCTTCTCACTCAAAATTATCATTATATGTACAGCCTCAAGTGTGAATTTCTTTGTCTATCATTTTCCAAATACTTTTAACATGTAGTAGCATGTGATGTGTATGGGATGGAGGCACTAAATTGCCATCGACAGGAGGCAGTAGTTGCTACTTACTAACTTTGACTCTGCTGAGATCAGTTGGAGAGCTGAAAGAAGACACATTTCTAAAGTGGATCACGAATAAGAACACCAGAGCCATGTCTAATTTGCTGTTCGTTGGACAGCTATTTTTCCTCATATCAAGTTAAAGCTAAAAAGGAAAATCAAAAACTAAAGTACATTGTAGCAAACAGCACAGATTTTTCTTCAGTGTACAAAGCTCTGAGCTGCTAGCAGAACAAAAAGCAGCAGGTATAGATGCCTACTTTGCTAGCACAAATTTCAAAACCCAACCCCTGATGAGTGTGGTGGGAAGATAAGAGAAGACACACATGTGCAGTTTGCTGTCCTTGCTTTCCAGCAATGGATGGTGCCTACTTGAGTGTCAGGACAGAGGAACATGAGTCACAAATTTGCTGGCAAAATCTTATGGGGAAAAAGAAAACCTCTCAGAAACACCTGTTAATCGGTTGAATTCTCAATTATAAAGCACATGCCATTGTAGAATATGTCCAGTATAACATTCCTACATAGAAAAGGCCCCATCCATACCAAAGCTGGAATTGTTCCTGCTGTTAATTGGATTTAGGCTCCTAAATGTCTAAATCCCATTTCAAAATGAGCCTTAGGCATTGCAATGCTGAGCACAGCAATGCCTAAATACCATTAAAAACCTGGACCTAACACTTTTAGAATTATAGAGGTCAAATCATCCCTGGCAATGGTCTGTGATACTAAAAGAAAGTCATTTCCGTGATGGGCCAATGTGTAATTTTTTTAAAAAAATTTGCAAGAGAAATCAACTTTGCAGAGGAAAGTGAATGATAAATAAATTTAGGGAGAAATTGAGAAAAAGGCAAGTCAGGGAATAGGTAGACTTCTGAAGTAAATAACATAAAAGGTGCAAGGTTAGGAACATCACCCAAGGGACGGATAATGGCAAATGCCCCCCATGCTCAATTCGTCCATGTTGTCTAATATTCTTCCCTGGTGTAATTCCATTGGCTTCCGGTGAACCTTTACCAGGGATGAATTTAGCCTATTGGCTTGAAAGGAAGGAGGATGGTTTAACTGGGGTTAAGAATTGTTGTTCTGATGATTTATGGCAGGTACAATGTGCTGAATTTCAATTCTTAAAAGACTCCTTTGGAAGTTCTAATTTCAGTTTGGCAGATTACTTTCCGTGAATGTTTTATAGCTAGAAGAGCTACTTCTGCACCGTGATTAGAACTGTGCTTAAGCTAGCAAACTCATGAAGCGAAGATGAATCCTGACATCAATGGGATTCATTACCAGATGTCATACATGTGACTTATCCCAATGAAGGGGCAATGAAGAGGTATTTGTAGTGTAACAATATCTATGTAAATGAATTTAAAGAAAAGCGGTGGTACAATTATAAGTAGAAGTTATTAATCATCACCAGGATTTATTAATGTATGTTTAATGTCCATAGTATTTTACACTGTAATGTCAGTGTCATCACCAGTTACAGATGTTAAGTGTAAATTATGTTTAAAGGAGGGAAAAAGACCCATTGAGAAGAAGACTAATTGACCTGAGGTGACAGCCAGAATTTATCTATGTATTTAGCATATTACAGGACCCAGTATAGTTTTGAACTTGCAGTTTTCACCCAGTGCATCATTTTGGGGCCAGTCTTGTAGCTTCTCAGCACACAGACCTCTCCTGATGACTTCAGTATATGTCTAGAAGCGTAGAGTTTGCAGATTTGGGCCATAAGGGTACAGTTTTCAGTGGGATTTAGGAGCCTATGTGGCTTAGGCACTTAAGTGCCTAAGGGGGAACTTTTCAAAGGTACAAATGGCAATTAGGTGACTAGATCTCTTTGACTTTCAAGGAACATTAGATGCCTGATTGACATTTGTGCCTTTGAAAAAACATTCCCTCAAGTTACTTAATCACTTTGAAAATTTTACCTGAAGTGTTTTCTTCTCATCAGCAAAGGATTTCCTTTGGAGGAAGAAGCAGGTCCTCCTTATTTTTCTTTTAAAGGCCTGATTTGCAGAGCTGCTGAGCACCTGCTGTTCCCACTGATTTATCATTAGTATAATTATTTAATCATGTTGATTACAGTACTTCCAGGATGTGCCAATCAGAGGACACCATTGCACTGCGCAATTCAGAAAGACATAGTAAGAATCAGTCCTTTCACTGCAGAGATCACAATCTAGGTTAAAACACAAAAAGCATATGTAACATAAGATGGAGAGAGAAGAGAAAGAAGACAAGGATAGCAGTGATTGGACTAGATGAGTCACATAGACTAGCTGTGTGCATAATCTCAAGGGATTTTTTTAAGGTCTAAAGAATTAATGAATATTAATAATTTCAACAATCCCTCCTGAGCACCAGCCTGGTTATCATCATATAGCGTCAGCATTTGAAAATCAAGGGAGAAATCCTGGCCCCATTGAGATCACTTGCAAGGACTTCACTTCAGGTTCTTAAGTCAAAGCTGTTATTCATATTGTGAATATTCATATTCAGATTGGCTCTAGACTGATTAGTCTAGAGATTCTGAACTCATTAGCACTTATTTCAAAATTTAATAACTGCACAGAAGATTTTCAGAGTTCAGAAGCCTGGAAAGTCTGGAGTTAACAGATATGAGGCTCAGTAACTTCACACTGATTACTATAGAGTTTCCAGCCACTTTTACCTCTGTGTGCTAAGGTTCCATAAGCCCAGGATGGAAGTACTTTTAGGACCCGAGTCACATGCTGGTGAGCTCGTATTGTTTCAAAGTCAAATCCAGATTAGTACTAAGAGATTGACTGCCATTTCATTGGGGATGAAATTCAAAGCCTGTAGAGGGCCATATTTTGAGGACTTAAGTGAAGAGTAAGGCAGGTGCCGACCCTCTGCAGAGGAGAGAATTTCACTCATGTGCATTAATCGGGTCTGTTCATAGAATCAAGTCTCAAAGATGTCACAGCCTGAATGTGTCTCTCACCATCTAAAAATGTGCAGAATAGTGTCAAAAGCCTTAAGTGTTACTAATCCCAGTATACAGAAGGCCAAGAAGATTCTAAACTCGGGGTCTCCAGGTATTCCTAAAAGAATGCTGCCATTATGCCCCAGGTCTGTTCAAGGACTTCTTTTCTTTTACATTCTGTAAATGTCACTGAACAGCAGGACATAAAATATGCATCAGCTAGAAAAAAACCCCCAAAGTTAACATATCCAGTCATATCAACCTCAAATCTACATTGGATGTAAAGAGTAGCACAACTGAAAATGAGAGAAAAATTTTTATTCAACAGATGTTAGAAATTTACAGTACGACAATGTCTTATTTTTTAAAAAAGCTAGTTATTTGTGGTAGATATAATGAAAGCTGCAAATGTAAATGACTTATCTCAATTTTCCAAAGCAAAAAAAATGCAAATAAATTAGCATTAATGCAGCATTAAGGTGAAGAAAACAAGTACTCAAATGTCAGTTCAAAACAAAAATTTAAGTTGTGCCAAAAATGTGACAACTTAACTAGTGCACACTGCATGTAGAGCATCTATTAACTACCAGAACAATATATTAAGGTTTCTATTTTATGAGGGATGCAAGAATGGAATATATTTTATATATATACTGTCAATGTGACAAACAGATACAAGAATCCTGAATCTCAATATTCCACAATACTAGGTTTTCACATTTAAGGTTCCTGTTTTTAAAAAAATAAAGTACAAGAAGTGTATAGCTGCTGTTTTCATATAATGTCTTACATCCAGTGGTATTTTAAGTTCTACATGTCTCCAGGCCTGCTATCTCTAATACATATTCTCAACAGACCTTATATACTTTGCTTTTTTAAAGAGACTTGTAAGATTCTTGTACTCTCAGCTTGCTGAGCTTACAAGTTCCACCTGCTTGAAAGCCAAGGACCATATGTACAATAAGAGGAACTAGGTTTAACCCACTGAGGATTGTTTTAGCTGCTGTTCTCTCTAGAAGCAGCACTGTTTTATCATCCTTTGGCTTTATTTTAATAGTGTGTTTCATTGGGACCTCCAGTAAGTTATTCCTGTGCATAAAATGTTTGTGGGGTAAGGTCCTAGGCTGATACTGTTATGCACTAAGTGAAATCTTGTTATGGTTTAAATCCCGCACTGAGAATGATGGGTGTGAATTTACTCTTCAAATCAACATAATTGTAAGCCTAAGCCACTCCCTAAGACAAAAAGTGTACATCAATGCACCCAGGCAGAATGTATAGTTTTGGTAGGTGTGTTGGGGAACGCAAAACTGAGGACAGACAAGAAGGGAAAGAGAAGGAGAAGCAAAAAAGCCACGCAGGCGCATGTAAGCAATGTCACCCTGGAAAAAGCTAATGAGAGAGCTTTTGGGTCCATTGCTGGCTAAAGAGGATTGGGGGCTGTAAACAAAGAAACTGCTGTTTTTATTCCTTCTGTATTCAGAGACACCAGGCTTGGTGGTACATTCCTTGTAAATGAAGAAGATGGCATCAAATCAAATACCAGATTCCCTCAATTTCTACTTTCAACTGGAACATCCCCAGGGCTTTGAACAATTGCTCAGGATGAAAAGGGGTAATAACACTAATAAGTGGGTGTAACTGGTTTCAGACATTTTGATTTAAATGCATTCATAAATATATTTCTATTTTAAAGTCTCATCCATGTTATTAAGAGCTTAAGGCGGGGTAAATCAATTATTCTTTTGCCAAGGTCCAACTTTCTTGGTGAAGGTAGAGTCACGATCCAGACTCCAGAGAAAATAATAATAAATATGATAAGAAGTAAATAAAAAGATTTCATGGTCTGTTCAAAGGCATCTAGCAGTCTGGATTTTGGCCCACAGTATGCCTATTGATTCCCTCTGGCTTAAGGCTCAGGCAGGCTTTGCCAGGAGCCTTCAATAAGGAAAAGGACATTGTTCCCCTCCTCTGTGGGAAATATTCTGCATCAGGTCTATACAGTGAAGCTAGCCAGCACATTGGACTGCCAGAGCCAAGGGGCCACCCCCTCCCACCCTTTGAGTACATTTACGCTGCAGCTGGCAGTGTAATTTCAGCTGGGGTAGATGTATATGCATGAGCTTTGACTGAGCCAGCATGCTGAAAATCAGAGAGGTAGCCATGTTAGTCTGGATCCACAGAAGCGACAAAGAGTCCTGTGGCACTTTAAAGACTAACTAAAGTATTAGAGCATAAGCTTTCGTGGGCTAATACCTGCTTCGTCAGATATACGCTGGAAATGGCAGTGTGGCCGCAGGGGCACAGGCAGTCGCTCAGGCTAGCTGCCCGAGTATTTGCTTGGGATCCTGGCAGACACTGTACTCTTGTGGCTAGTCTGAGCCACCACTAGTGTAGCAATAGCCACACTGGTATCTTTAGCATGCTAGCTTGAGCAAAGCCAGCACGTGTTTGTCTACCCAAGCTGGAAATTACATCTTCAGCTTCAGTATATATAAGGACATAAGGATAGCCATACTGGGTTGGACTAATTGTCCACCTAGCCCAGTATCTGGTCTTCCAACAGTAGTCAGTGCCAGGTGCTTCAGAGGGCATGAACAAAACAGGGCAGTTATTGAGCGCTCCATTCCGTCATTCAGTCCCAGCTTCTGGCAATCAGAGGTTTAGGGAGACCCAGAGCATTGGCTTGCATCCCTGACCATCGTGTTGGACCTATCCTCTGTGAATTAAGTACTTTTGTGTATATGGCAGGGAGAGGAATAGGAGAGGACGTAATAGCCCACATACGCTGCTCCCCAACTCACATGCTCTGGGTAGCCAACACAAAAGAGTAATAGGGTGCTTCACACAATCGCTCTGTGGAACTCCCATGCAAGGTCAAGAAAACTAGGCCAGTCTGCCTCCATGTTGTTAAACAGTTTTGTTTTTGAATTGCAACAAAGGTGGCTCCTCAGCACAATTTTACCACAGATTGGCAGTCACACAGAGTTTCTAACACTGACCTGTAATATGAGTCTGTGATTGTGTTACAATGGCTGAACTCAGTGGGACTGCTGTGACAGTCTTACAGCAAGACACCCATTGGCCCCTCTGGATTGGCTTCTCCATGGTGCTGTGCTGTTCACATAGCTCTTGTGTGCATGTAACTCTTTATATACATTATTTCTTAATCCTTTGCTTCACTGCTACTTTGCTAACTGCATCCTGAAGTTCCAAATCCCCTTTTCTGTTTACCAATCAGAACACTGGCCAAACACAAAAACAACCCCCCTACGTGTCCATTTGATTGAAACAAAATTTGGCTGCTGCCTAATGGCTTGCTCAGGAAGTGTTTGGGTTGCATTAGAATGAAGGAACTAAAGAAAGTTTCTGAGCTGCATTCAGAAATTATGTGAAACATGAAGTACTGTAGTGAATGGCATCAAATTTGTATACTACTTCAGTGCAGAAGCTGTCAGGAAGCAATTTTGTCTCCAGCATCTACAACATTATTTTATTCCCAGCTCATGCGGGTTTAAAAATCACATATTCTGCATTTTTAAGCAATTTTCAATTCATATGAGAGACAAGACTCAAACATTCAAGGTAAAAAATAAAGTATCTATTTCAAGAGACAGGAACATCTGGGTGTAGAAACCCCTAGCATTTTTCTTTTTTAAAAAGTTTTGAGGTACACTGAATTATTTCATGTTTCATTAAATATTTTCTCCTTAATTTAAAATATTATTTTAGGATGTCCATTTGATTTTTAAAATAGGAACCATTTCCTCACCTGTTGTAAAGTGGTTTATATTTGCTGAAAATCTGGCCAAATGTGTATTTTTAATAGTATGGAAGCTCTTACTATGGAGAAAAAGACTTGTTTGAAAGTTAGTTCTCCTTCTGCTTCTGGGATTACCAAGGAAATAAAATAATAAGTGATCACCACCACCCCAGGGCCTCCTCACTCACATTCTGCAAGAGATAAAGGACTCTTGTATCTCCAGAGCTCCAGCATCTGCCCTCAGTCAGAAATCCAGGCTCTCTGTATAATTCTAGGTTTGGTTAAACAAGTTTTCTCATTGTTACATATTTCTCTGAGTTATTGTATTTGACTTTCAAACAAAAAGTATAGAATAATAAATCCTTGGATGTCCAGCTTTGGTATCTTTGGTAACTCAGTGGGAAAAAGAAATCAAACCTCTAATGTGCGCCATGGCTTGGCATAAAATACTCTTAAGTCATGATCACTTTTATAGTTTCCTAAAAGTCGCACACTCACATAAAATTATTTTGTTACCAATTCTGTTGATTTAGTATAAAAAGGCATAACAGATAGTCAAAAGAGTCATTCAGGCTGCTGTATCATGTTAGTGAAACCTAATTCAGCAAAAGACTTACCTAATTTTTATATAATCCGTACCCATGGCACTATCAACATGGCCATAACCCACCCCCAGATCCATTACATGTTATACATATTCCTTAGAACAGGAAAAAAAACCCAAAAACGCAGTACTTTGGATTGAGATACATTGAATTTCTGTTATTTGCTTAGACAGATTCTATCCTTTAATGCACTGAAATGACACACTGAACATAAAACAACTAAATAATTTGATGTGCTCTTCTCAGCAGGATAATAGATTTGTATGATTGGAGCAGAGAGAGGAGAGTTAAGGGAAAAAAAGAGCAACACAAAATGGAAAGGGATTGAACAAGATGCTGTGATAATTTTATTTCCCACCTCCACCTTCTATAACTAGCTCCTCATACTTCTGCGTTGTGCCGAAATCTTAGAACCAGTTGTTTTTTCCCCACCTTGTATCATTTACTGCAAGATGTATAACTATGGCCACAAGTAGATATTTTGAAAGGGCCCCAGAGAAGTCTACATCCAAAGCTTGGTCCTTATTCACTTGCTCATCTTAGTGGTATCCACAGCAATCCATGTTTAATTAAATCAGCCAGAAGGCAATTCCTTATATTTTTATTTTTTTTAATTATAGAAGCATAACCTGCAAGTGCTCTATTCACTTTGGTGTCATCACACTCTGAAATGTCTTAGATAATGTAGGTCAGCGGGTTATGGGGGAATCTCAAAGCCTATTATATTTCTTATAGGAGATTAGATGCGTGTTCAGTACTTGGTTGAGAACAAGCAATCTCAAAAGACATGAAGCTACCGGAGATCTTTATGCACCAGAATTTGTATCTGTACAGTCAAAGAATAGCCACGTAGTCCAGAGTCATGTATCATCTTATACATTTTACTAGAAATGTCTTTGCCTCTTCCAGAACACTAATATTGGTGTGTCTGTTTGGCTTAATGATGTGAACAAAAGACACAACATGAATGACTTATTAAAGTCCTGCTTCTGCCATGTTGTGTGGACTGTGTATAAAAACTAGAGCTAGTCAAAAAAAATTCCATGGAAACTTTTTTTGATAGGGAAAATTGGGTTTTTGACAAAATGAAAAATGCTACTGAAATGGTCTGCTTGCCTTGATTTTTGTTGTCTAAGTATTTGTTGGAAGATTGAAAACCCAGGGGAAAAATTTGACTGGTTCTAACAACTCCCTCTCCTCCCCCATTTATTCTTCCCCTTCCCCTGACCTCTGTCTCTGTCTCTGGCTCCACAGGGAGTATTCTATCCCCTTTCAAGAATATCGGGAAAGCCCGTAGTATATCATGTATGCGGTATAAAATGAGTAATAATGATAAATAATGACTAGAACTAGCATCACTCTCTCAGACCAGTTCACTCCACCAAAAACCCCATTTATTCATTTCAGTTCATACTTCCTGAGGCCTCCCAATGAATGCAATACTTTATTTTCAGATAATTATGTCTTGCAGACAAAAGTAAAGGAAATATATATTTTCAACATATTGGTTTAAATAAGTTAGAATGATTTCTGGACTATTATGGAGATTGTAATATTTACTGTGCTGAAAAAATAGTTCATTTTATACTCACTTTATATTTCTAATGCAATGTTAAATCAAACTTGCTAAAATATTTCATCATGTTCATTGCATTTCAGTTTAACTTTCATACTGCTGATGTTCTTGAACATCTGAGGACCTTTGTACTTTACTTTGCACATTCTGGCATGATGACAACCTACAGATTCATGCTTTTTGACATTTTTCATGTTAGGTAGCTTGCTAAATATCAGACTGTCAAGGTTATAAAATACTTTGCTCTGCAAAGCAGATTTTACATATTGCATTAAAAGAACAATAGCAAAATCCTTCAAACCAGCAAGTGAGCATGTCTCCCGCATGCCAGAGGGAGGGCCGCACTCCTGTTGTGCACCAGTCAATAAAACTCCCCAGGTCTGAATGCCCCTGAACAAGCCAAACTCAAGTCAGAATCGCACCACTTTTGCGATCAGTCCCCTTTCTTGATAATTGACCAAATCAAATTCACAGATATGAAAACCTCTAATCACTGTGAAGATGGGGAGGGCTATTGTGTGATATGGTCTAGATTTAGATCTGAGTTTCGCAGCTTGAACTTCTCTCTGATTATAATGAGCCCCCCCATGTAAACCAGTTTTTCATCTTTGACTTCAGTTAAGTTAATCCTGTTTTACACCGGTGTAAGCAGTAGTACAATCAAAAGCTCTCAACGAGACATCTCATTATTTCTACAAATGCATGATAAAGAACTGACTGAAAGTCCAGTCAGCATCAGACGCGATCCCCATGTTAATTTATGTAGTAAATAAGTAAGTACCATGGCTAATTGCTGTAAGGGGTGATTCATAGACCTAAGCAAAATGTTGGCAATGAACCCAGAAACCAATCCAAACTTGGCTTTTTCATTACAAACTCTAAATTCTGACAAGATTTACTGAGGATTTCCTTTCAAGGGAATTGGTCTGATTAATGACTCCTTTAGCAAGCAGGCTGTGATGACACCAAACTCTAGATGGACCATGAACCAGCTGTCAGCACAGTCAGAGTGCTTACTGCACTTCATAATGCTGGGCAAGGAGAAACTCGTCACTGACTTGTCAAAGTCACAGCCCCCAATGGATATGTCTACATGGCAATTAGACACCTGCAGCTGGCCTGAGCTGCCGTCTTGGGATTTGGGGGCTCAGGCTAAGTGATTGTTTAATTGCAGTGTAGAAATTCAGGCTGCAGCCCAAGATCTGGGACCCTCCCACCTTGCAGGATTCTAGAGCCTGGGCTGCAGCCTGAGCCTGAACGTCTACACTGCAATTAAACAGCCCTTTAGCTCAAGCTTTGTAGCCTGAGTCAGGTGGCACAGGCCAATCACAGGTTTTAATTGTAATGTAGACATACCCATTGAGAACTAAAATAAAAAAAATTATGATCAGCTCTCACTGCATCTCAAAAATCAGTGGGCAAGATGTTCAAAGCCATTTCGCTAAATGAGAATTGGGCATCTAAATCCCTCAGGCAGCTTTGAAAATCCCATCCAATGTTACTAATATTAGGCCTAATAAGTCACTAACTGCTCACTATAACTTTTCCCATATATGATCATTAGCTGGCCCTGATTTTAGCAGCCGTACAGAATGCTGGAGACCTCATGCAGCAAATGTGCATAGCTGTGCGCAGGCCACCACAACCCAAGCACAGGCGAAGCAAAGATGGAACACAAAATTGAAGCCAGAATAATAAGGGGTATGGTGTAGATCTTCTACCATGTTAAGCCAAAACCTCCTGATGGGGCCACTTGAATCCCTTGAAGAGGTTCAAAGCAGGTTTGGTTTGTTAAAATAATTGTCAACAATTCTTATTCACAAATGAGTAACCTTTATCAACGAATGTTTAAAAATAGTCTACTCTTCTCTAGGTTGTGGTGTATTGAAAATCTGAGTTAAATTTTTAAGCTATGAATAAGTTTTGAGGAGTTTTTCTAGTCCTATTTGCAGGGTAAGGGCTCTGTAGGAATGGTGCAAGCTGGGTCTGGCTAGCAGCAGTCAGTTTGCAAAGATCCAGCCTTGCGCAAGTTGGGGTGAGTTGTGCCTCTCTGCCTTAGAGAGCAGTCTGCTTTCTCTCTTTTTTGGTTCTTATGTACTAAGGTTCTGGATTTTAAGAAATAAAGCTTTTTTACATTGCAAATTTCCAGAAATAGTAATTTATGCTTTTTATCTAATTTCTCTGTTTGTATGTTGTGAATATAACATAGGGAGGGTATTTAAGGCAGTCTTTCTCGCCACTACACCTTCAGCAAAAATTGCTATGGGTGGGATGACCAAGTTTTGAAATGTCTGGTCACTCAATGAACTTAGACTCACAATGATATGAGGAAGACTTGTGGCACCTTAGAGATTAACGAGTTTATTTCAGGACAGTTTACTGCCAGTTTACTACAGGACAGTTTGCTGCAGGACAGGCCCAACAAAAAAAAAAACAAAAAACAAAAAAACAGAACACCATTTGCCATCACCTTCAACCCCCAACTTAAACCTCTCCAATGCATCATCAAAGACCTACAACCTATTCTGAAAGATGATCCCTCACTCACAGATCTTGGGAGACAAACTGGTCCTTGCTTACAGACAGGCCCCCAACTTGAAACAAATACTCACCAGCAACCACACAACAAAAACATTAACCCAGTTACCTATCCTTGTAACAAAGCCCGATGTCAGCTCTTTCCACATATCCATTCAACTGACACCATCATAGGACCTAATCACATCAGCCACACCATCGGGGGCTCTTTCACCTGCACATCTACCAATGTGATCAATACCATCATGTACCAGCAATGCCCCTCTGCTATGTACATTGGCCAAACCAGACAGTCTCTACGCAAAAGAATAAATGGACACAAATCTGATATCAGGAATCACAACATTCAAAAAACAGTAGGAGAACACTTCAATCTCCCTGGCTATTCTATTAAAGACTTGAAAGTGTCAATTTTAAAACAGAAAAACCTCCAAAACAGACTAAGGAGAAGCTAAGGAACTGGAATTAATTTGCAAATTGGACACTATCAACCAAGGGTTCAACAAAGACTATGAGTGGTTTATTCATTACACTAATTGAATGCATTTCCCTGTTAAGTTCCTGTTGTCAGTAGCTACCTGTGCGGTGCTCTGCTCTTGTTCGATGATGATATCAGTCGGCTGCATGCGTGTTCCCTCTGATTGCTGCCCTGGCTCTGCAGATCACTGGCACAGCAGACTGTGAGAGAACCCCCAAAGACCTCAGACTCTAGTAAGGTACAAAGGCACCCAGGCCAGGTTTATTGTCAAACGAAGCACAGTGATAATTTCCCATAGACTCTACAAGACATACTATGAATTTGTGCCCCCTAACAATGGACCAGCTCAGTCAGTGGTGGGACTTCCACTGCCCCCTTTGCCAGACAAAGACACCACAGCAGTGCTGCATTCTTATACACAGATACAAACAAGTTACACATCATTCCTGACAGACTGAAGTGCATCCCCTCTATGCAGTAAGGTACATTGCCTCTACATAGTAAGGTGCCACCTCTCACCTTGTACATGTTGGTTTGAGCAAAAAACTCTATCCATTACATTACCCTTTTGCCCCTGTCTTTAGGATGGGTCAGCCTGTTCCTTGTTATCTGTATAGAATGTACAAGTGTTCTGGTACCTCTGAGGTTTGTGTATTTTTGCAACATCAGCCCTTTCCTTGCCAGCTTCTGTGAGCAGGGCCTGACTTTGCCTCACAGCTTAACTTTGCTTTATGTTAACAAAGTCTTGACCTTTACTTTAGCTTAGGCCTTATGCTGGGCCTCTAATACCAGGGTTCATGTTTCAGGGCCTCATCCTACTACAGTTCCCTTCAAAGATTCTTATTACCTGTCTGACAGATCCACTACAAAAGGTTTTTTCCTCCTGCTGATAATGGCCGATCCAAATTAAACAGCCTCTTAGAATTGGTATGGTAATGTACAACTTTTTTTTTCCTTCTGTGTACATAAATACATCTTACTTCTGATCCATTCTATACTTCCGATGAAGTGGGCTATAGCCCACAAAAGCTTATGCTGAAATAAGCTGGTTAGTTTCTAAGGTGCCACAAGTCTTCCTCGTCTTATTTATGGATACAGACTAACACGGCTGCTAATCTTAAACCTGTAATGATATGAGGGTTGCTCTCAACTACACTTATTAGTTGAGTCCAAACTGCATGTAGAACGATCCTAGGATTGGCATAGTGGTTAGCCTTTCAAGCCATGCCCCCTTCCTGTGTTACACAGAAGATTTGCAGTGCACATGTCCCTTCCATGAATGCCACCTTGGTGGGATAAGACTAGGTAATGGTTTTGACCAAAGTTCTCCAGCAGTGTGATACAAACTGTGTTTTCCCCAAGAATTTAAATTAGGGGGGAGTGTTGGAATATTCAGGGATGGGGGGGTGAAGGCCAATGAGGGCTGAGAGCGTGAGGGCAAAGGTGAGCTGTATAACGCCATAGTAAAAACTGAAAAATGTTTCACAACCATTTTACTAGATTTAACTCATGTTTTGAAATCATCACACAAATTAAAGTTGGCTACTCAAGCCTACTATGAAGCACTACATCCACATCAGTCTTGGTTTCTTCTTGTAATTCTGCACTCTTTGGTGTTTTCTTGTGTGTTCGTTGCTTCCAGTTCTTCATGATATGCTCATGATCAGGCAGAAAGCGACTTCTTTCAGAACACAAAATTCTATTCAATGAGGAAAAAATATGCTCAACTGTAGCTGTCTGGGATTAGGAAGATATGAATTCCTACTTTCATCCCAGGAAACATTGGGTCGAACCACTAGTCATGATAAAGAAGTTGAAGTTAAATCTTTATTCGTTCATCATATGACATTCCACTCTGTGTTCAAAATTCGCTATTCTGTCCTGATCACATAGCAGCCCCATTGCTGGTAGTGCCTCACTCCACTCAGCTGCAGGTGTTTTATGAGACAGGCATCTGTAAAAGCTACATGGAGGTTCAATAGAATCCAAAAAATTTCTATTGTGGATTTGTAAGAATCAAGTCTGTGTACTTTGTCAGTTGGCTTAACAAATACTTCTTGTCCTCTTCACTTATGGAGTCAATATAAGTACCTTCATTAGTCAGCTTCTGGACTGAAGTCTTTGCTTCTTCCAGTACATTTTCAATGGAGATCTACGATTGATCCAATGATAGCTTCTATTTCTGGACAACGATCTACTATTGTTGTAGCAGATGCCTGGAGGACACTGTTTAATGATCCACGTAGTTTCCACAGTAGACTTACAAGAGAGAGAATGACGATAGTCTTCTCTGAACTTAGTAACAAAAGTAGTCCACCAGCCTCACTACTTAGATCTGTCCTAACTTGGTGGATACTTTCCAAAGCCAGTAATAACAGCTGCAGTAATTTTTAAAACAACTGCCAAGAATCACTCATGAGAAAGCCAGCAGGTTTTCCCAGGTTGGACTCATTTAAACTTCAATCCCAGTGTAGCTTCTATTTGTTTCCAAAATGTTTGGTCCTTTTGAACTCTTGCTGAAGAAGAGTATGAAAAAGTCATTAAATCTGTGGCTTTTTAATGTCTTTTGATGATTCTGCAGCTTGTACTAATGCTAGCTGGACTAGATAGCCTCTACAGCGTATATAAGAAAGATTAGGGTTACACTTTTCTCTGAGCAAAGCTTGTATTCCATTATGTCTTCCAGATAAGTTTGTCGCGCCATCAAATGCACAAGCAGCCATCTGTTTGGGGTTCAATTTACAAGCATTTAACTCTTCTTAGATGTCACAGATGCAGCTGATGTGTCTTCTATAACTTGAACATCTGGAATGCATCTACTGGCTTACCACAGACATCAAGATAACATACACAATGACTTAATACTTGATGCCTATTTGGATTGGTGCATTTGTCGGCTATGTAAGCACATATTTTGAATATGGTGAGAGAATTGTTCATTTTTTCAACTCCTGAGTCTTTCACTGTTGCACCACATGTTTCAAGAGAGTCAACTGAGTTTTTTGCAGAAAGATAGTGAGCATTTTCCAGTCTTGTTTGGAACCAGTCTCCAACTTCAGGATTAACAAGTGAAAATGCACTTAACATAGGCCTCTAGTTTGTAGTGTGTGATATCTCTTGCTTAAATAGAAAGTATGATGCAATTGCCATGTTGGTTCACATAAACTGAATTGTGTCTCCTGCATTCTTAACAGCCTCATTAAATTCTTCTAAAATTGGGTTTGACAGTGACTGGCTTATCAGGCTTCCTGCATGTTGATGCAGTCCAGAGGCATGGTGTTTTGTAGCCTTTTCATATAGGTTGTCAGTATTGGCTTAGCTGATCAGTCTGGCAAACTAAGCTCCTCCACGTTTAGTATATAAATCCATGATATTCCCACATCTTAAATATTTAGTATAGTTCTGGTCACACTATCTCAGAAAAGTTAGATTGGAATTGGAAAAGGTACAGAGAAGGGCAACAAAAATGATTAGGGGTATGGAACAGATTCCTTATGAGGAGAGATTAAAAAGACTGGGCCTTTTCAGCTTGGAAAAGAGATGACTAAGAGTGGATATGATAGAGTCTTATAAAATCTTGATTGGTGTGGAGAAAATAGATAAAGAAGTGTTATTTATGCTTCACTTAACACAAGAACCAGTGGTCATTCAATGAAATTAATAGACAGTATGTTTCAAACAAATAAAATAAAGTATTTCTTCACACAACACACTTTTTGCCCGTGGAACATTTTGCCACAGATTTTGTGAAGGCCAAAATTATAACAGGATTCAAAAAAGAACTAGATAAGTTCATGGAGGATAGGTCTATCAATGGCTATTAGCCAGGATGGGCAGGGATCCAATATCATGATCTGAGTGTCCTTGCCTCTGTTCACTAGAAGCTGGGAGTGGATGACAGGAGATGGATCAATTGATGATTCTCTGTTCTGTTCATTCCCTCTGAAGCACCTGGAATAGTCACTTTCGGAAGACAGGATACTGGGATAGATGGACCATTGATCTGACCCGATATAGCCATTCTTACATAAAAAATAATTATAATTATAAAAAGTTTAGTACAGAAATTCCCTGCGATAATGACCTCTTGAGACAGCGATGATGTGAGAGAATGATCTTGGCAAATAATGCATTTTAAAAATCTTCGCCTACTAGGAAACTTAAGTTTCCCAGTCACAAATCTAGCTTGTGGAGAAAAGCCACTAAAACGTAGTCCCATGCTCTGGCCATTGTTGTTTGTCATGCTACCGTTCACTCTAGTGCTCTGCCCCAATAGCCCTGCATGGTCACCTTCTGCTGCCACCTGCCACTGTGACCTCTGTGAGTCGGTCTCTGGCGGTTCCACCTGACTGTCAGTGATTTCAGCTCTCACGAGCGGGGGGCGGGAGGGAAGCGGAGAACCTTGGTGGTAGTGCAGACTGGGCCACCTCTTCCACAGAAACACTGTCCCACAGCAGGTCTAAGCTAAGATAATCAGAGATTTCAGCTCTAGTGGTCACTTAACAAACCAAAAGACTCTCTATGAAGCCTAATCAGCTGTGTCTTTAAACAGGGGAGAGGATCAGGTCACATAGTATTTGTGACTCAGGCAGACCATGAAGCAAAACACCTGGCCCCACCCTCTCTCTTGATGCCCTCAATCGGCATAGGCTAAGGCCAGTTCTACTGCACTTTACTCATACAATTACCCTCTGCATTCAAGTGATTTGTGAACGAACCCCAGCCAAAATTTGTCACTTGTGCAACACAATTGTTTTCTGGATACCTAGGTAGATTAGATGTGAATGTAAATACAATCTGGTCCTGAAGTCTTTTCCCGCAGCTCATCACTAGCTGTCAGGGAGAGCTCATTTAGACTTTGCTTACAAATCATAATTTGAAATTATTAGGTTGGCTAACATCACCAAAATGAATACACTGAGTCACAAAACACAAAAGCTGTATAAGGAAGCTAGTCTGTGTTCATACTTTTCAAATCTATTATACTTTTTTCACATATACATTTTATTGTATACTTTATATGCTTTTAAAGTATGTATGAATGTTTCAATTTCAATTCAAATTTCCAAACAATCACTAAACTGGCAACACTGCATGTAACTAGTTCACAAAACTGGGGGCGGGGTGTTGGGAAAACTCATGGGGGTTTGCACCCCCTTAGGGAAGTGAAGGCCCAAGTTTCTCACAGCTCCAGCACTTAATGACACTCATTGCATCATACTAAGGCAAGTCGTTTGCCATATTAAAAGTATGGCATAAAATGGTATATGTCCACCAAGTCATTCCATTTTACTAACTGAGCTGTTTGCTTTGCCTTCATTTTATTTTGAAAAGTGAAGGAAGAAATCTCTTCAGTCCACAGAGCTTTTGTTGTTCCAAGACAATGGAAGTTTGGGACATGAGAAGGATTTCCCTGGTACCAGCACCTTGTGCTGTTAACTTTCCACATATGGAGATTCAAGGGCAAGTATTGCTTTCCTTGCTTTGATGGCTCTGTAGCTACTCTTCAATAAAGGAGGGGAACCTAGCTGCCATCTCTCACTCATAGAACAGTGGGGATGGGAACGAACAGCCTTCCCTCACTTTGACTTTATTTTAAAGCAGCTTTAAAGGTGCTCTCTCCTTTGAAGAAGGATTTTGCTCTATAACTGGATGTTTAAAATTTCTTCCCCTTTATGTTTTTTTAATCAATTTCTCCCATTCAAGATGTCATAGGCTGACATTCTTGAAAATTCTTGATCTGAAATTCTTTACTTGCAGAAATTATACGTTAAATGTAGTTGTTCCTTAGCAGCTGCAAAAACAGGTCATATCCCTCCTGTTTTCATTGAAAATTGTCTGCTAGAATACTAAGAGCTAGAACGGAATGCTGGTAACTGCAGTTGAAATGACTAGCCACAAGGTGGAATTTAACTGTGTTCTTGTGATAGGCCTTTTTATACTGAAGTCTTTTTCTCCGCTTCTACGCATGAATGCTTGCTTTATTATGGAAAATGGGTTTCTCAGCAGGAAAACAATGGCAACAAAATGGGCCCCTGGCTCAGCAACCTAATGTTGTGAGAACCAAGTGTCTGGTTAGAATAGGATTGGATATTCCCTAAAATAAGTTCATTAACTGTTTGACCTTCCTACTCAATAGGAAGATAGAAGTATCAATACAAACTGAACAAAACCGCTGGACCACCTAAGATGTTGCTACATCAGCTTGACAGTGGAAATTGGTTACAAAAATTTAAACCAATATACCGTTGCATAACTGACTGGAGCTGTAAGATCCGAGCAATGAAACAGACCAAAAGTCATTAACATTCCCAAACACTTTACTGGTAAGTACACCTTTGTTCAAACAGGCTTTGTCTCTTGAGTTACAGTACAGACAGTACCATTTGCTCAAACATGCTTAACCCTTCTGTATTCCCAAACTGACAGGTTGCTTCTGTGTTTACCATATTTTACAAGTCACTAAATGTTACTGGAAAAACAGTAATTATTCTGTTTGTACTTAGAAGTTTTAAAAAAAGCAACAACAGACCTATGGATTCATTAACTAGAGTGTAAGAGCCCCAGGTTTCCTACCACTTGATGCTCATAACATCACTTTCCAGCCCCTTTTCACACCTAATACAAGTTTTATAATATAAAGAAAGATGTGTGGAATTTTTTTTTTTAACACATAGTGCATGTTTGGTTTGGTTTGTTTTCTGAGGGCTTTTCATAGCTCAACATTGTACCCTTGTCACACACTGGAAAAAACAAGTACCTAAGGAGCCTTGTTTTGTGCAGGCTCTGTCCTTCCTTGGCATGTCTATTGTCTCTGCCCATGGTACAGCTAATTTCAGCCCCAGTCCTGCCAGGACCAATAGATGTGCTTAGCTTTAAGCATGTGAATAGACCCATTAAAAACCATTAAAAAAATCCAACTGATACAACACAGTTACCATAGATGTTGCCTATTCTGAATATAAGAAAAAACAAACAAACAAAACTATTATAATCTCTGATACCACTGTGCAGTGATTAATAACAAATGAGAATTTTTAATGACAACCACTATACATCTCTATAGTTTCCCCACGACTGGGAAGAGAAATCAGATTCATCACATTACTTGTCAAAGAATGGCACCCCAATTTGTATAAAGTGATGCATAACATTTTATTTGTGTGTGTGTATATATATATATATATATATATATAATGAGAACATATAAAGAATGTCACCACAATTTGTGAATGGGGAAAAATCAAAATGACTTTATTTTGGCATAATCAGAGCCAAAATTACATGGTTGTCCATGTGCCAGACAGTGCAACTGAAATAGGCAAATATAGTGCCCATCTTTAAAAAAGGGAAGACGAAGAACCCGGGAAACTCTAGCCTCACCTCAGTCCATAGAAAAATAATGAAGCAGGTCCTCAAGGAAACCATTCTGAAGCACTGGAGGAGAGGAAGATGATCAGGAACAGTCAACATGGATTCACCAAGGGCAAGTCATGCCTGACCAACCTGTTTGCCTTCTATGATGAGAACTGGCTCTGTGGATATGAAAAAAGCAGTGGACATGATATATATTGACTTGAGCAAAGCTTTTGATCAGTCTCCCCCAGTATTCTTGCCAGCAAATTAAAAAATGTATGAACTGGATGAATGGACTCTAAGGTGTATAGAAAGTTGGCTAGACTGTCAGGCTTAATGGGGAGTGATCAACTGCTAGTTGGCAGCTGGTATAAAGAGGAGTACCCCAGGGGTCGGTCCTGTGGCCAGTTTTGTTCAACATCTTTATTAATGATCTGGATGATGGGATGGATTACACCCTCAGCAAGTTTGCAGATGACACTAAGCTGAGGGGAGAGGTAGATACACTGGAGGATAGGGATAGTGTCGAGAGTGACCTAGACAAATTGAAGGATTGGGCCAAAAGAAATCTGATTAGGGTCAACAAGGACAAGTACTGAGTCCTATACTTACAACAAAAGAATCCCATGCAGTACTACATACTTGGGACCAACTGGCTCCACAGCAGTTCTGCAGAAAAAAACTTGAGGACTACAGTGGATGAGAAGCTGAATATGAGTCAGCAGTGTGCCCTTGATGCCAAGAAGGCCAACGGCATATTAGGCTACATTCGTAGGAGCATGGCCAGCAGATCAAGGGAAGTGATTATTTCCCTCTATTCGGCACTGATGAGGCCACATCTGGAGTATTCTGTCCAGGTTTGGGCCCCCCACTGAAGAAAAGATGTTGACAAATTGGAGAGAGTCCAACAGAGGGAAATGAAAGTGATCAGGGGGCTGGGGCACATGACTTACAAGGAAAGGCTGCTAGAACTGGGCTTGTTTAGTCTGCAGAAGAGAAGAGTGAGGGGAGACTTGATGGCAGCCTTCAACTACCTGAAGCGGGGTTTCAAAGAGCGTGGAGCTAGGCTGTTTCAGTGGTGGCAGATGACAGAACCAGGAGAAATAGTCTCAAATTGCAGTGTGGGAGGGCTAGGTTAGATATTAGGAAACACCATTTCACTAGGAAGGTGGTGAAGCACTGGAATGGGTTACCTAGGGAGACAGCAGATTATTTAGTTCGTGTTGCTCCTGCTTTGAGCAAGGGGTTGAACTAGATGACCTCCTGAGGTCTCTTCCAACCCTAATCTTCCATGTTTCTATAAGCAGGAAATTTGTAATACACAACTAGTCTTTGAAGGGAGACTGAATTATTAGTCTGATGGGGATTACCTGGTCTGTACGTGGCAAGTAAATTGTGTATATGTGTTCACCACAGAAGACACAGCATTTTTCAACAGTGAATAATTATTTTTAATTCCAAATGAATGTAGGGATGGACCCACTCCAGAATCCAAGATCAAAACACTGAAGCAACGGGAGAAAGTGTTGCAAAAACTGCTTATTTCCTTTGGAGTTCAGTCCAATATACCTCAAAGGACAGGCATAACTCAGTAGACTTCTGGAAAAACAAGATTTATTGCAAGCAATAAGGAGTCAGAAGGGGTTATCACCCAAACAACTGGCTCAACTCAATACATGTGTGTGTAGATATTTTATACCCCTGTGTTGATAAGGGAGGGGGACTTTCAATCCACTTACACAGGTGGGAACACTTAATGGCTATTACATCCATTGTTGGTCTTAATCTATTTCATTTACATGTCTGGTAAACAGGAGGTTCAAAACACTTAGGGGTACTTAGACACTATGATACCTGCACATCTGTGGCAGGGTGAATGCAAGTTTAAAATGCATGTTAAACTAGGGGTCAATAGTACATATACAGGGAGTGAGATTATAAATCTAAGGTTATTTTAAAATCATACTACAACATTCTAAGTTACATTTTCCTAACAATCATTTTCTTAACAAAAGTTTGGATATAGACTTGGCAATTTGACTCAACTCTAACCAACAGTGAAGGGACCGAAAGCCTGAATTCTACTCTGGTAATTTGTGCTGAAACTAGGGGATTGGGGGTGCAGCAGCACTCCCTGGCTTGAAGTGGTTTCCAACATATACAGGATTTACAGTTTTGTTCAGTGACTTTCAGCACTCCGAGTATAAAAATTATTCCAATGCCACTAGTGTAGAGAGGCCTCCAGAAAACAGAGTCAACATTCAGTGATAGCTGCAACATAAGAGGATTTCCTTGGATGGTGTAGGCCCGACTGGATGGCTTCAGGCCACCCCACCCCATCCCCATCACGGTTCCCCAAAGAAATGACTGAGGAAAGTGGGTGATGCAACCAGGGCACCCTAGGGGACTTTTGCAATGGAGGGTAAATTGGAGTAGCCCCTCAGTTACTTTAACGCCAAGTACTGCACAAAGTATTCAGCAACATGCAAAAGTGGCTTAAAACTAGTCTTGAACTCTCAGGTTCTGCATCACAGAGAGCTTGTATAGAACACAGATTCTCCCACATGATTTTTGAAGAGCAGAAGAGTATGTTGGAGCATATCAATGTAGGAATATAGAAACCAGACAATGAGCGAAAGAAACCCAGCCAGTCAGTTTCCCCCCTAAACATTCCAATACACATCTAGAGAGTTGAACATTCTTATCATTGCCACTGTAACTCTCCCATTTACTTTCCTCCCTCCTCCCCTACACTCTTAATATGTTACTGAAAATAAATATGTACCATTTTTAGTCACTGGGCTGCTATTTATCCTATAAATTGCTCCTAAGATTTTACCTGGAAGAATTCCATGGAATCTTTTTTTTGCTTCTGTCTATACACAGAACCATGCACCCTTATCAAGCTAACAACATCTCATCCTTGGGTAATTATTAGCTAGCTAAATCAAAGGGAATGTTTTGATATATATCCTTGACAAATTTTTGTTTGTATTTTATTGAAGCATAAATCTTTTCTGAATCTTCAACACTATTCCCAAAAATAAGGTTTTTATGAGCTCAGATATCAAGAGGGTAGAAATCTGGGGTTTTTTTCCCTCTTAAACCTGACAATTTTCTTGTTAACAGGTAAATTAGGTGAAGCTATTTTATCTTTAGACAGAAAAACCTCTTTTAGTCAGAAGGGAAAATAGCCAGAACAGATTTAGTCTTAAACCAGAAAATTGCTAGGTCAAAAATAGCTAGCTAAACTAACTCTCAATAAACTGTATGAAAAGGGTCATTCTGAAATATCACTCTTCCTTGTAAAGTTTCAGGTTGAAGGGCAGGTCTTTTACAGTTTACTTGTGTTAATTTTAGTTATGTTTTATTTGCATTTGATTTAACCCTCCTCCTTAAAAGAGACAGTATTAACAGTAACCACAGGAATCACTGGATAACAGCCCTTGGCACATAACAGGTACTTGAACATTTTATGTCCCTGTTGTTCTCCGTTAGGTGACTGAGGTTTCTTTTTTAATTAATTTGTTTCTCTTATCAGTATTCCTGTGCCTTTTGCGACACTTACCTCAGCCTTCCCACACAACTCTGAGCCTCATAATTCCCTCACTTATTCCCTCCTACCGTTGCCCCCACCCTCTATACTTCCATTCACTCAGCCCCCTCACCTGATTCCCTGGCACATCGTGAAGTAGAATTGTGAGAAGCCCAGAGGGAGTGAGAGGACAAGTTGGGGACAGGGAGAGAGCTTGTTGCTATGGGGATATGGTAAAGATGCAAAGGGGCATGAGGAAGAGGAAAAATGGAGCAAGGATGCCAGCAGGTTGTGTGCAAGGCCTAGTGTGGAGGACGCAGATATACATGGAGGGTTTGGGGTACGTGGAGCCTGGCAGCTTGGCATTGAGGCCTTGGTGCCAGCGTGACTTTCTAGCACACCTTGTCAGCAGAGCCTTGAGGAGTCAAGTGACTCTGAGCTTGGGCCCTTGTTCCTAGACCAAGGCCAAAAGCGCAATAGAAAAATCATGTCAGCCAATTGGGGAGGAGGTGGAAACCTTGCGTCACACTCATAACTCCTTCTGCTTGCAGGGAGAGCCACTTCTAGCCCCTTTACCAAAGTGAGGGTCGCTGCTCTGCGCAAAGGGCTGAGGAAGAGCAAAAGTAGACGAATGAGGGATTCATGGGGCCCCACAGACTAAGACCCTGGCCTTTACAGTCCTGGGAGAAGCAGCAAGGGTTAGAAAGAAACACTTTTGCTGCTATCATCAGAACAGGTTTGTGTATACATCAAAGGGGCAAGGCCTTAGCAACCACCAGATATTAAAGCCAATATTATGGTTGAGAGTTAGTGTATAATCAAGTTATTTATTTGGCTCTTTTATAAAAGAGTTAACTTCCTGCTTCCACCAAAATCAGGGGGAAGGAGGGATTTTGTTCTACAGTGCATATTGTGGGATAGGTACAGTGCTAATGTTCTATATCAAACAGGACTTGGACGATGTTTTCTATCCAAATCCACACTTAGGCTGTGATAATCTTGTGTTGTTGTGTACTAGGTGGATGCATATTTTGATAACTTGATCAGGTTTATATGCATACTTGTTGCCAGACCCTCAAGGCAGTGAGTTCTAGTCTCAATAGGGTTTTATGATGACTGATTATTTCTCTGTCACAAAAAACCCTTTGATCTACCTAAAATTGAATTGTAAGGGTGTATTCTTTCACAAGCATCACAGTTAAAGTTATTTGTGATTACAGCTGAGTTCTGTTATGTTGTTTGTTTATTTTGGTAATAGTTTTTTTGTTTTGCTAAATTTGCTTTTGTACAGCATGATGCCACGCACAGTAATGTTATTCTTTTAAACTTAAAAACATGTCCAGTTAAAACAGCAAGATTTTGAAAACAAAGCAATACGTGGACCAAGTATTTTCTATTTTTAAAAAAATGAAAGAAATTAGAATGTATTAAATATGGGTTTTTAAAAACAAAGCTGGATACAATAAGTGATTGATTAGGAGTAATATCAAAACAAGTTACTCAAATAAGGACTTATCTGAGGTATATTAAAACAGTTATAGGTTATATATTTGGGATGATGAATAGTTTATAAAGGTACAAACCTTTATCAACTAAAGCTGCCCCACTAGATGACCACAAATAAAATAACCATGCCTCATTAGGAGATACAACATTAACATTGTCAGAGTTAATACAAGTGACCTGGAAAGGGGAAGTCCTTTTTCCCCCCTCCCTTTTCAAGGTTGGGCATGAAGGAAAGCATGAAGGGACAAGACTAAGGGCTGGTCCTCACTAAGGTGGGGGATCGACTGTAGATATGCAATTTCAGCTACGTTATTAACGTAGCTGAAATTGGCGTATCTACAACTGACTTACCTGCCGTCCTCACAGCGGTGGCAGTCGGCAGCGTGCTCCCCCATCGACTCCAGCTTGCGCCTTTTGGCGAGCTGGAGTTATGGAGTCGATGGGGGCGCCGTTGGCGATCAATTTATCACATCTTGACGAGACGCGATAAATCGATCGCCATAAGATCGATCTCTCTCCACGCTAGTGAAGACAAGCCCTAATAGCGACTACAAGACCACAGACAGGAAGATAAAGCACATGGGGTAAGATTGTCAGAAGCATTCAGTGATGGCCTAACTCTGTTCTGATGGATAGAAAGCCAATGGGAGTTTGACCATAAATTTCAGTGGGCACAGATTTAGGCCAAGACTGGTTGCTTTTGAAAATCCCACCCAGGATGCTCAGCTGTGGTATTAGCAGAAAGCTGTGTTGGGAGATGTAATGTACTCTGATACAGAGAGGCCACTGGGAAAGAAGGAAACCAGTGTACCAGGAATTACAGACCAGCAGACTGACTCAACACGTCTCGGTGACTGAGAGAAATGCTCAACCAGTTTTAGAGGTCTTGACCAAAAAAAAGTACGGAAAAACACTTATATGTTCTGAACACAAGAAACTTGCTCCTTTCTGATTTGTACTATTTAGCTAAAAATACTATGGCTACCTTCACAGAGTTTCACTGATACAAAAACTCAGTACATTCCTCAAAGTTGCTCCCGTGCTGGGATAGCTCCAGTGAAAGAAAAGAGGTCTATTGTTCATCTTGAGTACTTCACTATCAGCATCAGCAGACCAGAAATATGAGCTAGAGCTTAGCAGCATGCTTTGGGCTATGACATGAGGATGACAACAGAACCCCAGTGCTTCTACACCTGTATAAGCCAACCATTTGTTCAGAGAAAAAAATATTTTTTTGCCAGTTTTGCTAATGCATTTGCCATTTGAAATTTTGCTCACTTTTTCATGTGTTCACATATTTTGCCAAAATTGTTTGTTCATTTTGCTGTTATTTTCTTGGAAAGTTTCACTCATTGCAAGACAAGAGTAGATTCTGCTAGCAGGAACAGCTTTACCCTTAAAGCGAGTAACAAGGACACAACAGGACTTTTTTTTTTTTAAGCATTTCTACAGTAGCACCCTTCAAACATCACAAAATTGCTATCATGCAGGTACATGTTATCATGCCACTCTATGTGCCATGCTCCAAAGATCTAGAAAAAAGTGCTGTGCTTTGTGTTTTTAAAACACAAAATGGCATCTACTCCAGCCTCCTGGCAGCCGGGGTTGTTGTGCTGCTGCTCTACCTTCATCGCACAGGCAGCAGCATGCTTTCTGTATGCTGCATCCTCTTCCTGTTCTCAGGGCACCTAAGGACCAGCAGCACAGCTCTTCCTTATCTGAGCCAGGAAGTACCCTCCCTGAGAGCAGGCATTGCCGCTGCACTAGAAAGCAGAGTCAGAGGATGTGTGTAGGCTGCAGAGCCAGATAGGGATATATGTGAGCACATGTTGCAGAGGCAAAGGGCTTGCAGCATAGGAACAGACAGGTGTGTATGTGGGTTGCAAGTAGCAGTGTAGCCAAGGGTAAACACCACTAAACTGAATTTACCCACATCTCATTTGAGGAGTATGTAGTTTAATTAAAATTAGCTTACCCACTTCTTTTTTTAATCACTATACCACTGGGAGGAGAAGCGGGGTTACGTGATTAGGGAGAAAGTCCCTGTTTTCTGGAAAGAAGGAAACATTTTTGAGGCTGGTTGCTTTACAGACTGAAAACCCTGTGTCTCTCCAAAGCCACAGAGAGGTTTGGAATGCTGGATTAGTGGGAGAAGAGGTTCATACATTATAAGGCCAGAAGAAAACATTGTGATCATCTAGTCTGACTTCCTGTACAGCTCACACCAGAAAATTCTCCCCAAATAACTTCTAGAGCTGATCTTTTAGAAAAAAACCTCCAATGTTGATCTAAATATTGTCAGTGATGGAGAATCCACCATGATCCTTGATAAACTGTTACAACAGGTAATTACTCAGATAAAAATGATTCTGCCTTATTTCCAGTCTGAATCTGTTAAGCTTCAACTTCCAGCCACTGTATTGTGTTATACCTTTCTCTGCTGGATTGAAGAGCCCATTATTAAATATTTGTTCCCCATGTAGTTACTTACAGACTATCATCAAGTTACCTGTTAACTTCTATTTGCTAAGTTGATTGAGCTCCTTAGTCTATCACTATAGGGCATATTTCTAATCCTTTAATCATTGTCACCTTTCTTTGAGTCCTCTCCAATTTATCAACATCTTTCTTGAATTGTGAGTACCAGAACTAGACCCAGTATTCTGGGCACAGTTGTCAGCACTTTAAAAATGAACAATTTTGCCATGAGATTCCTTGTGGGTATTGGGTGCATTCTGATGAATTTTTAACACTTAGCTAGAAGTATACAATCATTAATTAATGTTTAGCTGCCTTGCATGGGTGTTGTAATTATCATCCCCCTTTGACAGGTGGGGAAACAAAGACAGAAAGGTTAAATGACATGGCAGAGGCACTGCCTGCTGTGTCTAGTCACCAAACTACTGTAGAAACTAAAAGTGTATTGCAAGCAGAATAAAGGGCATGCTCTTATTCTAATAATAATACACTGTTCTGAACTCAAAAAGGATTCTGCCTCTCCTTGATGGTTATCACTAGTGACAGCAGGTGAATTTCAGTGACCATTCTGAGAAAGTCTATGCATCATAGTTAGCAGTGAACTGAAGTTGTTTGTGGGGTGGAGCTGGGGAGACATTTCTCTGAAGATGAAAGAATTTGCTAATCCCACTAGTGCAGTAGGTGGAAACATTCTGGACTGATTTTACCCCAGGGCTGATTTTATAGTTTACAGCTCAGTAGGGTGGATTGCACGTAATTGTACTCCCATTCAAGTACACACCCTTCCCCCATGGCCTCAGTTTAGCATTTGCACAATTGTGAAGCTCTGATGCATTCAGATTTACAGTTTCATCCAGGGATGATCTGATGTGAATCTAGTCAAATCAGGATCTCTTTTTTAGTTTTGATGAATTCTATAATAATTATAAACAAATCCTAAAGATGTTTCAGAAACATGGGCAGAAGCCTTTGCTCAGCAATAAGTACCAATCATGATGTCTCATCCCTTCTTCCCTGTGTTTTGCACAACTGCACATAGAATGTCATTTGAAATTTGCAAACAAACTAACTGGAGTTTGTGTGTTTATACGAACTAGTTCATCACCCTCAACTGAAAAGAGGAATTAGTCCCATTTCCCAAATAATACTATGGTTATCATTGCAGCAACAAAATGAAAAGACATAAACCACCATATATTTCCCTCATTTAGTAGCTTAAAATATGGACCCAAATAAATGAAGCAAGGCTTTAAATGAAGATATTGCATTTCTTATAATTACAGTGATAAGCCTGTTAAATATTAAATCGACTACATACAAAGCAGCACTAATTTCCTATTGTTGGCCAAGACTGAAATGTGTTTAGAATAACAATAAGTTTGCAAAAGGCATCACTGCAGCACTCTTAAAACAGACAAATTGCAAGTTCACTGTGTGGAAAGAAAGTCATTGCTGTGCCATAATGTTAGCAAAGCACATGGTTTCTTCATCATCATTTAATATGGTCTCCAAATGTTTGCTCATATAACTCAAACATGTGGCACTGCATTGAAAGAAGATGTTGTGTGACTGTAATAATTCAGTTCACGTACAAGACTAAGTGACTTAGCTTTTTGCAAAATGAAAGGAATTTGTGTTCTGCAGACACTGCTAAAATACAGGAATCAGAGAGGTAGCCATGTTAGTCGGATCTGCAGAAGCCACAAAGTGTCCTGTGGCACCTTAAAGACTAACAAAAGTATTGAAGCGTAAGCTTTCGTGGGCTAATACCCACTTCATCGGATGTATGATGCAAATAGTATGATATACTTGATATACATATAGTTAGAGGTCTTACTCAATTATAATGGAAGGTATGTGAGAATATTTGCAATATTGAATTTAATAAATAAGACACTCACTCCCTGAAAGTGCTTTGCTAGGGATGAATTTGGCCTTTATGCAGTTCTCTAACATGGGGTGGACTGGACCAGCTGCACATGGTTAAACGCTGTGTTATTTTCAACAAGCAGTTTTTGAACAGCATTCTGACGTAGACTGATACCTGGCTGCTCACACCACGTTACAAACATCTCAGCAAGGACCACGTGTGAGCTCTGCTTTGACAGGGTTTTCAGACAGAGCCTTGTTTTAGTTCCAGGAAGAGTTACAGCCTAGACTGGTCCACTGGTGTTTGCAGCTGCTCCTGGCAGCTCATTAAGGGCAGGGAGTCACTTACCACAGGTGCTGCTGGGGAGAAGAAACGAGGAGTTTGCACAGGCAACAAAGCTAGCAAAGCAAATGGAGAGGTTAGAAGAAAATAATAATAGTTTATGGGGAAAAGTTCAGTAAAATACTGTTTAATGGGAAGATATTTGTGCTCACTGAGATCCATGAGCTAGGATTTTGGAGGTGTTATTTTGGTGAAAGAAGGAAGGAACTGACCACAAAAACACCCAGACCCCACTTTACTGAAGAGCTGCATGAACAGTAGGAGCTACAGGAGGGTCTTTATGTTCAGTCTACAGGCAGAGCTTACTACCTGGATCAGCAAACCAATGGTGGAACTCGAACAGAATTTATTGGGGACAGCACTTCCACCCACATCTTGGTAATTTAACTGCTGCTTAATTCACACTTGTGGGAAAGGTTTTTTTGCCTTCTGCTCATAATGTACAGCCCAAGCAGATTTGGTCTAGGTGGAACTGATTTGGAACCAAGTGTGGGAGGTGGGGAAGGGAAGCAGATCCATTCCTCTTTTTTATAGGAAGGAATATTTGTCATGTTTGTTAAAAGTAACTAAGATTTGTTTGGAAGTTTATGACCTGTTGTATAAGTATAGTATAAGCTATACTTATATCTAAATGAGTTTTAAAAAAGGAAAATTGTCTTGCATTTCGTGGTCAGCATTTCCTTGTGTTCAGTGGATTAAGAAAATCACTGGGGCACTTTTATGGGACAGCTGCTGGAGCCTTTCATTCTCTAGCCTAGGCTGCCTCAGAGCATTTCACTCTCTGACTTGGAAGTGTGTTTCTGGTGCTACTTGCAGCTGATAGGGGATTTATTTTCATTTAAGTTACAGGTATCTGCAGAGAGTTCCAGCTCAAGTCCCCCGAGGCACAGAAACTTTGTGTTGTATGAAAGGAAGGCTCTTGCCATTGGGAAGAGGTAACTTTTCTACTGACAGGTGTGATTTGTAAGTTAGCTGAATCTGCTAACCACATCAGAAACCCTGATTATATTACACTTAATTCTGTAGTGTTTCCCTAAAGTGCAATGATTCAGGAAGCCAATGTTTCTTACTCATACTAGATAGGTCTTTTAGGTAACAGGCCCATATTGGATCTGATGCAGAGCTGCTCTGCTCCAGAAAGTATAATCCCTATTGGAGCTCCTGGGGAGCAGGGATGCTGTGACACCCTTTAGAATGAAGCAGTGTGTACACTACCTTCCACGGCTGCTTGGCTCTGGTGATGGGCATCCCCTTTACCCTCTTAGGTTACTTGCACATGCGAGTGCCAGCAGACAGCTGGGAACACTAAGGAACACCTGAAATTGTGGGGTGGCTCTTACACAGCCTCTTGATCCCCTGCCACCACACTTGTGCACCCATCCAAGGGCCAGCCACAGTCTGCCCTATATTTGGAAGCTGGCTAGTTAGCGAGTCAAAGGGTACTATAGTAAGGCCTTTGGTGTAAAAACCTAGACACAATATTTCGGCAAACATCTGGAGACAAGTTAGAGACCCCTTTGAAAATGGTGCCCGCATGGTACTTACTTGCACTGTGTATGCAGGTTATGTGGCATTTGTGCTTGCTCTTTCACAGGCCGTTTGCACCAGACAGTGATTTATGAGCTGAAATTTTTTTCTTATGGTATTTCAATTCGAAGGTGCTGGCTCTGCACATCAAAGGTGTTATTAAAAAAGCAATCAGATGTAAAAAAAATGGAACCCCATACACTCCTATTACTATACATTTAAATAAGGGGCCCGATCTGGTTCTTACTGAATTGAGTGGGTGCATGGCGACCTAAAGCCATATGCCTACAAGTAAAACTTCAACCATTAGGCTAGGCACAATTCAGTTTTTAGTTTGTAAATAACTACAACAGGTAATATCAATACACAATCAAATACTCTAAGTAAATATCCTTAAATCGAACTCTTAAGTTCCCAAGCAGCATTTTTCTTTCTTTGCCTGTCTCTAAGTTTTGATTATCCATGGAAATATGTTTCATTGGTCTGTGGGTGTACGGTGAAATCAACATTTACCCAATATTTACCGATAAAAACTCAAATCCTTCCAAGCCTAATTATAATCCACTTCACAGGACCAAACTTAATATGTAGCATGGCCTGCTGTTAAGACAAAAAGTGAGCACTGACCCTATATTACTTGTATGCTTCTGTACAAACCTGCTTACTGACTTCAATGAGACTACTCGTGATTAAAGTTAAATGTGCTGAGTGCTTTGCTGAATTAATGCCTCTAACATTTGTAGTTTATTATAATACTTCTCCTAACTGCAGAATTATTGTAATACATCTCCTAACTGCAGAAAATTTGTGCAGCACCACTCTAGGAAAATTCCTGGTATGTCACCTCTTCTGCACAGGTTTCTGTATTGAATAAAGAATACATATGGTAAAATCTGGCTCTTTTCAGCTCATGGGCTACATGCCTGTTCAGGTAAGAGCAAAAAGTACTTGGTCATGGGGAGAGTGACCATTCAGATGTTGAGCTTATTGGATAAGGGTACCTGTAGTCTCATGCATGGAATATAATAGCACTACCTGGGGAGTGACCTGTAAATTCTTCTGATACCCCTAGATTTGAGGGAAATCTTGGATTATCAAGATATGTGCATTTTCCAGGGCATGTGTATGCTGGAAGTGTCCCTCAGTCATGGATTTCAGGTCCATAGAGGGACACAGTTATTTGAATTCTGGAGTACTCACTATACAAAAGTCTGGTATCCTTACATTTTCATTATGTTTTTCTTGCCTTTATGGGATTCTTTTAGTAAGTAACTGAATGGTTGTAAATTTCCTTAGCTGCAAATCAGACAAACTGTGGGCTACTAGATTAATTAAATAATAAGAGGCCTCTGAGTTAAAATTTTATTGCAGCACCCCTTTGATTAAAATAAAACCTATATTTCCTTGTATGCAAGAATGATCAACTTCTTGCCACAGTTGGTTTTATCTATAAAATATAATATCACTTCCTATAAAACATTAAGAACCCTTTTCAGTGGAAAAAGTAGACCATAGTAAAAACCTATTTATGGTGATTATGAATTAAGGACCACACTGTTTGAATTCTTAGCTTAATATACAATCCAGGTGCTGCTGGAATAGTTATGTCCATTTATGTGCTGAAATCCAATCAGCATCAAAACTACACAAGAGATGAACTTCTGCTGAATACATCTAGTCTCTGAAGTAGCAGTGAAGCAGCTAATTCACTTTTTAGCTGATATCCAAATTGCTGCAGCATACACAAGCAATGAAGGCTCCCTCTGGTGGCTCATTTGCCTACATTCTGTGTTTTTCAGAAAGATTCCTACATTCCAAGGTCAGTAGGGACCATTGTGATCTTCTAGTTTGACCTCCTGTATAACACAGGCCACAGAACTTCCCCAAAATAATACCTCGAGCATATCTTTGAGAAAAAAATCCAATCTTGATTTTAAAATGGTCAGTGTTGGAAAATCCACTATGACCCTTGGTAAATTGCTCCAGTGGTTAATTATCCTCAAATATTAAAAATATATGCCTTATTGGGGTATATTATACCATTATATTGAAGAGCTCATTATCAAATATTTGCACTTAGACTAATCGAGTCACCTTCTCTTTGTTAAATAGACTGATCTCCATGAGTATATCACTATAAGGCAGTGTGTCTAATCCTTTAATACAGAGGTTCTCAAATGGTGGGTCAGGAACCCAAGTATGGGTTGCAACCCCATTTTAATAGGGTCACCAGGGCTGGTTTAGACTGCCTGGCTTCAACCCTGGGCAGCAGGGCTCAGGTTACAGGCCTCCTGTCAGGCTGAGGCCCTTGGCTTTGCCCCTCCCGCCCCAGGCTCAGAGAGGCTTTGGCTTTGCCCCTCCCCTGACACGGGGTGGCGGGGCTTGGGCAGGCTCAGGTCCACTCCCCTCACCGCCATCTGGGGTCCTGTAGTAATTTTTATTATCAGAAGGGGGACATGGTACAATGAAGTTTGAGAACCCCTGCTTCTCTGATCTTACCCTAATATATCAACATCCTTCTTGAATGATGGACACCAGGATTTGACACAGTAGCAGTAAATTAGCAATATTCAGCATAAGTGAATGTATTTGGATGGCTTCCTGAGTAACTTATTGATATATTGTGCATTTTCCCCTTTACTTTGAGTAACGGATGATTTTTACTTTGAGGGATGTAGTAAGGCTCAAGCGGTCAGATGGTTGGTGCTACTTCTAGCCTCAGGAATGAATTCCCCAATAGAAATGTATTAAGACTTAGTGTTAAAACAGAGAATTTTTAAAATTCTAATTAAAGAGAAATTGTACAACCTGTCATTTCAAGACCTTCAAAAACTGAACTGGCTCTTTAATGATACCTCAGTTGCACACAGAGAGAGTAAAAAGTCAGCTTCCAGCCATTCCCATTTTACCATTCGGAGTTTTGGAGATGTCCTAGTAAAATGAGATTTGAGGGCCTATTAGGAACACTGCAGGAAAGCTGTTCTCAGTCATATAATCCAGTTAGGCAGATATCTCTAATAAAAGCTCACTATGATGACTGTATCTATTACAACAAAAATGTAACTTAGCACCTAACATCAAATTGCCTGAGAACGGGCTATACTATTGCATGACACACTTGTTTTTCACTGTGTATCTAACTTAGCTTTGGTTTAAGTGCTTAGTTAAGATATTGTAAATGGTTAAACATATCCTGCATCTCATTGAGCTGCTTTTGTACAAGAGACTTGCAGAAGGTCATAAGCAAGCGCTCCCAGTTCAGATAGGCTGAAGCAATTTTAGTAACTCTGCTGGGTGTTTTGCTTCAAGCTAGAAGTGATGGTGACAGCCTATGAGGTGAAGTCTAACTTAGTCTGACAGCACCTAGTGTCTGCACAGCTGGAAAGGAGACTTGTGACTAAAACTGTGTGTGTGTGTAAGGCCTCTAAATCTTGTTGATATAAGGCTTATTGGAACCAGAAAGACAAACACCAAGAGTAACCAGTGCTTTAATGGTACCAGCTTTTGTTTACAAATCTCTCTGAAAAGGCTAGTATTGGCTCATCTTTAATTTCTTGTACATTTTTAATCTTGCCAAATGCTTCAGTACATGGCTTGTCATAGAGTCTGATAATTAATATGCAGTGCTTTCTAATTCTGATGTATTTAATTTGCAACGCTTTTGCCCTTATTCAAATAATTCATAGCTATCCAGATCTGTAAATTATTATTCCACAAGTCATTCTTACCTTCCCCGCTCACACTGCCCTGTTAGGAATTGCCAGAATGAGGTTAAAAGGAACCTGCATCTTTAAGAAATGCTCCTCTGTCAGTTTGTTTCATATCTTAAGCCAGTCTCTCCCAGCATCCCCACCTAGCTTTTACAGTACAGGAGAAAAGAAAAATCAGACATGGTTGCTAGGATACTAACAGAAAAGGTAAGTCAGCAACACTAGGAGTAAAACAAAAAGACTAAAGTCACCACAGATTTTGAGTCATGGAATAGAAATTTCTAGAGTGAACAATTGCCACAAACTCATGCACCTTCATTAAAAAGAGAAAGAACAACATGGAATCTGCGCCTCACGCTGGGGAGGGGCTCCTCATAAACATCTGCAAAGCTGCTACTTTATCCACTTCCAGATTCCATCTTAAAACTCTCCTTTGCCATGATGCCAATCTCCTCCCCACCAAAAATCCTGGCAACACTTAGGCAGTTGGTGTGCTGAGACCACTGCCTATGATGCTGACAAGTATTGTCTCATTCTCTTCTCATGCTCCCCTGTCTTTCTGTCTGTATCTGTTGTTTCGTCTTTTTTTTCCTGTGGCTGATGGGAGACTTAAAGCATGAATTGTATCTGCCACACATTGACTGCAATCTCTTTGGGGCAGGGAACAATCTGTTTGCTCTGTGTTTGTACAGTACTTACCATTATGTGGTCCTTGTCCATAACTAGGGCTTTTAGGTGCTATGGAAAGACTAATTATGTATAATCTTATGAGTTTAACACATTATTTGAATGCTTTCATAGACTGAAAGATTTCAAGGCCAGAAAGGACCACTGTGATCATCTGGTTTGACCTTCTGTCTTAATAGGCCATAGAATTTCTTCACAAAAAGTTTCTAGAAAATATCTTTTAGAAAAACAGGCAAATTCCATTTTAAAAATGAGTCCTTTAAGATGTCAAATCATACTTTGCTTGTTCAGTAGTTTTCTTAGCTGCTTGGTGTGTTTGAAAAAAGATCCAGAATTAAATCCTTATTTTTAATTCCTTTTGTATTTTGATTTTATAGCGAAATATGTAGACTGGGGTTCAGGTGCTTGGAAATGCTGCATGCCCTTCAGGGTGAATTCTATTGTGCAATACTGAGTTCCTTGCTTCCTGAAAGACAGATGGGATTTTAACGCTTCAGGAAAAGAATGATTTTTTAACTTAGAGGTGGTACAGTTCTTCTCTCACACCAGTTGAATTGAGCTATTCCTGACTTACACCACTACAAGCCAGCTGAGACTGAGTCCTATGATGTGAAATGAAATTTGCACCCTTTCATTTCTCCTCCTATCTTATCTTTTCCACACAGTTTCATGTTCCCACTCATTCCTCAATCCCTTTTTGTCCTACCTCATGCAAGCATGGCCAAACCCAACAATCAGAGAGCCACACTAGTGATAAACTTCATGCTCAGTTGCCTACAGAACTAGACAATATTTTGCTGACAAATTAGAGCTATGGGAAAACTCCATCCTCTTTCTGCTAATCTGGGAAGCCTACTCAAGCGTCTTCCTCCCTGGCAGATTTTTTTAAGGGCATGAGGAGATGACAAAGTGGACAGGTAAATATGATTTGAAAAGGTCTCCCCTTCAGTCTTCAAACACCACTTCCTCCCTTGCTGAACTATAACACCACATTAAGAAATACAAAAATGGCTGCTCTTCAGCTTTGAACAGAGTTTGTCAAAACCCATCGATTTCACATGGTTGTCTTGTACCATAGCAAATTTGAACAAACCCCAAAACTTAAAGAAGGTATAAAACCCCTGTGAACCAGCCAAGAACAACACTTGCTAAAACCCACTGCCAAGTTTGCCCAGCTTTTGTTGTAACATGATACAGTGGTTCCCTTGTTGCACTTCATGTCATGGGGATGAAAAAGAAATTACAAAGTTTTGCTGTGTATGTGTGGTGGGGGGAACATAGATTATATAACTGCTCTGTGCAGTTAAAAATAAAGCATTTAAAATGTGTACTGTCTCTAAAAATGGCCTGGAGCTGCAAAATTCATATCCAGATTATGAATTACCCAAAGTTCAGTAGTTTTGGTTCAGCTCGTTTTATATTATGATGGGATCATCTATGAAATTCAGATCAAATTTTTTGTTTAGAATGTTTATATCCTAATTTTCATCCCTAAATTGAAGGATGGGACACAGATTTTACTTTAAAATAAGAACTATAGAAAAGCCAAAGTAAAGTTTGTGCTGATCTTTGAACTCTAACATTCTTACCACGTTCTGATCTGTTTTAGGACACAGTAGTAGTATGTTATTCCATACTGCACAGGTGTGATCCTAGGTGCCGACTTTACCCGGCACCAGTGGTGCTCTCCCCCTTCCCTCCCTGCCCCGCCCCAACTCCGCTTCTTCCCCACTCCCATTCCAACCCCTTCCCCAAATCCCCAGCCCCGCCTCCTTTCCAGGTGCACCATGTTTTCCCTCCACCCCTTCCCTCTCAGGCTTGCCATGTGAAACAGCTGATTCGCGGCAAACCTGGGACAGAAGCGGAGCAAGGGCAGCACGCTCAGGTAAGGAGGCAGAGCAGGAGGGGTGGGGGGAGCTGCCGGTAGGTGCTCTGTACCCACCAATTTTTCAAGTTGGTGCCTATGGGTGTGATAGGTTTGAATTTGGCTACCTTGCTCAAGAAAGTCATGTCATATAATGTACTGCAGCCAAACAGAGGTTTGCAAGTCAAAGGTGGAAGTGCTGATAATGCGCCTGTCTCTAGCATGTGCCGTCTCTCTCGTTCACCTGAGAAAAAATTCAATAGGGAAAAAATGTTGAGTATTTGTGTCTGAAGTGCTTTTTCTTATGCTATTTGCAATAATTCACGTAACTGTGTGCAAGTTTCCATGTAAAACCCCGGAGAGAATTCAACCTCTCTTACATAAGACATGCAAAGGATCTTGCCCATTAAAGGAAATCAAGCTTTTTGCATGTGAATGTGTGTCTATAATATACAGTAGTTAAAGACAGGTAGACATTCTATAATGGTCACTATAGCCCTTTAGTACTAATAGGTGGTGCAGGTACCTATATAATGACCCTGGGTTTAAGGTGCGGATCTATGTTGGGAGCTCTTTAGGAAGGATACTGCATGACCACCCCTCTGTAGTTTGCCTTCCTTCCACTGGTATGGAGGCCCTGAGCAGCCTTGTGATTAGGGTAGTTCAAAGACTGCAGTTGTGGCCATATGCACCCACCCAGGAGCTTGCCACAATCTGGCCCCTGGAAAGCTCATGTGCAGTCATCCTTTGTATATCAGTCTATGACCATTAACAGTTGTTTCTACTATAGCTTTTCCTTCTACATAAGTGCGGTCCCTGCTCTAGGGGAATCAAACATAGTAATGATTCCAAATCCTTTCCCCTGACTCTCTTTCAGTCTTGCTGTGGCACTGAGCTCTCAAAAGCAAAGGCAATTTGTAGGACTGATCTCCTTGGGAACTTAGAGGCTCTCCTGAGCTTTTGTTATGGTTTTATTTAAAGAGCCATCCTATACATAGAGCAAACTGCAAGAAGTGGCATTCGCTGGCTGGGACTTTAGAGCAGAGTTTGCTCACAACAGTGCTCTGAGGATCCTGATAGTCTTCGTAGAAGAAAGTTGGAGTTAAAGTAGAGTATATTTTCCCCATGAAAATTCATAAAGAGCTTTTTGTATTTCAGTCATGTTATCAAGCTGTAGCTCATACTGTAGATGGGAGCAGTTACTGCCCTCAATGCACTGTAAGTTTGAGTGATAATTGCACACCGGCTTTCTAAATTGCAGATACTGTAATAGTAGAATGCACCTATATATGTTTTCCCACATTGCCTGGAATTGTCAGTATTAGTTTTTCTTGCATAGCTGGACATAACTTTAAAAGCTCAGAAGAAAGGTTTATTCTGTGGGGAAGGGATACAGACGCAAAATCAGTCTTGCTGCTTTGGAGAAAAATAGACTTGCAGATGGTATTTTGAGGCAGTTAGAAAATTATAGACCAGTTTCAGCAATAAACATCTTGTGGAAGAGAAAATGGAATGAGTGTATACCCTAAAGCTGGAGAGAGAGAGAGAGAGAGAGAGAGAGCTGTAGTAATTTGTCAAGGCTGTGGCATCTCCACAAAGCAGACTTTTACAACAATCTTTAAGACTAGATTGTGCCTTTACAGCACAGCCCCTTGTAAGGGATGGTGTGAGTCTGACACCATGTCAGAAGGGGTGGGAGGTTGGGAAGCATTCTGCCTCTGCAAAGCACCATGCCTCCAAGAACTTCCTGCCTGCCCTGGGAGGAGAGTATTTTCCATGCAGCTGACCAGCTCCAGGGGCTTGAGGGCCAGGATCCTTGTGGATTCCCAGCTCTCCATTCTGCTTTCCAGTCCCATTCTCTGCCTACCACACTTCCCTGTCAATTCCATGGATCTCAAGCAGGGATGAGAAGAAAGGGATTCTTTGTCTACATAAACAAATTGTACCAATTTAATTAAGAGCCTTATATCGCTATAGCTTAAGTTGATTCTGAACTGATTCAAGCTAAGTTAATATAAAGTGTTCTGAAACAAATTAAATCAGAGCAACTTCCTGATAATAGACAAGACCTGTGACTCCACTCGAGCAAGAACAACAGTTGTCCACTGTTGTTTTCTTCCATTTGCTCTTAAGAGAATGAGCCTATGGTTTATTTATTTTTAACCAAGGGATAACTGCAGTAAACACTCCACTTAGGCAAGCTGCTAACATCACAAAAGCAGGTGCATAAACAAGGCAAAGATGGGTACATGATGGAAAATTATAAACATGGCAAGACAATGAATGTAAAGATATGCCAGAAATGAAGTGTTCTAAGCTTTTTTTGGCTTCCTGCAATGCCTGATGGATTGGAAGTATAGGGGCTATAATACTACTGCACAAAGAATGAGAGCTGAGAAAGAAGAAAAAGCTTTGTAGTGGAAAATCATCAATGCAAGAGGTCTCAAGGTGCAGTAGAGAGGGCCTCAGGAGATTGGAAGTCTGATTCAGGCTTTGCCACTGGCCTGATATCCCCTTCACTTCTCTGTACCTGTGTTTCACTCCTTTGTCCACCTTGACCATTTAGCTGTATGTTCTTTGAGGCAGGATCTCTCTCTTACTATGTGTTTGTACAGTGCCTCTCAAAACAGGGTCCTGATCTTGACTGGTTCCTGTGGGCACCAATGTAATACCAGGAAAAGTAATGTATCAAAAGAATAAATCAGGTCAGATATAAAACAATAGATTGGGGCAGAACAACTTTCATGGAGAAATAACCAAAGGCCAAGAGTTGTTGATTATGCAGAAGGCAGGAGAATTCAGAGCTTATTTAAACTAACTCTGCAGAAGCAAGATTATCTGCAGAGACTAAGGTGGACAACTGAAGAAATGACTAGGAGGGAATAAGAGATGGGATTTGAATTTAGATAAAACCAAGACATTTTTCAACTTTCATGTTGTCTCGTTCATTCTTACTTGAAGCTCATCTGCTTGCATTTCAGCTCTGTCTAAAGCATGGTTCAAGTCTTCAGAAGTATGTGTGCCTGCCTTATGCATGTCCAGAACCCAAGACTTGCACCCAGGTTAGGTTTCCATGCAAGAGTAGATGTGTATGGGAATGCACAAATCCCCAGTAACACACCTGTGCATAACTCAGAGTGCCACCAGGGTCAGTGGAGGTCAGCAAGGTGCTTCACTCTTGTAGGACTTAATCAGGATTTGACCTCAATTTTTAAAATTGTCAGCTCACAACACTCTATTGCAGGATTGTTCATTTTGGGACTTGTATTTCTGTAACAGTTTAACAGACTTTTTACAATGATGAGCACTTCCCCCCCCACCCCAGTCCTGCAACTACTTCTCCTAATCTGAAACATTTATACATCCAACACCAAAGTTTGTTGTCACTTAAAACCAAGCTCAGCTCTAGAAGTAGAAATTGCCTGTAAAACAAAAGGAAAACAAATAGCACTAAAACTAGCAACAATGCAACCTAAATTACTTGAATGCCAGTGAGGAACACGGAATGAGTTTGGATAACCAAGTAAAATTTTGGAACAACAGCTATGGGGATATGACCCTGTTACAACAACATGGAATTACAGATAACTGAGACTGAAATAAATCAGTGCTGTATTGTATAATGCATCCTCCCCCACCAAATTTTTTTTAATGACAGTGTCATTAGAAATTAGTTCAGGTATTGAAATTCTGCCATTGGATAGGATAATTTGTTTTTATACATGCAGCTTTCATTTCAGAGACAGCAGAAGTGGTACAAAATACGGAGGCTGTTGCAGCCTGCAGTATATGATGAAATGAATGATTTATATAATGTGGCTTTGTGAGGCTTTTTTTTGTTAAGCTCAAATAATTTTATTCACTTCCTGTAAAATATACTAAATACACAAAGCCTCAGCAATTCCTCAAAATACAACCCATTTTAAAATACTTATGGGTGAAGCATAATTATTTATCTTTCAAATTTCTTAAGTGAGAAATCTATGAAACTCATTTTTATTTTGGAGACAGGAGTGATTTTTTAAAAAAAAAAGAAATGTGCAATTTCTTGAAATAATTTACTTAATGATTCATGTTTCCTTATATATTCTGTATACACAATTTCCTCAACTTTTTTTCTAAATTACTCTGAATTATTTAACATAGAGATTAAGTAGTTTGATAGTCTATTATTATCCTTTTGGTTAAGAAATGTAATTTAAGTAGTAGTATTAATAATATAACTAGAGACTATTGATGCTCCAGTCTTTGTTTGGTAACCCTGATAATTCTAGTTTCTAATTCTAGATTTTCTAATTCTAAATTAGATTTAGTTTCTAATTTTTTCTAGATTTTCTAATTCTAATTTTCATCATCTGAGTCAGATGAAGGTTGATTTTTGATAGTTTGGGTTCTATAGTTTCCATGTTGGAGTGTTGCTCTTTTAAGCTTTCTGAAAGCATGCTCCACACCTTGTCCCTCTCAGATTTTGGAAGGCACTTCAAATTCTTAAATCTTGGGTCTAGTGTTATAGCTATCTTTTAGAAATCTCACATTGGTACCTTTTGCGTTTTGTCAAATCTGCAGTGAAAGTGTGCTTAAAATGAACATGTGCTGAGTCATCATCCAAGACGGCTCTAACATGAACTATTTGGTAGTACATTGGTAAAACACAGATCAGGAGACATACAATTCTCCCCCAAGGAGTTCAGTCACAAATTTAACTAATAGATTTTTTTTTTGAACGAGTGGAAGCATGTTCTCTAGAATGATGGCCAAAGCATGAAGGGGCATACAAATGTTTAGCATATCTATCACATAAATACCTCTCAACACTGACTACAATAGTGCATGTGAATGCATATTCACAATGTCACCTGAAAGTGGAACAAGAAGTGGGCAGAACTATCTCCTGTAAATGTAAACAAAATTGTTTTAGCAATTGGCTGAACAAGAAGTAGGACTGAGTGGACGTGTAGATGCTAAAGTTTTACATTGTTTTGTTTCTGAGTGCAGTTATGTAACAAAAAAATTCTACATTTTTAAGTTGCATTTTCACAACAGAGATTGCATTACAGTTCTTGTATGATAGTATATTTCAGTTCAATTTTTTGTTTATAATTTTTACAGTGCAAATCAAAAATATCAGTGAGCATTGTACACTTTGTATTCTGTGTTGAAAAGGAAATCAATATATAAAAATTTAATAAATTTCAATTGGTATTCTATTTTTAACAGTGCGATTTGTTCATTTTGAGTCTCCAATAATCTATTAACTGTTTCCAAAGCAAAGATGATGACAGTTTTATCTCCAGTCATACAAGTGTTAATTCATACCCAACACTAGCATTTAATTTCAGGAAGGAGAACTATACAAAAATGAGAAGATTAGTTAAACAGAAATTAAAAGGTACAGCACCAAAAGTAAAATCCCGGCAAGCTGCATGTAAACTTTTTAAAGGCACCATAATAGAGGCTCAGTTTAAATGTATGCCCCAAATTAAAAGAAAACATAGTAAGAGAACCAAAAAGAGCCACTGTAGCTAAACAAAGTAAAAGAAGCAGTAAAAGGCAAAAAGGCATCCTTTAAAAAGTAGAAGTTAAATCCTAGTGAGGAAAATAGAAAGGAGGATAAACTCTGGCAAATGAAGTGTAAAAATATTATTCAGAAGGCCAAAAAAGAATCTGAAGTGCAACTAGTCCAAGACACAAAGTAATAATTTTTTTAAAGTACATCAGAAGCAGGAAGCCTGCTAAACAATCAGTGGAGTCACTGGATGACTGAGATGCTGAAGGAGCACTCAAGGATGATAAGGCCATTGCAGAGAAACTAAATTAATTCTTTGCATTAGTCTTCATGGTTGAGGATGAGGGAGATTCCCAAACCTGAGCCATTATTTTTAAATAAATCTGAGGAACTGTCCTAGATTGAGGTGTCATTAGAGGAGGTTTTGGAACAAACTGATAAACTAACCAGCAATGAGTCACCAGAACCAGATGGTATTCACCCAAGAGTTCTGAAGGAATTCAAATGTGAAATTGCAGGACTACTAACTATAGTCTGTAACCTATCATTTAAATCAGCTTCTGTACCAAATGACTGGAGAGTAGCTAATGTGCCACCAATTTTAAAAAAGGGCTCCAGAGGTGACCCCAGCAATTACAGGCAGTAAGCCTGACTTCAGGACCGGGCAAACTGGTTGAAACCATAGTAAAGAACAAAATTGTCAGACACATAAATGAACATAATTTGTTGGGGAATAGTCAACATGGTTTTTGTAAAGGGAAATCATGCCTCACCAATCTACTAGAATTCTTTGAGGGGATCAACAAGCATGTGGACAAGGGTTGGTCCAGTGGATATAGTGTATTTAGATTTTCAAAAAGCCGTTGACACGGTCCCTTACCAAAGGCTCTTAAGCAAAGTAAGCAGTCATGGGATAAGAGGGAAGGTTCTCTCATGAACTGGTAACTGGTTAAAAGATGGAGACACAAAGGGTAGGAATAAATGGTCAGTTTTCAGAATGGAGAGAGGTAAAATGGTGATGTTTCTCAGGAGTCTGTACTGGGCTCAGTCCTATTTAACACATTCATAAATTATCTGGAAAAAGAGTGAGGTGGCAAAATTTGCAGATAATACAAAACTAGTCAAGATAATTAAGTCCCACACAGACTGCAAAGAGCTACAAAAAGATCTCTCAAAACTGAGCGACTGAGGAACAAAATAGCAGATGAAATTCAATATTGATAAATGCAAAGTAATGCACATTGGAAAAAGTAATTCCAATTATATGTATAAAAATATGGGGTCTAAATTAGCTGTTACCACTCAAGAAAGATCTTGGAATCATCATGGATAGTTCTCTGAAAACATCCATTCAACATGCAGCGACAGTCAAAAAAGCAAACCGAATGATGGGAAACACTAAGAAAGGGATAGATAAGACAGAAAATATCACATTGCCATGGTAAATCCATGGTACTCCACATCTCAAATACTCTGTGCAGATGTGGCCAGCCCATCTCAAAAAAGATGTATTGGAATTGGAAAAGGTTCAGAAAAGTGGAACAAAAATTATTTTGGGTAATTAGGAAGTGTTATTTACTTCTTTTCCTAACACAAGAACTAAGGACCACCAAATGAAATTAATAGGCAGCCAGTTTAAAATGAAAAGAGGAAGTATTTTTTCACACAACACAGTCAACCTGTGGAGCTTCTTGCCAGAGGATGCTGTGAAGGCCAAGTCTATAACAGGGTTCAAAAAAGAACTAGATAAATTTTTGGAGGATAGGTCCATCAATGACTATTAGCCAGGATGGGCAGGAATGGTGTCCCTAGCCTCTGTCTGCTAGAAGCTGGGAATGGGCAAACAGGGATGGATCACTTGATGACTACCTGTTCTATTCATTCTCTCTGGGGCATCTGGCATTGGCTACTGTCAGAAGACAGGATACTGGGCTAGATGGACCTTTGGTCTGACCCAGTATGGCTGCTCTTGTGATCTAAAAAGTGTATTTTTCCTTAGAAAGAAACAAAATAAACCTTTGTTATCACAGTACAGTTCTGCCAAGAGTCCCAAGTAGTCCAAGAGTAACAAGAAACTATAGCCATACAGGTGTATTTATGGTGCGTAAAACTTTCTACATCTTCAGTTTTATGGACCCTCTTTTTATTTAGCTTTTCCCAAGTGTTCCTTTAAGTTCTGTATCAAACTGTACAGACACAGCAAAAATTTTAAGGACTGTGGCAGCTGTTTATCAGGAAACCATTCTAGTACCACCCGTGACCCTGGTATCAACTGGGCCGTTCTTCCATGAATTATTTGACAGCTAATATACTATACTGATCCATTAGCTGGCCCGATTCTTTTTAGTCCCACTAATCCCTAGATCGGCTGCCACATCAGCATCAGCTCATTTTAACATCCCTAAATTAGATGTCGTTCAATTGCGTGCGTTTAGGGGTGGGGGGCAGCAATCATGCTTTCAGGAGGCACTGTGCTTCCCCCAGCGATGTTACCTTTGAAACTTGCTACAGGGCCATGGCACTTCAACAAGACTCTAACTCTGTGCCCTATTCAAAGATTTTAAGTCCAGAAGGCACCATTGTGCTCGTATAGTATGTGGTACACCCTAGCCGTGAGCATAAGGTGTTTTTCTAGAGCATCTGGTGTATTCAGTGGCACAATTTTTAGGAAGGAAAGGAAAGCTGTTTGCATTTCAAGCAGTCACTGGAGACACCATTAGCTGTTTCGTACTTAAGGCTGTGTTCAATTTTTCTGTTTAGCTAAAAATTTAATTTAAAAATGACAAATGTGAGATGAATTTAATTCAAGCTAGCAATACAAGCCATATGTCTGTTAAATCCAGTAAAATGGCTGGTCATGTTTATAAATCAGCATTTGTTTTGGGGGTTTGATTGCTCCACAGTTATAAATAAAAATTCAGTTTCTGCTGGCATGTTATACTGGGAAAAATTGAGTAAACATCAGAGACTAGCTCTTCAAAGAGTTACTGATTATGTTGCAGCACCTGCTCTGCAGCACAAGCTGCCAAATGGCACAGATGAAGTGTCTATTATGTTTAAATGATTTCAGTCTGGATTTTAAGAGGTCCATTTAGTAGTGATGAAAATACCACCAGATAAACAATTGTGATCTGTTTTTAGTGTACCAGTAGTGACTCAGATATATAAAGTATTTTATATTAATTACAAATGTAACTAACGTCACAGAACACATTATTATTATAGCATAATACCTTACCAAGACAAATAGTTGTATCCCTCACCATCTGTACAGTACCTCAGTCACGCAAAAAGAACAATCCCAGACATGTCCTGGAATGTAACTACGTTTATTTCAGTAGTTATATATGGAAATTTTACGAGGATGAAGAGAGATGGTTCTTGTAGGGCTGTAATTTGAATTGTGTATTTACATCGCAAGACATTATAAAATAAATTGTGTTAGGAACAATTAGAAAAGGCATATAAAAAAAGAGAGAGAAAATATAATGCCGCTATATAAATCCCTGGTGTGCCCACACCTTGAATACTGGTCCAGTTATGGTCACCTCATCTCAAAAAGCTTGTAGTGTATCTGGAAAAGATTCAGAGAACATCAACAAAGGTGATCAAGGGTATGGAATGGCTTCCATGTGAGGAGAGAGTAAAAAGATTAGGGCTGTTCCATTTAGAAAAAGAGATGACTGAGGGGGATATGACAGAGGTCTATAAAATCATGAATAGTGTGGGAAAAAGTGAATACAGAAGTGTTGTTTACCCCCTTTCACATAATATGAAAATCATGGGTCACCTGATCAAACTAATAGGCAGCAGGTTTATTATAAATGAAAGGAAGTACTTTTTCCGCACAATGCATGACTAACTTGTGGAACGCATTGCCATGGGATGGTGTGATGGTCAAGACTATAACTGGGTTCAATAAAACTAGATAGGTTTATGAAAGGTAGGTCCATCAACGACAATTAGCCAAGATAGTCAGGGATGCAACCCCATGCTTGGAAGAACCCCAAGCCTCTCACTCCAGGCTTCTGAAAGTCAAAGAGGGCTGAATCATGCTGTAATTCCCCTGTTTTATATACTCCCCCTGAAGTTCTGATATAGGCCACTGTCAAAGACAGGATACTGGGCAAGATGGACCATTGGTCTGACCCATATGGCAGCTCTTATCTTATAGCCAAAAGGAATGATTATGACTATTCAGGCCATAGAATTTCACCTAGTAATTCCTGCATCAAGCTAGCATCTTGTGGTTAAGCTACAGGATATTGTTCTGAAAGAAATCCAATTTTGATTAAAGATTGCAAGTGATGGAGACTCATCTGCTTCCCTGTAGTAACTAGAGCTGTGCAAAGTCACATTTTTGTGACACTTCACTGGAAATATCTCATCTTTGTTTTCATGCCATTTAGAGACCCAGGAATGTGTATTTTCATTTATCATTTAGATAATGATAAATCATTTAGATAAAGGTAGCACCAAAAAGGGCACATTCCACAGAGAAAGATAGTCCTGCTGCAAAGGTCAAGGGCAGGCGAAAAGGATAAAACAGTTATTGGAATGATAACTAATAAAATGCACACCAGTTTGTTTTGGTCATTTTTTTGGTAAGTTAAACACACTACTCTCTCCACTCTTCCATACTTCAATATTCTTGGCTCTCTCTTACCTCAGCATCAGTTCTGTCTGCCTGCATCTTACTCCGAATATGCACCTGAGCAGTTCACTCATGAGATAAATAACTAAAGTAGATAACAATTAGCTAGTTTTTGTAGGCATCAGTCAAGAAGTGGATACTCACAAGTGGAAACTACATCAGACTCTCTGCTGCTGCCTCCCTGGATCTCTTTGTGAGGTAGCAGGTCAGGTGGCCTCTCCCACCATCCCTCGAAGTTCATCCATCTTTCCATGACTTTCAGGGCACTCCCCTGGAATCCACCAAGAAACACGCAAACCCAAAGTACCAATTTCTGCCTTTTTGGGGTTTGACCCCGCCTTTCTTCTTTCATTTCCCTTCCTCAGTTCTTCAATGGAATGTCTCCTGGAGCTTTCTCCCTGGAAGTTCCAATCCCGCCCTTTTGTCAGGACTCACTGCCAAAATTTGCTGCACTGGGGGTGCTCTGTCTCTCTCCTGGCCTCTTGCCAGACTTTGCTACTTAAGGAAGGATCCCTGGACATTCCTCCTTGACTCTCCCAGTCTCTCTAGACCCAGGGAGTGACTGTTGAGTTCCTCCCTGCAACCCCCTTCTATTCCACACTTCCCTTCTTTATAGTCTTCAGTTCCTTCCCTAAGTGGGCTTCATCCTTAATTAGGCTTGGACCACCCTCTAGAGACGGTCAGATGGGTTAATTGGCATCTCAGGCCCACATTAACCCTTTTCAGATACTTTGTGGGGTACAAACCCCATAACACCCCAGAAGGGTATTTACCTTTTTTGCAACTGCATCACATTATTAGCTCATGTTCAATTTGTGACCCACTATAACCCCCCAATCTATTTCAGCAGTATTGCTGCCTGATCAGCTTGTCCTCATTTTGTATTTGTGCATTGTGACAAAGCTCCAAGTCTGTACTTGTGGGTCCTGCGCTTCCTGGCAGATTTAGGGGCCTCAGAAACTCATCTAGGCCCCAGAGTGACCTCCCTTTCTCAGCATGATATGTTGTCCAACACTCAGTCTCACCAACAGCATAACTTCCTTCCACAGCTCCTGACACCCACACCCACCTGACTAACCGGGAGGTTTTTATCTGGTTTCAGCCAGTCCCTGATTGGCTTCAGGTGTCCCAATTAGGCTAGCTGTTTCTACTCCTTTCTAGAAGGTTCTTAATTGGCCCCAGGTGTCTTGATTGGCCTGGAGTAGCCTTTGTTTGGCTATCCAGGGAACAGGGACCTGCACATCCTGAGACTAATATACCTGCCTTCCAGCACTCTCCTATATCCTTCTGGTCTTACTCCGTCACAGCATTTTATTTTTCCTTCCTTCACGCATTACTTTGCACATTTCTTTATTCAATTTCTTTTTGTTGATCTCAGACTTATTTCCCAAGGTCATTTTGCATTCTAATCCTCTCCTCCAAAATGCTAACAACCCTTCTCATGTTGGTGTCATTTACAAGTTTATAAGTGTACTCTCCACTGTATTATCATTCTATTCTCCTGCACAGGGAGCATGCTTTGCAGTTTGCTCCTTTGAACAAGAATGATTTGAAAGCCCCCAAACCTTTAAAATGTTTTCCTAACTCTACATCTTCTCCTTGTTTCTGCGCATCCACTGGAGCGGGGCATGGTCTGTCACGAGGGTAAACCGCCACCCCAGTAGGTAGTAGCGGAGAGTCTCCATAGCCCATTTTACCGCCAGACATTCCTTTTCAACGACGGCATACTTTTGTTCCCTGGGGAGGAGTTTCCGGCTGAGGTACAAGATTGGGTGTTCCTCCTCCCCTACCATCTGTGAAAGGACAGCTCCTAGCCCTACCTCTGAGGCATCTGTTTGTAGGATGAATTCTTTCCCAAAGTCTGGGGTAATGAGTACTGGATGGCAGCAAAGAGCTGTCCTTAAATCTGTGAATGCTTCCTCTGCTGCATCAGTCCACTTTACTATCTCGAGGCCCCGAGCCTTTATCAGGTCAGTCAATGGCCCTGCTCTTGTGGCAAAATGAGGGATAAATCTTCGATAGTACCCTACTAACCCTAGAAATGCTCTGACCTGCTTTTCACGGACTGGCCGAGGCCAATCTTGTATGGCCTCCACTTTGTTCCATTGGGGTTTTACCAAGCCTCTTCCTACTACATACCCGAGGTATCTGTCCTCAGCTAGTCCTATCACACACTTGGGAGGGTTGGCAGTGAGCTCGGCCTTTCGCAGGGCATCTAGTACCACTTCTACTTTTCCTAGGTGCATTTCCCAGTCAGGGCTATGGATGACTATGTCATCTAAATAGGGAGCAGCATACCTAGCATGGGGTCGCAGCAATTTGTCCATAAGTCGTTGGAATGTAGCAGGGGCCCCATGAAGTCTGAAAGGGAAGACAGTGTATTGGAACAGGCCATCAGGTGTAGAGCAGTCTTCTCCTTGGCGTTCTTGGCCAGTGGAATTTGCCAATATCCTTTGGTCAGGTCCAGAGTGGTTAGGTATCGGGCCTTGCCTAACTGATCAACTAGCGCATCAACACGTGGTATCAGATAGGCATCAAATTGGGATACTTCATTCAACTTCCGGAAGTCATTACAAAACCTCAAGGTGCCATCAGGCTTGGGTACTAAGACAATAGGGGTAGACCACTGGCTGTGGGATTCTTCAGTAACCCCGAGTTCCAGCATCTTCTTCACTTCTGTCCTAATTTCCTCTCTCTTAGCTTCTGGTATCCAATATGCTCTTATCATCCCCCTTGCTCCGGACCTGGTGATGATATGATATTGGACCAGTGTCGTACGGCCTGGCTGTGTACTGAACATGTCCTGGTTCTGTTGGATCATATCAATGACCTCTGTTCATTGTTCTGGGGCTAACTCAGGGGATATCCTCACCTGCCCCTGTGGGTCGTCCATCTGGGGTGGAGCTCTCTGAACGACCAGGCACGTGTCTCGGTCACACCAGGGCTTCAGTAAGTTTGTGGTAGATCTGCTCTGGTCTTCAGCGATCTGGTTGTCTGACCTTATAGTCCACTTCCCCAATGGCTTCCACTATGTCATATGGCCCAGGCCAGCTGGCCAGGAGTTTGCCTTCTGCTGTAGGCACTAGCACCTTCACCCATTCTCCTGGCTGAAATCTCCATACTTTCGCCTGGCGATTGTAATATGTCCGCTGGGTCTCTTGTCCTTTTTCCAAATGTTCTTGTACTATAGGGGTTACTCGAGCTATTCTCTCTCTCATCTGTGTCATGTGCTCAATGACAGTCTTTCCAGGATTGGGTTGATCTTCCCAGTCTTCCTTGGCGATATCTAATATTGCGCGTGGGTGGCATCTGTATAGTAGCTCAAAGGGAGAGAAACCAGTGGATGGCTGGGAGACTTCCAGTATTGCAAATATTAGGACTTCAATAATAGGCAAAGGTACTAATGGGGCCTTCAAGTGAGGTCGGGGGCTATGCAACTGACATTCTGGGCAGGAGGTACAATAGCGTTGGACCTTTGCGCGTATTCCTGGCCAATAAAAACTTCTTACGACTCTATCAAGTGTCTTGTCTACTCCTAGGTGTCCCCCAAATAAATGACTGTGAGCTAACTCCAGTACTGCCCTTGTGTGTTTTCGTGGGACTAAGAGCTGCTCCGCTTCTTCCCCTCGTATTTGCACTATTCAGTACAAAAGATCACGTATGATCACATAATATGGCCTTGGGCCTTTGGTCTTTCCTTCCACAGGTACGCCATTTACTTCCACTACCTCTTCCCTCACATTCGCATATAGGGGGTCATTGGCTTGGTCCTGCCTAAAATTCTCACGTGCGGTACCGATCTGCCCTAACTCCATGGGACCTATTTCTACTCCACTCCTTTAATTGCCCCTCCTTGAGCTAGGAACTGCCTCTGAGTCCTCACTGGCCTGAATTGTTTCCTGGCCTCCTGAACGGGTTTGCTTACCAACAAGGGAGGCTTTCTGGTTTTTAACTAGAATCTTGGTCCCTAGTCTTTTATCTGCCCTCTTTTCCCGCCTTGACTTTCAGGATTTTCCAGGGGATGAAAATAGCTCTGGAACAAATTTGGCAAAAATTGGGGTGAGGCTATCTGTAGGTGCTTCCGTCTCAGCCTGGGGGTTGCTACCCTCCCCTGGCTCTACTGGAGGAAGTAAGCTCTCAAACCCGGGGAAGTCCCTACCAATTAAGACCGGGTAGGGGAGCCTGGGGACAACCCCGGCAGTTACCCTGGTAGTCTTTCCCTGGATCTCAATTCGTACTGGGATTGTGGGGTAGAAATTTACAGTGCCATGAACACATGTTACCCCTGTGTTTTTGGCCCGGGTTAACTGGTCTTTCCCCACTAACTTTCCTGAGACCAGCGTGACAGCACTCCCGGAATCTACTAATGCTATGGTTGCAATACCATTCATTTTTACTGACCTTGTATACCCATGTGAGCTCATTGCGACCCCTACCAGGCCTGTTAGGCCACACTGTTCCCCATGATCCCCCATATTGCACTGCACAGGCTCTTCCCTGTTGGGGCATTGGGCTGCTATATGCCCCAATTCCCCACACTCGTAACACCGACCCCTTATTCCAGTTGCCGCCCTCAGCCTGGGGCTATTTGGTTGCCTCTTCCCCCACAGCCCTCTCTTCCCAAACCCCCAGGTCCCTTCTTGGTCTCAGGCCATTCCTCAGTGTCTTTCCTCCCAGTTATGGTTCTTCTGTAGTTCTCAACCATCCGGGGCCTTAGGGCTGGCTTCCTGGTTTGCCGTGTCTCACCCCCTGGGGTCTGGAACAGTTCATGGGCTGCCAGCTGTCTTTCCACAAGTGAGACCAACTCATCGTAGGTGGAGGGGTCATTCTTACCAACCCAAGCCTGGAGGCCTGGTGGTAGCCCCCTCATATACCGGTCCAATACCAGGAGCTCCATTATTCTTTCAGAACTGAGGGCCGCAGGGCGCAGCCATTTTCGGGACAGGTGGATCAGGTCAAACAATTGCGATCAGGGTGCCTTGTCCTCTGTATACTGCCATTCATGGAACCTCTGGGCTCGCAACGCCGTCATTACTCCGTATCTGGCCAGGATCTCTGCCTTCAGTTGGGGGTAATCTGCTGCAGTTTCTGCGGCCATATCGTAGTATACCTTCTGGGCCTCCCCACACAGGAATGGGGCAAGGATACCGGACCATTGTTCTCAGGACCAGGCCTCCCGTAGGGCTGCTTTCTCAAAAGCCAGGAGGTATGCCTCCACATCATCCTCCCATGTCATTTTCTGTAGGCAATGGCTGGCCCGTATAGTCTGGGTCCCGTCACAGTTGTGGTTCCTCTCCATAAGGGCCTTTATCTGGGTTGCCAGTTCCTGCAGCAGGGCTCGGTCCTGGGCAGCCTGAGTCATCAACAGACGATTAGTCTCTTGCTGCAGCCGAGTTGCCTCCTGTTGGGCAGTTGCTTGGACCCGGGTAGCCTCCTGCTGGGCCGCAGTAGCTTGTATTAGGGCTTTGACCACGTCATCCATCTTAGGGACAGGAAGATTTTGGCTAACCCTGGTTTAAGTCCCCAGCGCATGAATCCCACTTTTGACAACACGTGGCAAATTTGTCTGCACTATTATGATGGGTCCCACGCTCTCTCTTCTTGTGGGGGTTCAGAGCACCATTTCTTGCCCCTGAACAAGGTATTAATGGCCCCACTAGTATCCTAGAGTAGGGGAGTGGAGAGGGAGGGACCCAGACCCACCCTCTACTCTGGGTCCCAGCCCAGTGGCCCTGAGGATAGCAGTAAACTACTTGAACTAGCTATTCCTTCCCCTGGGCTACTTCCCTCTCCTACCCTTCAGCTTGTGGGGGCTCCTGCCCTCTCTCTGCACAAGCCAGGTGCCCCTTTACCTATGGTTTGGGTCTTCTTAGCTCACCGCAGCACTTCTTCAAACTCTCCTCTGCTCCCCTCCAAACTGCTCCAGCTCCTCCAAACTGCTCCAACTCTTCTGAACTGACTGACTGAAGCAGGGGGTTTTTATCATGTGCCTGGCTTCAATTATTCTAATTGGCTTCAGGTGCCTTAATTGGCTCTTGGTGCTCCAACCAACTTCTAGTAACTTGCTTCCCTCTACAGGGAATAAGACTTCCCTCTAACACTCTCCTGCTGCCCTCCGGCCACGCTGTATCACAGAGCAAACCAGCCTAGTACTTTGCAGAAGTGTTTTGCCATGTTTTGTGAAAGACCTAGATTGGGAATGCCTTTTAGACTCCCATCCCCTGACATTGCTACTGCAGTGATGGTTTGATCCCCATGTAACATGAAGGGGGACTGCGCTAATCTATGGAAGCTGGTATCAACTGATTTATGAAGGATCTGGGCTCTTGGCTAAAGACAAATCTGCCAGCACTGGAGGAAAGAGAAGATATGGCCTGGGAAAGATCATCAGTGATTGCACTGACCATGTAGATTTTATCTTTGCTCTTATGTATGTGTAACCCCTTTGCCAGGTGCAGCCAGCAGCAACCAGGGCCAGGTTCAATATCTAGGGGTTCCTCTCTATGAATACAATATAGAACCGGCTCAAGCCCCACTAGGAAACTTATACGCCACTCCAGGTACCTCTAGAGGCAATACATCCCCCTTGGAAGCACAAAGTCTGAATAGAAAAAAATATTTTATTAAAAGAAAGGAAGTAACTCGGCATTAATTTGAGAAAACACTGCAAACAGGGTTCATAAACAGAAACCATGAGCAAAAGACCCACCCCCCCAAGTAAGTTGGGCAGTATCCTTTTCCCTTCAGGTTCTTGAGTTCTGCAACCCAAAAATCCTTTTCATGTGCCTGACCCTTCTCTGCACCTCACTCACAGTTGCTGTCCTTCATCAGTGCAGAGGCGCATCTGCAGAGTTCATCTCACACTGTGGGTGCAGGGCCCGTGGAAGGATATTTCGCGCTCTAGGCAAAGCTTCCACCTGGTTCTCCTTTCCCACCCCAGGCCTGGGGAGCCCTGCAGCAGCTCCCCACATCCTCTCCACCCTGCGGTGCCCCCCTCTTGCGGCAGCTCCCCGCCCCAGCTCACCTTGGTGCTGCTCCACTTCTCCCACCTCCAAGGCTTGTGGCGCCAATCAGCTGTTTGGCCTGTCAAGCCTGGAGTGGGGGAGCATTAGAGCAGGGTGGCATGCTCAGGGAAGGAGGTGAAGCGCAGGTGAGCTGGGGCAGGGAGCAGTTCCCCTGCATGCCCACCCGTTACTTGCTGCGGGCACCCTCCCCGCGCCCCCCTGCCCCAGCTCACTTCTGCTAAGCTCGCTTTTTGGTGCCCCCAACCAGTAGGCACTCTTGGCAGTCACCTAGTTTGCCTAGTGGTTGCACCAGTCCTGCCTGGTTGGATGGGAGGTTGTGGTAAAGAGGCTTCTTACAAGGTCTTGTGCTTGAGCACTCGCTCACTGCCCCTGGCTGCAGGGCTCTGCTCTGTCCCTCCCCCTTCAACCACCCTGATGGCCACTCATTGCATCTCTCCACCAGCTACCCTGGCTGGCCACTTGCAATGCCTCTGCACCAGCTGCCCCTACTGGCCACTTGCCAGGCCTCTCTGTCTCACCAGCCCTTGATCACCAACCAGCTACCAGTCATCTGCCTCTCTGCTGTGACCTCTGCACATCAGTTTCTTAGTAATTTTCATCTTTTAGCAGACTGGGCAGTAACACAGCCCTGTCACAGGTGATTTAAGTTCTCTAGTTTCAGCTATGATTGAGCAATTAAAACAACAAAGAGGCTCCTAATGAAGCCTATTTAGCTCTATTCTTTGAACTGTGGGGAGGAACAGGTTAAACCAGTCTAAAGAGAACCCTTGATGAGGGCTTGCAGAGGGCATCTGTCCCCACGCTTCCTACTTTCACAGTGGTCTGGCATTCAAGCCCCTGTCTTAAAGTTCTTTCAACTGAGGGTGACCTCCTTATTTGGGACAGGTTAAGCACAGTACAGCTTTCCTGTATTCCTACTATAATTACAAGATTGGTAACCGTATTTCACTACCGCTACATTCAGTACTAAGGTGACTTGTAATTCAACAATAGCCAAAGCTGATCATTTTGACACCATTCTATCTGCTGAATATATAAGAGAGCAGGACCAAACTGTATTTACATAAACACACCCAAGGTCTGTGGGTGTGTTTATGTCAGAGAAGCATTCATACAGACAGTGCTTACATCTTAGGAAAAGCCAGAACACACAAAACCTCAAGGACAACATAATTCACCACTGGTTAGTGCCATAACCATTCTCCAAAATGGAAACCTATGGAAGTTTGTATTTTTAACATCAAATCATTTCCCAAAATTCTTTAAACCAAATAGGAAACATCTTTAGAGTATTTTTTATTGCTACAAAGCAGTGAACATAGTCAATGCATGTAGTTTTAAGACTATGGTGTCAGGATAGTATAATTTGTGTTTCACAATATTTTTACTTGATGCAAAATGTGTTCTTTTGAGGAAAAGGGGAGAAAAGGTCTCATTCTAGTGTAGCAAATATATCTTCCTATTAACTTTATGGATCTGTTAAAGGAAAGGAATTATTTCATTGTTTAAAAAAGATTGACACTGGTTCTTCATTGAGTTGGGAAAATTATTTTCTGTGGCCGGCTGCTGGGTAGGATTGCTTGAGACTTAAATTTATTGTTGAACACCCTAACAGCCATACACAAAAGGTTATGACTGCTCCATTAGTCAAATTCTATTGCTGTTTAATTTAGACAAAATTAATTTTTTCTTGGATTTATTTCATGTTGATGTATTGAAGGTCACAACCTAGAGATATATGCATTTTAAAATTCTCATTGCTGATGACAAATTCCAACTTGAAAATAGGTTCTGTACAATTATATGTGGCAATAGTGGTAGAACACAATATTGTAATGACCCTTGCAGCAAATAATTAATTAAGAATTAAAACCATGGAAAATCAACTGTAAAATTAGCCATACCTATTTTATTATGCAGGCACTGATAAGAGCTTCATATTTAAGACTGAGCTAGGATTTCAGTTTTAACAAGAACTTCTAGAGATGAAATTACTTGATTTAAGACAACTAAAAGTGAGAGTATTCTTTTAATGGTCTGTTCATTTTTTGACTTTTAAGATGTATTAATGGAAAAAAATCACTATACACTTTTCTGGGATTTTGCATGGTGTTTCTTACCAACTTTTAGAGTTCTTTTTCACAAAACCAACATACAACTTAAATTGCTACATGTCAAAATCCTGCTCAGTTGAACTATAAACTGGAACCCCTGTGATGTTCTTTAAAAAATTATGGACAATTTCTACTTTTAAAAAAAGTGTCATAACGTAATATGACTAACTAAATGCTTAACAATTGAGTTAGCACCGATTGTGCCTGTCTGCTTCTGTATTTGGCTTTGCATAACACAAAGAAACAAGAGGGGGAGAGGGAGAGTGTACGAGCAAGGTAGCACCAATGGAATGCATGGAATGCCGTTTTTCAAGCTAGTATGCTTAGTACGCATGTGGACATTTTGAAACTTTTTCTACTTTGTATCCTTGTGCAAACAAGTACGTGGTGGAATGTTGACACCCAGTGATGTAATCAAGCTATAAAAAGAACGACCCGGCCATTGATCGGAGCCGCACCCTGCTTTTGGCTGAGAAGCACAGGGCTGCGTGCATGCGACGTCGCATTGAATAAAGACATTGCAACCTCCTCCAGCTATCCGAGCCTGTTTTGCCTGAGAAAGGGGCGCCTGCCCAATGTGGGTAGGGGGTCCCCAGGTAACAATAACAAAGCCACCATTTTCCAGTATTATGTTAAAATGCACAAATCAGCAGGACCTGGACTACTTACATCTCCCATGACGCACTGTGGTTCAGCCAAAGGGTGCATTATGGGAGATGTAGTACAACCAGAGAACCTGACCTAGAGAGGAAAATGGGACACGAAGCACCCAAATTACAGCTCCCATGAGGCACCAGCCCAGCTTTGGTGAGCACAGAATCATGTTGTACTGACCCAAAACGAAACATTTCTATTCCATTTGACAAACCAACATGTTTTGATTTGGGTTAAACTGACCGACAACAAAGTATTGGCTTTGTTGTTCTCAATGGAAAATCAAAACATTTCAGCAAAAATCGACTGTCCCACAGAAAACACTGATTTTTGTGGAAACTATTTTCCATAACCAAATCCAGCGTATAAGTCATTCTATTCAGTATGAAACTTTTCTATATTAAAAATACACACACACATATGTAATTTCCATTTAATCAATGTTGTGTGTGTTCCTTACAGTGAAACCACACACGCATAAAAGTAATTTTTCTATCCACTGTCTCTTTGGCACACAGAGCTTGTATTTGTAAAGCTCCCTATTGATGTGCACAAAAATGGAATCTCTGTATAAAATTTAGCTCAGTAATGTTACTTTGGGGAAAATTCTGAAAACATGCATCTCATTCCTTACAGGGGGAATTTAACAGGATTTAGATTAGCGAAAGATTTGACCTGTAGTTGCTAGTGCAAAACAAATAAAAGCAGAACAATGCTTATGCAAAAACCAGAGTAGTTTTTTTAAGCATGTAAATTTCTGAGGAGTGAAACTAAATAAAGAAAAAGTTAAAGGCAATTTTTTCCAGTCCCCTCCCCACCACACTTGTGACAAATAGGAAATGACAGTAGAAGGCAATATGTAATGTCACTACATACGACTTCTTAAACCCAGTGAAAGTCACTAAGTTAACATGGGCTTTGAGTAGCATACCAGCTTGATGTCACTAAGTACACAAGGTGTTTGGTTCAGAATGCCTGAAGTAGAAAAGGTTGTTAGAAAGTAAGTGGAGCGGAGAGTTCTAAGGCTAAATTAGGGGAGACATCAGTTCAACATACCTGAAATTTAATGGATTGCATGGCAAACAACATGTTAGAAGAATGGAATGTTAGCCCACAAAAGGTGACATACAGATTTGTTCCTCCTATTTCATCCTGTTACATCTTTTCATAAATGTCTCTAACTTCTAATCCTTTATTTGTGATTTTTTGTTATACCTGAATAAGATATTAATGACCTATGTTTGACTAATCAACAGATAAATAAGGACCATGGGTGTGAAGGCAACTCTATATTAAGAAAGATCATGTTGCCTGAAACTTTATAGTTACTCTTGCAAATACTTACCAGTAGAAGATAAGCCCTTAAAAGGGAAAGGTGGGTTTTGTTTTTATTTTATTTTTTAAGTGCGAGGCAGGGTACAGTATGTTGATAGACAGGGGACTATTCCTTAGATCGAGAACCAACGCAGATAAAATAAAAAGTGATCCACAACTTCATTCGCTCTTCAAACACCACACTCATTAAGCTACTCAGCACCATTTGAGGACAAATCTTGCAGAATGGGTGGGTAATTCAACTTCTAATATTCACCAAGGAACAGAACAATGATGACCTCTTCTCTCCCTTCCAAGTTTGCTCCTATCCAGAGGGACCCAACAATAACTACAATGAGCCTGCTGATCTCCACTCTTTTATACTTTGAAGTTTAAGCTTTGAGACAAATTATGCTCCAGAATGCACTGCAAATTGGAGGAAAAAGCCTTTCCTAAAGTGACCCAAACTGTCTCAAGAAATCACACTCCTCTTCCAACAAAAGCTAATCTCACAGGATGGTCTCTCACATGCTTTTGTCTTTTACAATCTCCATTGTGCCTTTTAAACTTTAAGAAAATGAGATCTTTGGACACAGCTTCCCAGCAGGGTATGTAAACGAGACTGGAAGGGTGTAGCAGATCATTCTTCCTTAAGTGGAGGAGACAGCAGCTAGATGGAGCGAAGATTAGGGAAGGAGCAACCTATAATTTCTGGTAGCTTTATATAAAATGTTAGCATCCAAATACAGTATATGGAAGCTTCTTAAATTGAGTTTTCAGTCATTGTGACATTCACCCATCTGTAATCACTGTCCAATGCTAATTCAATACTAGCAGCTGTGTAGTCTGCAGAAGCAGCTATGGAGTCTTGGGCCACTGTATCAGACAATGTAGACACTCTCTAGTATTCTGAGGTTTTAGTGGTGCAAATTCTCATACTTTGGCATCTAACCCTAACATCTCCCAGAGAATAAGGCAAGAGTAATTTGTTTTGTTGGCATTAGAGTAAATGTTTAGCATAGTGTTTTGTTTTGGGTGGAGGGGGTTGTTGCTAATTAAAGGGCTTAATGGTATAGAATCTCTAGAAATTTAAATAAATATGCCTCTACCCCAAAGTTTTGACAGTCACACAACCTGGTAAGAAGGGATTTAGAGTTACAGATCACTGTTTATGGAACCTTAATTTTGAATTCAGTCTTCAGGTGATTCTTTTCTTTAAAACATTAGCCTTGACTTAAAATTTCCTACCTTTAAAATGTTCTATGCCTATGACATGCTAATATACATTTTACAAAAGTGACTAGTGATTTTTGGGTGCCCAGCTTGAGGTGTTAAAGGGGACATATTTGTCAGACGCTCAGCATTTTCTGAGAAGCAGGTTATTTTAAGATGTACTCAAAAACTTAGGCCATCAAAATCATTTTTTGCTTTTAAAAATCTTGAACATTGTTTATTTTTTCTTAAAAATTGGTTTACAACTTTAACCTAAAGTTTCTTGATCGTGGTGTAGACTTAGCTTTTTAGTAAAAATATGGGGATGTGCACATGCTTTTAGGATTCAGTGCTTTTAACTATTGACTAGAATAGAAACTATTATAATGCAAACTACTTATTTCAGAGAGTATGTGTTAATACAGTGTGTGTTTTATATAACCACTATAGAATTGCGCATAGAAGAAAAAACAGAAAAGTCTTATTTATACTGGTGGAAGTTATTGCACTGACGTTTGAACCAAGCAATTTTCCCTCCAGACAGATGACCCAATGGGGAAGGGCAAATGGAAATTCTCTCATTCTAAATCTGCCTCCCATTCACATTTACCTTGCGTTTATGCCAAGAGCTTGGAGAACTTTTAGATTAGGCCTCTAGGCATTACATTCTATTATTTTTTTTTCCCCAGTGAAGAATGCAGTTAAAACTTTCAGTTGACTTTGCTTTCTCGGAATATTTAATGCAGGCAGGGAGGAGTTTGCGGCATTTGAAGATTACATTTTTAATTTTTTTCCCTTATACTGGCCCTGCTGTCTGACATAACCACCCAAGGGGGCTTGTGGAGTCACTGACACCTGTGCAAACAGAGTGTTAAATGCTCCCATCTGTGAGAGCAGAGGATTCTGATTGGGTAGCAAGTTACACCCACTTACTGATGTAATTGACTACACAAGGTGTAAGGCAGTGGACATTCAGAGCCAGAGTCTGTCTAAATTCTGGAAGGGATTGCTGCCTACACTGCAACTCAATCAAATAAAAATCAGAATCACGTATTCAACCACAAATATAAGCATAAAAACAATCATGTTCCTGTGTCAGTATTAAAAGCAATGGGTACAGTGTTCCATTTGGGATACTGTAACTCTAGGACTTAAAGGTGTGGGAAGTAGCACTTCTCCTAAAAGGCTCCATCCAAACTAATGAGTTAAATTTCTGAGTGGAGAGAACCCTACTGTAGAATCTGTATAGAGACAAATACTGAGTCAGAAGATAAGTAGTGTTCAGGGAGATCAAAAAGGCAACCACTAAGTCTAATGGTTATTGGCTTGGCTACGTACATATAAACTGGTCAGGTGTTACAATGGGGGAAGGCTTAGAGTGGCTGTGTTTGTCTAAATGTGTATTCCTTGGAACGATTAGATCTGGAGCAAGCAAGAGGAGAGGCTATTCCTGACTCTATCCTTAGTAGCCCACAAGAGGGATTTCAAGAAGTAGATCTAGTTGAACCCACTTACTAGCAGTGATCACAATATAATGGAGTTCAGCATCTTCATGGGAGGAATCAGATCAAAAACTAGCACTAGATTCCCCAAGCTACTGGTAATCTGTAAAAGGTCTCTTAAATAGGACTACGGTTGCCATGATGGAAACAACATGGCCTTACAGGACAATGAAAACTCCCGTTCAGGAATTGAAAACAGAGGAAACAGTTTGCCTTGGAAGGTGCAGTGAGCCTCAGACTAGGGCCTTTGTACAGGGTCTGACTTTAAAGTAGTGACACCTAAGGGACAGCCTCAAGTCCAGGCCTTGATCACAGGTGCAGAAGGGCACATGGAATCTCCTCTCCTGTGCCCCGCGTGCACAGACCAGTCCCTGAGCACAGAGACTACTGCACCAAAAGAGACAAAGATGGGGAGGAAGCCTGGTCCCTCCCGCTCCCTCATGTACCTAACTATGGAGATGGCCAACTGCAAAAGAGACTGCACGTGTGAGGAGTGGCAGAGAGCATATTGTCTATCTGCCGGGGAGCATTGCGGGGCCTGGGTCTCCCTGTAGCACAAAGTTTTCCTGGTTCATTTTTTGGGTGGCTCAGCTGTGCCTTAATAGCACAGTCTTGCCCTAAATGAATGGACCAATATCATGGAGACTTTGAGCCGCACATCTCTTCCGGCAGAGGATATACCTACTAAAGCTGGATCATGACCCTTCATACATGTTTGTATAGACCAACGTCCCAAGAGAAATAATGAATTCAAAATGACTGCCAGTATTTCAGCTAGGAGGCTGGAGAGGAGGCACCATTGATAATACGTAACCATCTTCCCCTGTCCATCACTACATGCAAAGTGGAGACGTCCAAGCAATCAGCCAAGCCACTCCACCCATTTGGCCACTCCAGCAATGTGGGACTTGAGGGTATGACACCACCAAAGCCATCTCAAAAGAGACGATGTAGCATATAAATGCTACTTATGTTAACAGCTCATGGTACTCACTAATATACACTAGTTACTTAAACATGATGTACTGTAAGAATAGCAGTAACTGTGGCACCTGTCATAAAACAGAGACCCTTGGGACATAAATGAAATGATGGACATTTGACATGTTGTCACAACACAGACTCCCATAATCATCTCGTTACACTTTTCTTAGGGTGCTTTTCCTTTTGCAGATATTACACTATTCTATTTACCTCTTATGCCAGTGTGTTTTAAAAGGCTTTTGAATATGAAAGCCTCTATGGGCTGAGTAATGGGGATAGGAAAAAAGGCACAAAGAGCTCTCTCTCTAGTTATTTTCATTCTGACTCCTAGATGATTTATAAAGCTGTGCACACTGTGAGTAGTTGAAAAGCATGCGCCTAACAAAAAAGCAAACAATGCCAGAAAAGGGAGACAGATTCCTTTTTTAAAGAATACTTTCTTAGTTCCCCATTTCATTCCCACATCCAGTCTATCCTAATAGGAATTATAGGTACGGTAATCTCATTAGGACAATTAAAAATTGAAGATTAGCGCAAACAGTCCTTAAAGACCCTACGTCAATGTAACTTCAGAATCAATCTATCTCTTTATTTATATATAAAATGAGGTCCAGCCTTCACTGTTTTTAAAGGACAGTCAATTACTTCTACCATAATTTAGCAGAGAGAAACCAGCATGATTCAAGTCAGCTCCAACAGAGGTCTTATTATTCAGGGAGATCAGATTGGGTATGGACTTGAATATATTCAGCTTTAAACTCCACGAGGCTGTGGGAGTCTGTGAAGGACTCATCATGCATTCTGGACACACTGTTGCATGCAAATGCCAACAAACAGAGCTGCAGCATAGTGATCAGCAGAATTCTTTTGTATTCTAACCAGTCACACTCATTTTTTTAAACCATGCTACAAAAAAGCAAAGTTGAGCAATGCAATTATCTTTTTCTGTGGATTATCCTTCAAATGTTCATATATTTTAACTGGAGGGGAGAAAACAATCAGGTCACTGATAGCATTAAGCAAGAAAATAAGCTATGCACAAGAGGCTTCAAAAGACCAAAATGTCTCATTTGACTATTTCAATACATGAGAACTTGCTGTTGTGATTTGTAGTTTGGCTAATTTTTCCCCCCTGAACAGATGAAATTACCAGTACTGAGATTTTTAGAAATCTCTGTGCTGGGAGGCTGTTTCCCACAGAAACAGAGTGCAAATTGTTTTGTTGTTTATTGATCTAGGTTTTAGCAGGCCCAATACCAAACATGGCCAGTCTCCTGTATCATGCTTTTAAATATGACACAGATAAAACATTGGTCACAGTTGTAGCCACAACAGGAAACCTAAAAGAGATTTCAAAACACAGGAAGGAAAATTGAGATTATTCACTCACTGGGCATGCTCCACTAACATTTTGCATCATGTGATTACTTGTTTCCAAGGCAACAGGCTATGATGTCCCATATTTAAGCAAAGGTTTTGTTTATAATCATTGTAAAAATGCCCACAAATCTATCATTATCATTTGTGACTATATACTGATACATGTTTGCCAATATCATTTTTAGCTCATCATGAGCACAGTCCAAGATATTACAAATCTAAGTTTTTTGGTACAGCAGTGACAAGATATTTAATGATAAGACCATTAAGAGTCACTACATTATATTGAAATGGAATGGTCTCAGTCTGCTAGAGAACAAGGATGCTGCACAGCTATGGTGCCTGAATTATGCCTTTATCTTAATTTCCTACACTTTAGCAAAGGGATTATTTGCACAATGTCTGATTTATGTTCAATAACCATAGAGTGACTATGCAAATACCTCGTCTCTGATTAGCCACTGCCTATGGCAAATGTGGCTAGAACACCTTCTTACCCCACCTACCCCCAGATATTAAGTACAATATAATAAGCAATTACTCTTAGTAGGAGGAGGAGGGCCCTGAGCAGCAGTAGGGTGATGTTGAGAAGACAGAGCTAAGTTGGATGGTGTGGAAAGCAGGGCAGAATTGGAAGAGACCATCTTTACATTCACATTGGTTGGGGATTCTGAAGGCTGGGGTTTATAGAAGCTAAAGACAGTTGAGTAATTGGAGAGGGCTCCCACCTCACTTCCCTGACCTGACTCCTAGGTCTCCTGGTGTCAAGTTCACAATGCAGTTTTGCACATATAATTCACATGCTTCCCGCTTTCCTCCCAGGAGCACAGGTGGCCTGGGGAGCAGGGGAATCCGGATCTGTCCTCTCCACTGGGTCCTGACCCAGGGCCCTAGTAGTGGCAAGTTCCCTTGGCACCGGCCTCTGTGTTGCTCTAATGCCCTTTTGCCTCTAATGTTCCCCTGAGTCACTTCCTACACTTACCTCCAGGTCCTCCATGTCGAGGGGTTCTCCAGTCTGTTTCCCTGCTGTGACATGCTCCACTGGAGCGCACCCCACTTGGCTGGCTTCCAAATCCTGGAGCACAGGCTGTGGCTTCTCAGAAGCTGGTGGCATGCCTCCTTCTCCTCCAGCGGTCAGTCCAGACTGAGCAGCTCTGCAAGCTTTTATACCTGTTCTCCAATTGGAACATTCCCAGAAGAGCCTCAGGGGCGTGGCTTCCTCTGTTAAGAAGGAACGGTTAACCCCTGAGGTACCAGTGCAGGGCCACTCCATCCCGTCACAGGCAGATAATAATATCTCCTTTACTAGAGTCACTTAGCTACATCCTTTGTCATTTTCCTATACCAGATCTGAACTGGCTAAAGAGCTTGTATACATACCGGATGTGTTCATCATGAAATCCTTTAATGCTCTGCCAGGTATGGGTGAGATTTCTTTAAATAAGAAATCTGTGCCACTTAATGATGGAACAGTATAATACAATTCAGTATTCTATTATAGCCTTAAAATCTATGTGCATTAAATGTATTTGTCTAAATCCTCAGCTATGTTAATTGTCATAGCTCTATCAGTGAATTTACACCAGCTGAGGATTTAACCACTGTTCCCTTGTCTTTTGGTGGCTATTGTTGATAACATTTTTCAGAGCTTCAGAGCAGTATGGTGCAGTGACCTGAGTCCATATAGCCCCCACCTAGCAGGCGGGTAGTGAGTCCTAGCGGCCAGAGTCCATGTAAGTCGCCTCCAACATCAGGGCAGTGCATCCCAATGGCCAGAATCCATGTAAATCACCGTAGGGATTATATTAGTTTGAATTACTCATAGCAACAATCTGGGCCAAAATGAGCGTCAATTTCTCAAAATTAAGATAATCCATTCAGTTCAGGGCCTAAATTTTTGACACCTATTTTTTATCTGTTGTATTTAAATGTTAGAAGTAGTCTTCCATCTAGACAAGAAGGTCACTGTCAGACAAAAAAACCAAACAAACAATACAAGGTTTCATCAAAAGTAGGACTGGTATCATACTTAAACAAGTTAATATGCAGCAGAGAAAAATCCTAGCATTAATTTCTATTTCTATAAGCAGTACTGCTTGTATTTGTAGATCACATTCAACTGCAAATTCCAACAGCTTTCTGGGATTATGTCCAACTTAAAAAATATTTTTCATCTTTCTTTGTAAAACGAATTCTGTCTTCCTGGACTGTCCATCTCAGCCTTTGAGCCTATTAATTTTAAAAGAAAGTCTGCCTTTTTACCATGCATCTTTTTGCTCACTCAATCATTCTAAAGGTGGAATCTGAGCTCTCTTTTCTTTGAGGATATGATCTCATGAGGATCCCTAATCTCGAAGTTTCGGGTACATCCCAGCACATACTAATAGAGGGTTTAATCAGTGACATTCATCTCTCTAGATCTGGGGCTTCAGGAATGGCTGAAATGAAGGGTTGCTAAGCAAGACTGTATGAAGAGGACACTCAGAGGATAGGAGAAGAGAAGGATGAACCAACTAGCGCATGCACTAAAATTGACATGGTCACAAAATCACATTTTAAGATGCAAAAGAAAATTACAGTTTGCACGAAAGTATAGTTTGTCTGTTAGCTCACTGTCAAAAGTAAAGCCCAAGGCAGCAATATGTGCTAACGCAGTGAGGTACCACAGGTTTCAGATCACACTGAAATGGACACTTTTCCCCCCCCGTAAAGAGATTGAGGTATTTTAATATGGAGTGACCACAACTAATGCTTACTGCTTCAAAGTAACCACAGGGACTCACTCATGATCACCGTGCAAAGGTTGCTTTCAGATGAATGACAGCTGCAAGGAGTGTGCTTGTGCTCTAAGATGCAAATCTCATTGGACCAGGGAGTCCATCAAATAGTAAAAGATGTCATTGTACAGCCTTTCACCTTTAAAATACCCCCAAATCTTTATAAACTAGTGAATTGAGAGTATGCAACTGAAGCACCTAGGAAGTCTTAGAATTAAAATTTTAGGGTGAGAGCGCAAGAGAGACCAAGTGTTGGCTAGGACATTGAGTTTGTCCCAATTTGTGTGAAAAGTGCCATGAGCTCCTTAAACCTCCACCTGGAGAGCAACCTGACACCTGCAAAAGCACCTCTCAGATAATATCTTACCTGAAAAAAAGGCACAGCTAATCTGGCAAATGTAGAGGGTTACCTGACACCCCATCCTATCAAGAAGACTTTCAGAAGTCATTGTAGGCCAGATTTTTTAAAAATGTCCTAATCTAGGGCAACTGCACTTGTATTTCCCCACAGTAGTCCTGCAAAGCACTTGCTGTCGGGCTTCCAGCCCCATGCTGTTGGCTCTCTTGAGTGGAGAAGATATGCATTTCTCCCCTCCCCCTTCTAAGTGAGGTATCTCCAGGCTGAACCATTATGCCTTTACTGTGCTGTACCCAGCAAAAGACAAACCGCCGAAGCAGACCTGTTTGCTTTCTCTTCAGAGTCTAACAACTGTGTAACTGCTCCCAATTAAGATACCACAAAGCTCTTTCTATGCAATTTTATTCTTAGAATAAAACTATCACAGAAAAAATATCTTAAAAACAATATGAAAGAACCAGGGTTGGCTCCAGGCACCAGCCCACAAAGCATGTGCTTGGGGAGGCGCCTTCGAAGGGGCAGCGGGTGGTGCTCAGGTTTTTGGTGGTGTTCCGTCGGGGCGGCGCTCGGGTTTTTTTTATTGGGATGGCAAAAAGGTTACAGCTGGCTCTAGAGAGAACCTATGCACTTGCTCATAACCTTCCCAGAGATCAGTCCAAATCTGGCATGGGCTCCGACAGATAAATAGTCCTGCAAACCCCTTAGAGGGGGTGTCTCCTGTGGTCACAAGTTCATAACAGCCTCAGCACAGAATTTGCATCCTCATGAGAAGTTTATTCCCTCCTTTATAGTTTTAGGTCTTTGATCTGCAGTTTCTGAGCAAGTAATCAGTAGACAATGGGTTTCTGTCCCCAGGTGTAGCTTCTAAAGGTTTTCCAAGTACATCTTACGAAACCCACTTCACATGTGTTGTCCCAAACGAGTCTCGGAAGTTCCTATCATTTCCTCAAGGTGTACAGGAGTCAGATTCCTAGAAAAGCTACATACAATAACACAATTTCATTTTAATACAGTGGACCCAAAGGTATCAAACCTAATTCAATAACATTTAACTTAATTCAATAAGGTTTGGTTAGGAAGTTTCTCTTGGTCACACTCAGCACGCACAGTCAAGACTAACTTTTCAAAGCAGCTCAGCTACCATTTAGGTACTTTAAATAAAGACCAAAGTTTTAAAAGCACTCAAAACCCAGCAGTTCTCACTGCAACACTCATGGCTAGCTTTTCAAAAGAGCTCAGTAGACAAAGTCCTACACCATAGATCTGAATACATCTAATCTAGATGTGCTAAGTAAGCTAAATTATTCCAGAAAACAAGCACAAGTGTACACATGTGGCCAGATTTTCACAGTGCTTATCATTTTTTTGCAATAACTTACTAAAACGAAAACTTTAAACAATCTAAGTGTTCTACAAACATTAATTAGAGCAGTTAACAACATGCTGCTGGAAAGAAGTCTGTCCACTGAAGATAAAATAGCATCACTGAGGATATGAAGAAAAAATACTAATTGAAATGTCTGTGTGAACTTTCTCGTGATTTCTTTTTTGTCAATCATTACAAAACACTTTAAAAACACTTGGAGGTATTCATTCTTCAGACTCCTCCTTCCTGTCCTCAGCATTCAGTGAAAACCCTTTTGAGAAAAGGAAAGAGGTTGAGATGAAATAAAACCGATTTAAATCCAGAGTTTTTACATCCACATCAGTCTGAGGATTATAGTTAGGAATCATATTCCCATAAATTTCTATACTTTTTGAAACTAATGCATAGCATTTCTAAATTTGCCAAATCACTTAAACTTTCCATTCCTAGGATTTGTCCTTTTGGTGGTTGTACTTGTCTGTCTTAACCTTGAACATTCAAGTCTTGATGGGAAAGTTTACCCTCATCATGGTCATTAGGGTTACAGCCTCTTACTAGTGGTATATATAGCTCCTATTGCCTTCCTAATATTTAGTATATTTACTTTTTTCTGAATAGGTACATTTGGGTCTGATGGAAAATCTTTTCCAACTTTTAGATTGAGTCTAGCAGTTTACTTCCTCTCAAAAAGAAAACACAAGATGACAGAACTCAAAACCATGTACATTGTTGGTCACTAACCCACAATTCTGGTGCTTTTCTTGATGTACAAATTGAGTTCCTGGTTCCTGACCATTAATTCTGAACAGGATTTTATGCTGAACCAATCTCCTTTTTTAAAATCAATGAGATGTGTACTATGTTGTTACAAATTCTACTACACAATATTTCTCTGTTACGTTTTACATGTGCTGCTTTATGTTATGCTTTGACCTCAAAGTGGTACAAAAAGGTATAAATATTTTAAGCTTCAACACAGCTACAACTACTTTATACTTCAAAAGACTCAAAGTAATTCATCCTCTAGATTGCTCACTGCTTTATGTAAAGCAAACAAAATATATTCCAAAGATCTATAGTCTTGAATTGAATAAAATCCCATCAAACTATCAAGCAGCCATTTTTCAGCAGTAAACCAGATTATATCTAAAATTACACTATGTTAATATTTAGCAACAGTAGCTGACTACTTCAGGCCTACACTATATTACGTGTTCCATACTGATTTACAGCACTTCCATAATTACAGTTGGAACTTTAATAATGTATTACCAAAAAGTTGATGGTGATATAAAAAATTATGCCTTCGGCTGTCCCCGTTTCACCAGATTTTGTATCTCAGGTCTGGTTGCATAAATCATAAGAATGACCACATTACGTCAGAACAATGGTCCATCTAGCCCAGGGTACTGTCTTCAGGCAGTGGCTGGTGCCAAATGCTTCAGAATGAACAGAACAGAGCAATTTGTCAAGTAATCAATTCCCTGTCATCCAAGCCCACCTTCTGGAAGTCAGAGGTTTAGGGTCACCCAGAGCATGGGGTTGCATTTCTGACCATCTTGGCTGATGGCTATTGATGAGCCTATTCTCAATGATTTTATCTAGTTCTTTTTTGAACCCAGTTATACTTTTGGCCTTCAGAACATCCCCTGGCAATGAGTTTCGCAGGTTAACTGTGTGTTGTGCAAAGTAGTATTTCCTTTTGTTTATTTTAAATCTGCTGCCTATTAATTTCATGTAATGTGAAGGGGTAATAACAATTCCTTACTCACTTTCTCTACATCATTCATGATTATTTAGACCTCTATCATATACCCCCTCAGTTGTCTCTTTTTTTAAGCTGAACAGTCCCAATTCTTTGACACTCTCCTCATATGTAAGCTGTTTCACATGCTTCATCATTTTTGTTGCCCTTCTCTGTAGCTTTTCCAACTTTTATATATCTTTTTTGAGATGGTGTCACTAGAATTGCACACACTATTCAAGGCATGGATGTACCATGGATTTTTATAGTGGCATTAAGATATTTACTGTCTTCTCATCTATTCCTTTCCTAATGGTTCCTGATGTTCTGTTAACTTTTTCTGACTGCTGCTGCATGTTGAGTTGAGTATGAAAACAGTATTCCAATGCAGCAGGACCTGCAGATCATTTACTACTTTAACTTTTAGACACTGATCTGCAGATAGGTGCTGTCACCTCACAAGTAATTACAATTTTGTTTGGAGGGATATTAGCAGAAGTAAAGCAGTGGAGGAAGAAGAGAAACAGATTTTCTTTCCTAGACTCTAGGGAAGGGGTGGTTTGCACCCAAGTGGCTGTTAGCAGGCAGCAGTTCCTGCAGAAAGACGGTCAATTATATGTCCATTCTGCAGGGGAAGGGTTCCTGGTGTTGTGTGCTCCCAAATGCCCCCCGTATCCAAGTAAAGGACAGGAAATCTGGTCATGTGTGTTTTACATTTGTCATAGACAGAATAAGCAATGTAAAATTTGCAGTATTCTCTTCCTGAAGAATCAGAATATCCCTCCCCTTCTTTTGCTCCCTCGGGCATCTTACCAGATTTCTGGGGTTTGTAAAATATTATCACTAGCATCTCGGCTGTTGCTTCAATATTCTAGGATGCATCTAATCTTATATTTTGCCAAGTTCTTTCCATCCTTTCAGTTTTTAACTGCTCTTGTGCAATGTGCTTTTGGCCTTATGTTTTGGTATGTCAGCCTTTGGAGATTTAATTCCTTAGGACTGATGCACCCAAGCATTTCCAGTGTAGGAAAACAAATCATATCCAGATTGGTGCTGAGCGAGCTTGAGAAACACCTCCTTGTGAACAAACCAGCATAAAAATGTATTTTGAATTCAACTCTAGTCTTGTGAGCTTAATTAGATAAACAGATATTCAGAAGCACAAGTCTCAGGCTGGAAAAGAGCTTGAATACATGAATACAGAACAGCCACAGATACCTGAATATTTCAGTAACAGTTTATCATTCAACCCATGTTCTCTTTTTTTTTTTTTCCTGTTTCTTTATCTCCCAATGACTCCGATTCTTTTTCAGGACAAATGTACAACAAAAATTCAGAGCAAGGGAAAATGCACAAGAAGAAAACCCAACGAAGGTAGGCCTGCTATTATTATTCAGTGACATCTCTCTTTATAAAACATTTGGAAACTTTCAAGAGTTCTGTGGAGACTTGATTCACCAGTGCATTGCTCCAGTTTTAAAGCAGTATGATTCCTTGAATTTCAGTGGAGTTACACTGGTATAAAAAAGAAGTAACAATAGATGTGTATCAGATCCTTACTATTCTGTTCAAGTTCTTATACTGTGTCCCTCTTGTATTTGAGTTCTTACTGTGCTAGTCCTAGTAATTCACACTTATTCTCTACAGCCCTGATTGTACCTCTGGCACTAAGTTTGCTGCATTAAGCCCCATTTCAGCAAAGCATGTCAATATGAGCTTAAGTCTTTCTCTGTTTGGAACAGCTCGTTAAGTGGGTGTTTAACATGCGTAAGTCCCTTTTCTGACTTCAGTGGGATTTAAACATGTTCTTAAACTTAAACACATTGTTATGTTAAGTAATTTCCTAGAAAAGATGGGTGTAAGTATATATAGCTTATGTGCTGTGTTATGCTCAACCTGTGCCTTAGTCTTATCTTCTCATGGATATTAGTGATCACCTTACTGCTATGCAGGTGGTTAAAGCTTGCGGGCACAATGAGTGATGTTTATTTGTACTGAAAGGCATGTGATACGTTTTTTCTTGTACCTCAAGTGCAGATATGGTAAAATGCTCTTCAGAACATCTTAAGATTCCTTGACTGTGGCACAAAGGGACACTTAATAGAGGCATTTAAACTTTTAGGATTAGATGCTCCGTGTATTCATTTTGCAAGGCCAATTATTTTTCTGACCCTGTCTTGTCCAAAGGAAAAAGCAATTTGAAATCTATGTACAGGTTTAGCTTAAATAAAGACTAACTTAGACTTCGCTTGTTTACAAGAGCTTGGATAACTTAAAATAAACTTCCAAAGAACATCCCCAGGTTTTTGCTTACTTACTCCAACATTTACTGCAGTCCAAATTCTGGTTGACATTCCTGGGTAGGGGTCGTATTCCCTTCCTTAGCTACTTAGCCCTGAAAAGAAAGGCACAAGGTGCAGGGAGGGTATTACAGATAACGAAAATAGCTTCACTGCAGGGCCTAGCATAGCCAGTAGAAAGAGTTGGAGATTTGAGGTGGACGAGATTCACTAAGTGGAGGAACAAATCTATGCATGAACTTGAAGTCTGGGAGGGAGATTTTGGAGTGGAATAAATTGGGATTTCTCAGGATAGGATAGAACAATGGGGAAATCTGATGCAAAACCCAGTTTTGCCAACTTTGTGCCATGGATGATCAGTTTCTGTTCACACTCATCTTTAGAGAGATGTTATTTTGTCCAAATATGGGAAGTCATATCAGAACAGGCATTTCAGTGTGTGGTCAAGGCCATTCATGCCAATAGTGCTGGAATATCCTACCTACATATACTGCCTTTGTCTGTTTAGGAATAAGGGTGCTAGAGCATGGATATCAGAGGAGGAAAGCAGAAGCTAGAAGGGGCACACACTCTTCAGAAATGGCACTGTATACAAGTAATTAGTGTCAGTGAAGACTGGCTGCTGAATAACAGTGTGACATGAAAGAAAGAAAGAATGGTGATGTAAGCTATGCATTTGGCAAATATGAAACAGTATGGTGTTTCCTTTGTGCTCTCTGGGGGATGCAGAAAACAGCTACCTGAAACACTCTGATCAGAATGCTGGCATTTAAATAAGAATTTTGACTATATAAGGAATACAGGATCAAGTACTAACAAAGACCAGCAAAACCACTGTGATGTCCACACATACTATAGAAGGACAAGTGTAAAAAATAGTGCTTCTCAGTGCAATTTGTACTGCTCTATAATTGAAGAACCACTATGGGGAAAATGTCAGGCAATTGAAATATATAATAATAAGTCCTAAAAATATCTATCAAATCACAAATGACTCTGTGAGCACTTCAGAGAGTTTAAAGCACTCTATGTTCTATTGGTGCCATCAACTCTTAATATTTTATGTTAAATTTAAAAAAGGAAAAATGATGAACAAATAAACTGAGTTCACTAGAATCATTGATGGCAGTTGCATATATTTACATTACAAATCTCTCACATTGAGGGAAATATGTAAAATATTTAAAATTCAGCCACAGCTTAACCTATGTGGTCATAAAAATAACAGGAACATGAAATGTCATTCCTTTACACCATTTGAATCTGATCTGTGTAGCACATCAAACCTTTTGGAATGTCCCTTGCAAATGTAAAAAAAAAAAAAAATGTTCTTATCACTGCTAGTAATTTATCTTCCATTAAAAAAACTATGGTAGTCATCAAATTTGTTTCCCTTTTCATTAAATTTAACTAGTCTGGCTTTTTAAGGAGACTGAATATGTGACTGTATGGATCATTTCTTGGCCCCCCCCCCCCCCAATACTCCTGAACCCATTTCCTTCAAGGCACTTTGAGTCCTATTTTGGGACACCAATAAGGGTTCTGGTGATATGGAGTTTTTCCTCTATCTATGACAGATAAGATGACAAGATACATCAAACCAAACACATTTATGCCTTCTCCAGAGAGAGTATATTAAGTGCAGAGTAAGTAACATTATGCACATAACAGTGGCAAAAATACGGAGCCCAACAGTGGAAACCTTACTTATGCTGATGAGCATATCTCTGCGAGGGTCCTCTTACTGAGTTCCATCATCTCCCATAGAATAGGCTCATCCTCAATCCTGGAGGCTCCTGGTGAGGAGGGGGCAGGAGCTTGGGAAGGTAGAGGGTGTCATTACCTTCTGCCCCCAAAATAGACTTCGTATATTAATACAGACAGAAGCCACTGTTAAATTCCTGCTAAGTGCCCTCTGTGATGGGATCCCTTGTTAAAAGGGATTCTCAGGGCAGGTGCCACCTGAATAGTCCCTCGCGCACAGGTTCAGTAGAAATGTGTTCCCAGGGAATGGCAGCAGACCCCAATGCAGATGTGGAGGCACAAGAATCAACAGGATTTGCGGGCTAGAATCCCAGTTGCATCACATCTTTGTATTCCATTACAGATCCCACAATTTCCCTGTGATGGAACAATGCAGGAGAACCTCACCAAGCTCCTTAGGCCCTCAACAGGTATTTCCACATGAGGGTAGAATCCTCAGATCCCTGTAGTTTTGCCACTTCTTATATTTTTTAAATATAACCACATAGTGGACACCATGCAGTGGGTCTGGTGCTCCACACACAAACAAGACACTTTGTTGGTCTCTTCACAGATCAGTGCTATCCACAATTAATAGCCATTTTACAAAGCAGCTTTCCATGATTTCCTACATAGCCGTTATTCACGCTTGTAATGTGTGTATCATTACAAGATTTCTTGGAAAGCTGCTGGCTAGCAATCCAGTTTAAAAACAAACAAGAAGGTAACTGACATTTAAACAAGCAGGTTCCATTTTAGCAGTTACAGGTACTTAGAAAAATAGATTTCAAGCCCACTTACATTTTGAGTTCAAGATTCTGTTGATAAACGTTGCTGTCGCAGGTTCTTTCCCACTTTGTTTGTGTACAGTAATTACACCATAGAGGAACAACAAATAAATTTAAGCCACGGTTTGTTTTAAGTCAAAGAGAAAAAACAAACTACCCAATTGTTAGGAGACTGGTAGCTGTGAAAATCACAGTGAAACGTGATGTATGTAGATTGTAAATTAACTTGCTCCAAACAAGCAGTTACAGATACAAACTCAAAAATCAAACTAGACTGAAATTATTCATTTTCTAACTGGAGCACTGAAATCTCTCCAGATAGTTATTTTAAATGATAGCACTGTCACCTAATACTCCGATAATAGCTAGTGTCTTAACCTGAGATGCTGGGTGTATGTCGTCGGGCCTCAGCAACCACAGCCTTTGGTATTAGAAGAGACATGGTTCCAATGGGTTATGTCCCAATCTTGTGCAGTGCTGAGCACACTGGAGATGGTGACTCAGCACCTCACAGGATCAAGTCTTCAGTAGTGTAGAATCAAGAAATACTTGTTTCTCATGAAAGAAATGGCTAACAGACAAGACACCTAGGAAAACAAACGAATCCCTGGTGTAATTCCATTGAAATCAATGGGACTTGAGTGCTTGTTTTAAGTATGTGCCTCAGTACTTTGCTGAATCAGGGCCTTAACCCTTAGGACACTGACCAATCCTGAGGTGTTTAAATCCTCAGATCAAAGAGCGGGGGAGTTAAAAGTGGGGACAGGGCAAGGAGCGTTGGGAGCACTACTATGGAAAGTTCTATGGCTGGGAGCATAAGGAGTGAGGGCAAAACTGTTGGATGGAGCCAGTCCTTTCCAGGGACCCCAGCTTGCCTCACAGACTCTGCCCACCTAATCATAGTTGTCAACAATTCTGGTTTGGTCAGGAATTCCCCAGATTTTACCAGTTCATTCCCGGTAACTGCCACCTGTTCCCATCCCTTAGGAAGGTAGCAGCACTGGAGGAGAGGTTAAAAGCAGCCAAAGGCAGAATGGAATGAAATGAAGCCAGGAAGTGTAGCAACTCTGCGCTCTGAGAGCGGTTCCTGGGAATGAGCCAGCTATTCACACTTGAGTGAGGAGGAAGATTGGGAATTAGAGAAGAGGGCATGTTCTTGATCACAGAGAGAGGAGCAGAATAGAGAGGGGTGGAACTGATGGCAAGGAGAAGAAGGATAGTGTGACAGATGCATCAATTTCCTGCAATATCCTTGGAAAGCATCACTGAATTAAGTTTAAGTATCTTTAGAGTTTTTTGTATTAAATGCAAAGGTTATGTATTGTTGTGGGCCAAGATTGTATGTAATCTCTCTAGTGGGAGAGGCGATTGAACCCCAGGAAGCATTATGAATTTCAAAGGACTGTATTGAACAATGTACCAGACAAGAATGGACTTTTGGGATAGACAGTGTCAAGTGGTTTACTCTGGGAATCTCTAGGGAGAGGTGAAAGCAAATTCTCCACCTCTGGTTACGCAAAAACCCAGCTTTCTGAAGCTATGCCCTGAAGAGACGCCCATTGTCTGCTGCTTATTTGTTCTCAGATTCTCAAGATCAAAGGCTCAAGCAGTATAAAGGAAAGATTAAGGTCATGTCTACTCTAGCAAGCTTATACCAGCACAGCTGTACCAATGCAGCTGCACTGCTGTAAGATCACTCATGTAGCATCTCTATGTTGTCGGGAGAGAGTTCTCCCATCGACATAATAAAACCATCTAAAAAAGTGGCAGTAGCTATGTCGTCCAGCTGAGCATCTCCCACCGACAAAGACCTGTGCAAATGAGTGCATATGCCAATGAAACTTATGTTGCTCAGGGATGTGTTTTTTCACATCCCTGAGCAACATAAGTTTTGTCAAAATAAAGGATAGAGTAGACATGTCCTAACCCATTCATGGACATGCTAGTTCTGTCCTGAGGGTGTTGCAAACTTGTAACCACACGAAAAACGCTTGGTGGTGGGATTTGAAAGACTGATTTCTACCAGAGCCCTTATTGCAGTTGTGGGATGATCTCTGACAAGCTTATTAGCATGTGTGTAGGGGTTTTTTTTTGTTTTCAATGTGTGATTTGTATTCATTTCACCTTCAGAATAAATGTGCTTGTTCAGAAAGGGCTGTGTAGTAATTTATAACTGGTGGCAATTACAGCTTCTGGGGAGAAAGCAAAGCATAGACACTGGCCTGCTTAGTCAGTTTGGCTTTCTGGAAATATCACAGTGTAGGCAGCTTGAAAAGACCCCAGTCAGGCTGGGGAGAGATGTGGGTCTCTGCCCAAGAGAGGTGACAACTGAGGAGCTAGGTGCCTAGAATGGATACTCTCAAGGAACCAGGGTGGGGTGGGGGATACAGGTGCAGTTGCCCTGAACAAAAGCGACAAAGAGTCTTGTAGCACCTTATAGACCAACAGATTCTAGAGATCATGATCCCTAAAATCTGTTAGTCTATAAGGTGCTACAAGACTCTTTGTTGCTTTTGCAGATCCGGACTAACATGGCTACCCCTCTGATACTTGCCCTGAACAGTGGCATAAGATAGGAAAAGGAATTTTTACAGTTACTTACCAGCTCCTAGAGTTTTAAAGACCAAGCAGTCATAGATCCCTCATTGTTCTGAGGGCTGGACCTGTACATTCTGTGAAACACCACTGCAGCAAATTCCCTCTTGCTCCTCAAGCATAGCTTTCAGGGTAGAACATTTCAGAACTGTTATTCAGTGATGGTTTAAATATGCCACAGCAAGTCCCAGTAGGTCTTGAAAATACCCACTAGATGTTTTTAAAGGTAAATACTAAATAGTATGCCAGTTAACTAAATAGCATCCTTCTGGCAAATTAGCGTACACTGACGGACACAATACATCTAGATGTAAGGGGAAATATTTTGGAAATCTCTAAAACAATCCTGTATTATCTCTCTTTAGTGTTAGGCTGAGCCTAGATATATTGGGGACTGCTGCTATCTTTGTGCCATACTGCAGATAAATAAAAAAATAGAAGGCACACTTATAGACTCATAGACTTTCAGATCAGAAGGAACCATAATCTAGCCTGACCTTCTGCACAACACAGGCCACAGAATCTCACGCACCCACTCCTGCAATAAACCTCTCACCTACGTCAGAGCTACTGAAGTCCTCAAATCATGGTTTTAAGACTTCAAGATGCAGAGAATCCTCTGGCAAGTGACCCATGCCCCACAGTGCAGAGGAAGGCGAAAAACCCCCATGGGCTCTGCCAATCTGCCATGCAGGAAAACTCCTTCCCGACCCCAAATATGGCGATCAGCTGAACCCTAAGCATGTGGACAAGACTCACCAGCCAGATACCCAAGAAAAAATTATCTGTAGTAACTCAGATCCCATCCCATCCAACATCCCATCCCAGGCCACTAGGCCCATCTACCACAAATAGTCAAAGATCAATTAATTGCCAAAATCATGTTATGCCACCATACCATCTCCTCCATAAACTTATCAAGCCTAATCTTGAAGCCAGATAGGTCTTTTTAGGGTCTTTTGCCCCCACTGCTCCCCTTGGAAGGCTGTTCCAGAACTTCACTCCGCTGATGGTTAGAAACCTTCATCTAATTTCCAGTCTAAACTTCCTACTGGACAGTTTATATCTATTTGTTCTTGTGTCCACATTGGTACGGAGCTTAAATAGCTTACATCTAGGAAAAAGCTTACAGTATCTCAAACAGCAGCAAATTTCAGCCTGCATCATCCTTATACTTTGCCTTATTACACACTTTCCCTGTTTGGTTCCCTATCAGATGTAATGTAATGCCCCAAAGTGAATTAATTTGCATTTCTGATATCTGCTGTGCAAGGTTAAAGAATCAGAGTTTTGGGGATATGTTGAAAAGTTGCTGTTTTTGTTTCAGAGGAAATTGCAGCAGCTTCAGTGGCAGGTTATTTTTCTGCCTCTGAGTAAAGGTGCTCTGTGCTGCACACACCATTTTATAGAACAGTGTGAATTATATGTTCAAGATGCATCAGAGGTAATTTGTGGTAGAAAGATGAGAAAACGTCTATTTGTTATTTCAACTGGGCTGTTCTTCTGCTTGGGAAAAACTCCAGTGCTGAATGGGAGAAAAAATCTGAGATTCCAAATACAATCACTATTAAGAATTATTCAAAGGAGAAATAAAGTGTAGCTAAAAATAAATTGGCAAAAAATTAAGAGAAAGGGATCTGGGGGTCATAGTGGATTACAATCTAAATATGAGTCAACAGTGTAACAATATTGCAAAAAAAGCAAACAACATTCTGGGATGTATTAGCAGGGGTGTTGTAAGCAAGACACAAGAAGTAAATCTGCTCTACTCTATATTGATTAGGCCTCAGCTGGAGTAGTGAGTTCAGTTCTGGGCACCACATTTCAGGAAAGATGTGGATAAATTGGAGACAGTACAGAGAAAAGTAACAAAAATGATTAAAAGTCTAGACTGAAAAAAATGTATGTTTAGTCTGGGGAAGAGAAGACTCAGGAGGGACATAGCAGTTTTCAAGTACATAAAAGATTATTACAGGAGGAGGGAGAAAATTTGTTCTTTTTAACCTCTGAGGATAGGACAAGAAGCAATGGGCTTAAATTGCAGCAAGGGCAGTTTAGGTTGGACATTAGGAAAAACTTCCTAACTGTAAGGGTAGTTTAACACTGAAATAAATTGCTTAGGGAGGTTGTGGAATCTCCATCATTGGGGATTTTTAAGAGCAGATTAGACAAAAACCTGTCAGGGATGGTAGTCCTGCCATGAGTGCAGGGGACTGGACTAAAAGGCCTCTTGAGGTCCTGTCCAATTCTGGGATTCTGTGATATCTTGACTTACAATTGTATTTGCTAAGAGTTAATTCACAGTGAAAAGCAACTTCTTTGACCTTTAAATAAAATCTCTGATCTGATAACATATTACAATAGGCATATAAATGTCACCAGCACAAAAATCAAATCCCAATGCCAGTGATTTATCAACCATCCAGCAAACACAGAAAACATGGATAAGAGAGTAACTAGGAGTTAACTACTTTTGGTATGAACCAGTGATTAATTCAGCTATAAGTATGCTATACAGAAAGCCAATAATAAAATCAGCTAGTTTATTGAGTTATAAAGAAAATTACAACCTTTTTAGGTAAAACTGGAACCAAAAATTAAAGCAGTCTGTGTGTGGGGAGGGAACAAAAAACCCACATTTTTTTATGGTGCTAACTACATAAACAAATGGTCAAGGGGAAAAATCCTTAGTAAGCCTTTAAATAATGAATATTTTCTAAGTGTTATACAGACAGATTTTCCTGCTGGGTGGCACCTGGTGATTTACTAAAGGTATCATACTGCTAAAATGTGAGTATAACTTGCTATGTTCTGAGCTCTGGTATATGTGTGCAATACTCCACTGCATGGAACAGATTTACAGCCATATAACCGAGAGAAAGAGAGACCTGGACCAAAAGGGTTTGTACCCGTGATGTGTGTTCCTTTACGATGTGTCAATAGGGAAATCATGCTCAACGGTAAGGTATGAAAAGAATGAGGAATTACTTGAAAGAAAATTTGTGAGGTTGTCTTGGCACCAGTAATGTGTTCTGTGAAAAGTTATTTAGGGATATGTTTTCAGCAGAGTTGAAAAAGATTTGTACAAGGGGATATACAGAGGAAAAATAGGATGAAATTAAGAGAGGAGAATTGAAGGCTGAACTTAAGGAAAGTGAAGAGATGAATTACATTGTGGAAAAAATTTCCCAATGGAAGCAGTGTAACCCCTACCACTTGGGACAATTTAAGTACTAGACTAGAACTCTTACTTCTAAATGTACACTAGGAAACAACCCTGCTTTGGCAGAAAAACAGACTCTGTTCTAGACCCTTCTATCTCTAAGACCATTGTACATTCATTGCTGTGAGTAGACAAACTTCCTTACTGGCCAAAGTCTACTTTCAAATTCACTGCGTGTCTTTTTTGTGCTAGTCTATGTGCTTCAGATGATTGCAACTGTAGCAGTGGGACAGGTGGTCAAAGACAACACTTTACATTTTGCATGTTATTTAACTGGTAGCCACCAGACCACAAGCATAATGTGCTCTATATGTGTAGAATTGGGCCACTGAATTCTACACTTACTGTCATTTCCAAATGTAGGAAATACTATAAAATTGAATTATGAGATGGCCAAGCCAGGGCTAAGTGTGATGAGGTGTGAATCTGAAAGGAAAAAATAAAGATACAGCCTCATTGCCAGGCAGCACGCCTGGTAGCCTCTGATCTGGGTCACCAGGGACAGCTGGGGAACCAACCACAATGAGAACCTTTGAAATGAAAGGCAGATCTACACCCTCAGTTACGGGTGCTGCTGTAACCTCTGCCAGTTCTCCCATTTGCATCCCCAGTTATGTTGGCCATATATGGGCATGAACAACTGAAATAGATGGGGTGTTGCAGTTACTGCCACAGTGCAACACCTAGCCAGTTTTTTAGCTGGTGTTTTAATTTAAAAAATGGGTGTATTCAGAAAAAATGATTTGGCAAAGTAGTTCTTCAAAAGAAAAGAAGTGCTACACCAAAAACTTTGGACTTCTAAGGAAGCTGAGTTTTAATCAAAGCACTGGAAAATAGACTCCTTCCATTATGGAGTCTGACCTGAAAGCAAAACCCCAGAACAGAGGTTTAAACCTGGGAATGCAAATCCTATCTTTCTTCTCAGAACACCTTCAAAAAGTTGAAGTGCAAGGGGAGGCACATTTCATCTTCTGGTCTGGGCTATCTTTAAGGTACATTTGTGTTCACTAAAAATAGGATCTGCTTCAGCTGCTGCTACTGAAGAAATGTTATATACATGCCTTCAAAACTCAAACTTATCTTTCAGAAATTTGCAAAATCTGCACACCAAACCAGATGTCAAAAAATGCTCTGAAGTTATTATAACATGTCAATGTCAGCAGCTCAAAAATGCAAATGTAGGACCCAAGTTCTCTAAGAGGAAAAGAAATGAACCAGTACAATTCCATACTGCTGACAGTGATAAGAATGAGACTTAGATACAGCACACATTCTAAATCAGACCACTCATCTGAGAATTTGAATGAGGATTGCATCCTGGCTCCCTATGCTTGACACAGTATGAAACAGCTTCCTTGATGGAGCTCATTACTTGGTTAGGAAGTAGGAAAGCCTCTTCTGACAATATTTTTAATACAACTATTGAAAGATTAGACTAGATATCTTTCATTAGGCTTTTTGATGGTCTAGGGTGACACTATGTGGCTAATCCAAGCACTGAAGTATCAGTTGCATTCATCTCGTGAAATTTTTTTTATTATGAAACTGCTAGATCTAACCCCTATATTTCTAAAATTAAAAAAAATGGTATAGCACATCAAGCTTTAAGAATATAAACAACAAAGTAATAAGCTTGCTTCATCTTTGCTTCCTATCTTTAGCCTTCATGCAATTTCCTTCAGTGTTAGTGCATAGGGGAAAAAATATACAAGTGAAAGATGTGATCACATTAAGAAAGTTAAAATTGTTATCCCTTTTAACCTGAATGCTTAGTAAAGTTCAAAGTTTTGTGGGTTGGTTCTATGAAGAGGAGATATTAAGGAACCAATCAAGTATTTCTCTGATGCAATTTCTTGTTTGTTTACAATGAACAGACATAACATCCTGCTTCAATAAACACCGGAAGAATCATTCAGCTGGAGATAGTCCCTTTACTCACAGTTCTAAGCATTTTTCTAGCCAGCACTCCCCCCAAAAACTCTCTGTTTTTTTCTTCAGGGTCACCAATACATATTTCTCTGGGGTTTCTTTGCTGTCTTCTCTGTCTGCTTCTGGTGTGTGTGTGTGTGTCAGTGTCACACACATACCAATTCACTATCTCCTCAAACAAAACCTAGTCCCCTGTATTTGCATTCAGCACTTTGTGAACATCCCTCCCCCTGCACACACCTCTCAGTGTAGTCCAGAATGGTGACACCCTCTATGACCCATTCCGAACAGAAAGAAAAATAATTTACAAATAACAAATGATACGAGCCTTCATTATTTACATAGTGTTTTTCTGTCAGGACATTTTCACATTGGTTTTACTTCCATCAAAATCTCTTTGAAGCTCTTCTCTCCCTGCCTTATTTCCTTTCAGCCACCCATGAAGGGCCTCTTTCAGTGAGTCCCTGGAGAATACATATTGATTCTGCAAAATCTGCTGGCTACGACAGACCCTGCCCATTTTGTTCTAATGAAGAACTGTTCTCTCTCTCAGCCCTTCCAGCCTCAATTTTCTACAGCTAAATCCTCAGACTCTGGAGTCAGCTATGCTGCAACCCTGTCCCCCAGTACCTTCTCAGCTGTTCCTGAGGGATAGGTCTGGGTTCATTCTTGGGACCCAAATGTATTAGCTACTCCACCTCATTTATTCAGGTTAATACTGCATATGGTTCCTACAAAGGTTTATCCAGTTTTTGCCACTCCAAAATGTCCAGCACTTTCAAGATCATGATGTAAGCTCAGAACTTCCTTTTTTCAATGTATGTGGTATAACCAGCTAATACCTCTACCCATCACTTCATTACTTGCTAGTTTTTCCACAACCTCTATACAGTATTTCATCCTTAAATTTCAAGTTTTCCGACTGTAAGCAGAAAGCTTTTACTATAGTATTTAGTGGCAATACAACATACTAAAGGTGGTTGCATTTGCCAAATAATATTCCAATCACACACTAGTCTGATATGAGGATCCTCACTTTGGGAAGCTTTTAGCTGCTCTGGACTCCATTTGTACCATCCCACATCCATTGATATAAACCAGAAAAATTTGCATGTCTACAAGTTGTGGGAGGAGAGGACACAGACAGCGTTTCCTGAGTACCCTCACTCTCTTCAGCAACCAGTTCTTTACTGTCCTGCATAGAGCAGTGTTTACAGTTAGCCTCTCAACAAGCATTACAATGCCTGTGCCCACATCTCTGAGAGACTGTGAAATCATAGTGCTGCAGTTTTTCCAACTACCTGGCAAGTTGGTTCTTCGGATTTCTGAATCTAAAATGCCATTGCAGGAATGCATGGTCTCTCCTGACCACAAATGCTCTCCCAGAGGTGACAATGTTCTATAGATTTAACCACCACCACAAATATTTCAAGTGAGGTGTAATAATTTCTCTCCAAAGAATGTAGACTTTTGCTATAAGAAACAACTACTATCAAGTCCTTTGTGTTCATATCAATATTGCCACCAAACTGTGCCTCCAACATGAAAGGTGTTTTGAAACACTAAGACAGGAACAGTCATGAGTCTTGCTACATCACACCACTGAAATGGTTTCTGTTTCTCATCCAACCTATACAATGATTTTGCAGTAGTGGCAAAGCCACAAATAAGCCATCTGTAATAGGAGCAAACCACTACAAAATGCTGCACATCTGAGAGTAACTGGGCAGTTCTTCAAAGTCTCAATTTTCTTTTTGTCTTTGAAAATTCCACCCTCACTGATTGTGTGTCCAAGGTAAATTACCTCTTTATAAACAACTAATTTCTCTGGTTTCAGATTGGCAGCCTTAAGCTTATCACAGACCATTTGTAAATGCGTCAGTTCTTGTCCAAGGGTTTTAGCATGTACCAAGACATTATCTAGGTGTAACACTCAGGTGAAGAGTGGCAAGCCATGCACTCTTCGTTAGTCTCTCAAAATGTGACAGATGCATTGCACAGACTGAAAGTCATCACTTGAAATTGCATGCCTTGAAAGCAGGCTTTTCCTTGTCCCTTGGGTCCACTTCCACTTGCTGATACCCACTTTCAAGACTCAGTATAGTAAACCTGTTTGAGCCTTCATATAGCATGGTAATGGATAATAATCTTTTTGACTTCATTTAGTTTTCTGTAGTCCACCCAGATTCTGGTATTGACATCTTTTTTTTTTTTAAACCAGGACTATGGGTGAGGCCTCATTAAAGACTCAATTATGCCTTCCTGATACATTTCCTCAATGGCCAGTAATGCCTCTTTCCTCTTTGCTACAAGTAAAAGGCAAGGTGGCTGTTTAATGGGCCCGTTTCCTTTAGTATGAAACTTATGCTGGGCCAGTGCAGTACAAACTATACTTTGTTGGATTAGGAGAACAACTGCTGACTCCTAACCAGAAAGTCGCTTAAACCATTCTTCTGTTGTTCAGTTAAATTTACAGCGCTGTTCCAGAACAAATCCTGTAGAAACTTTCAGAATTCACTTTCACTGATTTGCCCCTTGTAGTGTTTTTTCTATATCAGTATTTAACTAGATCCACTGGTTCATATTTTTGAACCATGATTCCTTTTTTTACTATTTGCTCTGCCACACATTTGGGGGGGCAGGGGGAACACCACCACAACAATCTGTTCCTGCTTCAAATCCACAAGGACTTTAGGAGCTACAATTCCCTTGAGATCCTGGCTCTCAAAGCAGGTTTCAGCAACTCTGTCTTTTCTTTGCTGAAAAGCTACAATAGCACATACCTGTTACATTTTCTGCCCCTGGAGACAGAATAACTTGTCCACTGCAAACTGATTGCCTACAAACCATGTGTTTCACATGAGCGATATCTTTAAAGGGAATTTCCACAGACTGAATTTGTAGGACATAATTTCTGTCATTTATTACACAGTTATAAGCAATAATGAAATCCAAACCTATTAGCTTTCCACCATTTCAGCTATCCAGATTTCATGCCTGAATTCCCAAAGTCCAATTTTCAAACCCAGTTTTGGAGCAGGTATATTCCCCAGTCACTGTCTGCATTTGAGACCACTTAGGTGGTTCAATTTTGGATCCCCTATTCTCTAGCATTTTCGGCATATCTCACCTAATACCTTATGTTTGAGCCAGTCTCCACTATTCCTATGTATTTCATAGATCTTAGCATTCAATAGCCAAACTCCCATTATTGTTGTTTAATGGCCCAAGCTAAACAAAGCCAGTGGGGCTAATCCTCCAAACTTTTCCCCTTGAGCCTGGTGTCCCTCTACTTACCAAAGTGGGTGATGAGCTTTCATTAGACACTTGTGAACTCTGTCCTGTCCTCCTTTTATTGATAAGTCCTTTTTATGGCCATTTTCCCATGGTACCAGCATTTAAGAGAACATTATATTGTATTGTATTACAGACAATTTCTCATTTTAATAACTGAATTATTATTTTTTTAATTCATTCTAAAATGTCATGAACCAGGTTAGAATCCTCTTCCATCACATGTATTAGACACAACTGTACTTCCGTCTTTTTCACTAATGACTGCTGACTCTTCTGGTGAAAGGTGACAGATTCCAGTTCCATGTTAAAGTGCATGACCTCTTGGAGTGTCTTCAGCCTCCTTTTGCTGATCTTGGTTTGTAAGTCCAATTCCAGCTAAGTGTCCATGAAGCAGTCCATTGCCAGTTTATCCTGGAAGTATTTGCAGGCCCTCTACCACTTCAGATGGAGTCTCTTTCCCTCTCCTTCTAGCTAGGCAGTGGCCAGCTCAGATTGATGGGTAGATCCAAACTGCATGTCATGGGCTTGTACCAGATTTGGATGTGTCCATCTGCAGCACTATCACAGCTTGGCCACTCAAGTTGAGTGCTAGAAACCCCAGTCCTGTTCATCTTCACAGCCATTCATCTTAGTCAAATAAGCCTTGCAGGGAGTTTTCCCTAAAAATAGTGGGGTTATTTGCATTATCTGAGCTGGAATAATCTGCCCTCTGAAAGTAAATGTCTGGTCTTACCACGAGTCCTCTGGTTGGCTCAGTTTCACATCCAGACAGCAGACTTCCACTATGGTTTGTCCCCCTTTGATTTCCTTCACAGCATGATATCTCCGTGCTTTAAGACCTTCCAATAGCTCATTTCTGTTAGCAAGTTCCAAGTTCACCAAGGCTTTTCTGGCCTATCTTATATTGTGGAAAACCTTCTGGAACATGGCACTAGTGTGCTGGCCACCTCATCAATGGGTCTTGTCCTTTCAGACTGGAAGTGTTGCACCTTGGCTTCTTGGTATGTCCAGACAGTTTGTAGTTGATACCCCAACAAAGATTTCATCTTCCCTTGTAGGCATTTCTCTGGCCTTTCTGGGACACTTTCAGATGCTGTTTGACTTCCTTTTGTGAGGACTCCATGTCTTGATTTAGATTTCATTCTAACTCCTTTTAGCCATTTGTACATTGTTTTATCTTTGTTCAACAAGAATACCAGCTTACTGCCTCTCCTTGGAAGCAGAATGTCACGGTTGACACCAGTGCTCCCCTTTTGACGTGAGCAGTTAGCCAAAATTCAGGGGCTTGCAGGTTGTTTCTAACAGGAGGAGAAATTGATGATGGAAGGTATTTCTCTGATGCATGCCTGTTTATGTACATTATTTGTATGTGTATATAAAGTCTTGTTTCCCCAGATACTGAAGGAGTCAAACAGGAGACCGTGTGAAGTCTCTTTCCAGCCCACACTTTTCTTAAATGCACTTGCTTAGCTTTTTCTCAAATGCACTTGCTTAGCTTTTTCTCAAGGTTATGCCACCAGTGCCTCTTTAGAGCTTTCTCTTACCTTCTCTGACTGCTTCTGTGGTCCTTCTGCTGCTTCTCTCTCTCATGCACAGCTCCCTCAAATAAATGCCCTGCCCCCTGCATTTGCATTCACATCCCTGAAAGCCCCTCCTTCCACATTGTTCAGACTCCTGATTGGCCTCGTATGTGGCCTGTGGTTTGGGCAGTATGGTTTCAGCTACCTTACTCCCTGCAAAGTGGCATTTACATTTAGCCTGAATGAAGAGCCGCTGCTATGCTCAGCTTTGATGAGGTTTCAGCCAATACCTCCCCCCCAGCAGAATAATACAGCTAAAAATAAAGTTTAAAATCACCTGTGACATAAAATACTAAAGACTGATTTTGATCCGTGGTTAAAAAGGTTGTAATAAAGTAATGTGAACTGATTGTCAATGCAGAATTCCAGTCTGTTTAAATGATCAGGAATGGCTCTATAATTGATGAGCAAATGTTTATTCAGCTACCCAGAAAGAATCTAGCAGGGTACTAGCGCTGAAAGCATGGCTGCAATTATTTTATGCTGACATCTACTCTGTTCCTGCTACTGGGGCTTCACATTGGTACTAGTTTCCACTCACATGGATACAGTTTGCATATTGGGGCCCTTATGCATGGGGGAGCAATTGAGCAGCTCTCCCATGACCCCCCTCTTCATTATTTTTCCTCCTCAACCCAGCAGCTTTCCCAGGTTCTGCATCTGCTTCTTCATATGTCATATCTGTGGACTGCTCTGCTGCCACTGGCCAGTCCCCAGTGGCAAGTGAAATAACAGGACTTCGATTAGTCATGAGATACCATGACCCTTCTCACAAGGATGGCAAGTTCTGAGGATGTATTAGATATATTGTGAATTCACATGCATGACGTTCAATGCTAAAATATAACAAGGTAGAAATTAAAATTAATTCCAAAGTAGGGTGTAAGAAACTAACGGCTGCTCTACATGGTGGAGTAATGTGGGCTATAGTGGAGTGACTTCTAAAGCACACTAACGTGCTGCACGTTAATTGGGCCACATAGACCCAGCAGTGTGTAGTGCTGTAGCAATCACAGCCCATAGTGCACATTAACCTACCATGTTACCCACAGGATACTAATAATGATGCTAATATTTCATTTCCAATGTAATTAAGGAAGAAGCTAGCATGTTTGATTTTTTTTAATCATTAAGATGGACAAATTCATGCCTTTTACCTTAAGGAGAGTTAACTATTATTCCTAGAGACATAAAAATAAGTTGTTCAGTCAGACTACTATTAAACTTTCATCCATATTTTAGCTGGCTGTAATACAAGAACCATGAAAAGCGTTGAAATGTACATCGTTGCCTATTTTGGTAGTTGGCTTGGTTTCAAAACACAAAAATCCCTTAAACTGGACTATAAGCTAAATTTTTAATATTCAAAGCTGCCAAAAAACCCCCCCCCAAAACAACTTTTAACTCAGAGGTTAATAAAATCAGTGAAGGAACAGAACAAGCTTAAATGAAAAGAGAGAAATAAAAACATGTATTTCTAACAATTACTGTGAATCTCCATTCTCTGACTCAAACAGATGCAGAGTAGCCTGAAAATCTGCCAACTCTCAGTACATATTACGACAAGATGTTTTACCTCCTGGACCATGATTCATTTTAACAGCCAATAAAGTGGCAATTAGAAGAAAACCAAATGCACTTGCGGAGTGAAATTTGTTTTTATTTTGTTAAGAAAACAAACAAAAGGACTGAAGTACAGTGAATTTGGAGTTGGATTTATAACGTTTCAATTATGTTTGTGCACTTTTGGATGTCAATTAGGTAGATAGAATTCAAAATTCTAAGCATTAAACTTAGGAACTGTATTCTCCAACAGATTTATATTGGCATACATTGTGAGGTCAAAGAATGCCATCTGCCGTGATTTTTAAAACATCCTTCAACCTGGACTGCTTCAGTATTCTCAATTGCTGCTTCTCAATTCCATCACTCATTTTACATTTTCCTTAAGGGTTTCTTGTTTGTCAGAGCTTGAATAGTTTGTAAATAGTCAGTTAGCTTTGGACTAGCCCCAGTGTGGGGTGAATGTCAGTCTGCATGCCTAATATGCTAATTAGCTTAGCTGACCTCTAAGATGATCTGTTTGAACTGCCCTGTTTTTCTAGGTGAACAGGTTTTATCATTATTAGCTGCAGTTCTGCTCATGACACAAACCTCACTGACTAAGCAGAGAAGTGCTTGCTGATGTCTTTCAGCTTATTCAGTTAAGCTACAACTTGTGTATTCTGTCTTAATAATAATGATTTATTCCAAAAGATAAGAGTACAGGGCTAAAGGGGAACATACTGTGCCTTTTCTGCTACTGACTTCTGCTTCTAGAAAGGAGAGATGTGCTAATAGGTCCAACAAACTCTTCCCTTGGTTGTCTACACAATTTTGGATACTGCTGCTTATGCTTTAAGAACAGAGGAAGCTTTGGTTACTGGAAGATACCTATCCCCCTTGTGGCTGTGTAGCACTAATACATTTTCCCTGCTGGGACATGCCCCGCCCTCACTTCTTTTTTTTGAAAAATTATATAGCAGCACCATTGTGCTTCTGCTGCTATGTAATTATAAAAGAAACATCATGATTCCTCTCTCTTTACAAACTGTACCTTGAAAATGCTGCTTGGAGCAAGTCCTGTTAGTGAATTAAAGATAGCTGCTATAAAGTAACATGCTATCTATTCAGTCTCAGACACATTGGTTTTCTGCTTTCCTTAGTCTCAAATAACTCATCTGGACTAGACATCTATTTTTGTTCATTATGTTAGCCATCTAACAATAGTAGTTTTCCCCCTTTTCAGAGCATCAGTGACACCAATAGTGTTTATGTAATATGTAACTATTTTGAATCATTCCCACACAGCATAGTCATATTTGGGAAGATTTGCAAAGACACAAATGAGGTTAGGTGCCTAATTGGTATTTAAAGTCAATAGGAGTCAGTACCTAATTTCTCTTTGGTCCTTTATGCCCCTTACCTATTTTATGTCCAACACTGATCTGGCTTATCTTATTCTTTTAGGAACCCAATTAACTTCTTTTCTGATTTTTTTTCTTTGTTGAAGCATATTCTCTAGTTATTCAGTTTATTTTAATGGCTCTGCAGTGATCAGTTCTTCTACTTCTGTTTAAGTGATAAAGAGTCCTATGGCACCTTAAAGACTAATGTGTTGAAGCATAAGCTTTCGTGGGCTAATACCCACTTTGTCGGATGCATGCGGTGCATACTTCTGTTTAGGTAGCAATAACTATATGTTCCTTTTCATCCTAGCATACAACTTTAGTTCAATTAGTCACATATTTTTTCATTTAGTGAGCAAACTGTATGCTCAAGGGTGCCCACTCTGTGCCCTATGCAGTTACATTTTGCAATTTTGTCCATGATCCTCCAATAGTTATCTTACACTGATAGGTCTGAAGTGAAAACAAACTGAGTAGTTCAAAGACTATTATGAGTCCCTGATTTTCCAATAGAGCAAGGAGTAAAGTGGCCTCTGGGCTGGAGTACTTTAAAGTTCTGACGTCTTTAAAAACTAGCCTACTGACTCGCTAGCATATTACCTTAGAAGCCCCATGCAGTTTCCAGAGCCAATTAACTAATAAAACACACTGAGTGAAGAACTCACTTCACTACCTGTCTCAGTTCCTTATGAGTGATCAGTAGCAACTGCTGGAAATACTTTAGTTCAGAGTAGCCTAGAATTGTCAGAATTCTCCTGAGCTCCTATGAAATTGTATCTGAAAATAGAAACGCCACCAGAAATCCCAGTCTATGTTGCTCATAGACCAACTCACTAACCCGTGTTCTTAAATAGCTGGAATCTGATTACTTTGGTGCATGCTTCAAAGCTCAGCGTTTTTCTACTGAGCATTTGAATTGTGAGGGTGGTTAAATAGTTGGAGAGGAAGTGCTGTTTCAAAGGGTGTTTTGTCTGTTTTTCTGTCTGGGAGCTCCATAGACCATCCTTGTTGTTCTGTTATAGTGGAGGCGGTATGTTACATTTGTTACACCTAGAACAGATGCCCTTATTTTATTCTGTGTAAAAAAAATGAAGCCAGTCTACAGAGGGGATTGTCTGTAACAGTCATGCATTACATAATCCCCACAAATAAATGCTACAAAAGGTGGGGAAAAGCCTGAAAGTTTTATCATCTGCCCAGGAACAGGTAGAGTGAAGAATTTTAATTTGCTTGAAGGTCTTTGCTGATGTCTGCTGTTTTCTCATGCTTGCCTATGCTGAGAGCCTCAGGAGCAAGTTACAACCACACATTTTACAGCCTTGCCATCTACTGTTATTCATAACAGACAATTTAGCTTGAACCATTTTGACTGTTTGCTTTTATGGAGGACCCTGGTTTGGAGAGAGGTCTTTTACGTAATGTGGACCATCACCAGCAAGGAGAATATTCATCTGCCCAGAAGCACACAGTGCCAGAGAATTAGGACTACAATATACAAAGGATTAGTTGTTTATATTAGAGCATATCAGTTTCACCCCTTTAGTTGCCATTCTACACCCATATAGTAATGAGTCCAGTTTATTGCCCTCCTATGCATAAGAAACACGCCTTACATCTTTTCTAGTAAAGTATGAAGTAACCATAACTCAGGCCACTTCTAGAGGGCAAGCTCACCAACATTCACTTCAACAATTCAAACCCTACCCATTATTCATCTCATCCATCTCTGGCACCTGTTTTTCCTGGGCCAGCTTATGCTTCTCCCCATGGATGTGGTGATATTATTAAAGTTAATGAATGGTGTACAAACATAAGATCCCTAGAAATCTTTGCAGTGGCAAATAGTGTCTTCTCCTACAGTGAGGAAGATGTCAGTAATCAACCCCAAAACTCTGAGGGCTTCTTATGATGTCAGAGGCTCCTGAAGTAATAACTGACCACAACAGTTTTTGGGTTGGAGCACAGCTTTCCTATTCACTTTATAATTTTATATTAAAATGGAACATACCTGTGTACTGTGACTACAAATAACTTATTTGATGTGAGTGTTTGACAAATACCCCTGGTGCCTGGAATTGTATTTCCCTGTAACCACCACTGCCAAAACATAGTCTCATTACAGAATTAATTTCAGGAAATTCAGCCTATAGTGTTCTGTTAGCTCTAAATGCCCCAAGAAGTAATTAACAACATGAGTGACATAGGTCACATGAGTCACTTTGAATATTACAGTCTGAAGAATGGGTTGGCATAGCTCCTGCCAAAAAAAGATACTCAAAAGAAATAATAAATATGCGCTTATGTTCTGGGGGTGAAGTCTGGTAGCAGCACTCCAGAAGGACAAATAGATACACTTTGTAAATGGAATTTCTGCAAAACCTCCCTTCGCATTCATGAAGCTACAACAGCTTCTACAGTACTTGCTGTCACTAACATGGGCAGATTTACTAGGATTAGCTGTCAAAACCAAACACAGATATAGCTATTGGATGGGGGGAAGTTCATTTTTATAAAACAGAACACTAAACAGAATATTGTTTGTAAGTCTCCACAGGTATAAAATGCAGCTTGGACCAAATGGATGTCCTCTTTATTGGGTAATGAGCAAACAACAATACTGAAAGTCAGGAGATCTCGGTTCTGCTCCCAGCTCTGGTTGCCATAGATTTGTAGTTTTTAAGACCAAAGGGGCCATTATGATCTAGTCTGGCCTCCAGCTAAAACAGCAGTTCCTGCTTCAAGCTCATTTCTTCTTGCTGAACTAGAGTATATCTTTTGGCAAGGTATCCAGTCTTGATCTAAAAACTGCCAAAGACCGTGACACTACCACATTCATAGGTAGATTGGTCTGATGATTAATTACCCTCATCTTAGAGTGTAATAGTGGACAAGCCAGTCGGGGCCAAATTCTGATTCCGTTGCTCATGTTAATACCTTACGCTATAAATTATTCCCATTGGAGTATTCACAGAGAAAGGTATTACGCAGCTGGAGTAAGGGTATAGTTCACACCCATAAATTCCCTGCATTTAACATTCTCCTTCTGTAAAACTGAGATAATGTTTCACTACTGAGCAGGGATTATAAATGTGATGGAAATTCAAGAGTTATTTTTTTTTTACTACAATCTAACAGTATTACCAACACACAAGATGGATAATTATTTTAACTAGACCAAATTTCCTATCGCCAAAGGATCTCATTTACTTATGATATCTTGTCTTGTAGATTGTAAGATCTTTGAGACAGAGACTGTCATAGGAGTACTTAACCTGCCTTCTCATGGGGGGTGTGGACTAGTAGGTGACCTCCTGAGGTCCCTTCCTTCCATCCATTTCTATTGTTCGCTGTATATTTGTAGAGCACCTAGCACATTGAGGGGTGGGAAGACAACCTGTCCAGCATCTTAGCATTACAGCAATATAAAATAATTACAGCACCTAGCACAATGGGGTCCAGGGCTAGGGCTCCTGGATGCTATGGTAATTTATAATGCAGCACTGGAAGCTGCACCAGGGAAACGTTGTTGTCCTGAGGCCATACTTGCGGCAGTAATGTTCCTGCATTTTCATAAGTCTTCTGATGCCAACTGGTAGTAACTTAAATCTGTATTTCTAAGTCCTTTCTCCTGTGACATATTCAGTTTTTGGCTGATGCAGGCTAGGAGACTGTGACCTATATTAATGACTTCACAGCTAATATTACATAGTATGTTAACTGCAAGATCATGTGGTTCTACATCAACTGGGGAAAAAACATGCCACCTGCCTGTCACATTCCATCTCTTCCAAAGGTATGTCTATACTTATGGCAGTATGTAAAGTACATTTGCTGCACACTCAGATAGCAGGGGAATAAATAACAGTGTAGATAGTGAAGCATTGCTTAGGTGAGTAGAGCACACTACATGCCTGAACCCTAGGGTATGTACTGTGCACTGATCTCCACATGCCCAGGCAGTGTCTCCCAGGTGTACACTGCTACTTTTAGCAGAGAAGTGTCCCACAGCTTCCCTGCTGCCTGAGACTTTCCCCATTGCAATGGAAGACTCCAGCAGGGAGGAGGCAGTGGGGAAAGGCTCCCTGCTGCTGAAGTCTTTCTCTGCCACATGTAAACATTGCAATGAGTGTGGTTGCAGCATGTAGCTACAAGTGTAGGTGAGGGCCAAGAAACTGCAATATCATGTCCATATATGCTAAGTACCATGCATCCTCTGCAGTGTTATATTCTCTGCAGTCTTCCACCTCCACATGCAGATTTGATTATCATAGAAACATAGAATATCAGGGTTGGAAGGACCTCAGGAGGTCATCTAGTCCAACCCCCTGCTCAAAGCAGAACCAACCCCAACTAAATCATCCCAGCCAGGGCTTTGTCAAGCCTGACCTTAAAAACCTCTAAAGAAGGAGATTCCATCACCCACCTAGGTAACCCATTCCAGTGCTTCACTACCCTCCTAGTGAAAAAGTTTTTCCTAATATCCAACCTAAACCTCTCTCACTGCAACATGAGACCATTACTCCTTGTTCTGTCATGTGGTACCACTAAGAACAGTCTAGATCCATCCTCTTTGGAACCCCCTTTCAGGTAGTTGAAAGCAGCTATCAAATCTCCCCTCATTCTTATTAGCCCTCTGCACCAAGATCTCACGCTTCTGCTGTCCAAGAACACCTGACAAGAGCTACAGGAGCAAGCTGTAGCATGTCAGTCATCCTGACCTCGCTCTGCTTTGATACTGAATGCAAAAGCTTTTGGGCCAGCATTTGTAGAGTAGCCACAAACCCTTATTAGCCAATATAACTGAGAATCCACGGACCTTCTTTGGGGCTCCTCCTTACTTCATGCATCTTGTTTCTCTCTCTCTTGGTCTAACAACCAGTCTCCTCTTTGTCCATCTGCACAATCTGGTCCTGGTGCTGAGAGAGCTCCCATATCTAGATTTTCTACCATTTGGAAAAAAAGTCTTCCTATATGCTATATACCATTGCTGTAGTACTTGAATATCTCACAAACACTAATGAATTCATTTGCACAACACACATCTGAGCTGAGGGAGAGAATATTGTCACAGCTGTCTCATGGAGAAAGAACGGACGACTTGTCCTAGGTCACCTGTGGAGTTTGTAGCAAAGCCAGGGGTTGAGTCCCTGTCCAGTGCCCCCAACATGTCACCAGCTTTCATCTCATTTCAAATCATTCTTATTAGTGTAACACCAGAGCCCCATTATTGCAGGCACTGCACACACCCATAAAACACAGTCCCTTTCAGTTGAAAACATCGTCAACAAATTCTTAACATTCAGGTAAGTTTGGAACCCAGACTATTTATGTGCTCATAGAAGAAATAGAATGGCCCTGGCTTCAGGATATTTTATCCCTGTCACCATCTATTCACAATATGTAATTTGGAAGTATTATATTTATTGTATTGAGTAGTAGAAGTTAAACAAACACAATTTATAACTCAGCGGTTTTGCATCAGAGACAGTTCAAGAAAGCAGCAGTGTTTAGCTGTTGGCAGTTCATTATTTTTAGCTGCTTTGTGACATCCATTTATTCCAGTGCCTTTACATGATGGCCTGTGTGTCATGATGCTGCAAATATTGTCTGTCCAAAGTCCTGAGGTGCTGGTTCAGATGTCCATCAAAGCCTCATGGGAGCACTCATTTCTTTCTGCTGTAGTACATCTCTGATGTGTTCCAGCATACAGTTTCTACAAAAGACATTGCATACCGCCATGCTGTATTCCAGGGGTCGGCAACCTTTCAGAAGTGGTGTGCCGAGTCTTCATCTCTTCACTCTAATTTAAGGTTTTGCATGCCAGTAATACATTTTAACATTTTTAGATGGTCTCTTTCTGTAAGTCTTTAATATATAACTAAACTATTGTTGTATGTAAAGTAAATAAGGTTTTAAAAATGTTTAGGAAGCTCATTTAAAATTAAATGAAAATGCAGAGCCCCCCCAGTCCAGTGGCCAGGACCCAGGCAGTGAGTGTGCCACTGAAAATCAGCTCGTGTGCTGCCTTCGGCACCTGTGCCATAGGTTGCCTACCCCTGCTGTATTGTAACTGAGAGGGGCTGCATATTGTCTGACAAATGCCACAGCAGATGCTGTCACAACTCCGCTCTGAAGACTGTAATTTTGCAGAGCAGCAAAAAATTGTTTGCACTCAGATTCAAAATGGTCACTCAAATGCTTGCAAAATTCTACGCTGAATGTGACTGCTGCTTGTGCATTAGCGTCAAGTTGAGGAAGGAACCCAAGAAATCTTCCAAAACGTTACACACCAGCTGCGAGGAAATTAAAATTACCTGAAGTGCAAAAGGCAGCAGTGTCAGTGAACAAGAAAGCTGTGAAAAGAGATTTGGCCCCTGGGGACAAATTCATCCCTGGTGTGACTCTCTTGAAGTCTATGGAATTACTATCTGGGAGTCAATTTGAACCCTAAGACAAGTTATGGAATAATAAAACTATTATCTTAGTTATCAACTGAAACAGGAAACAAGAGTTACAATAAATGTGAATTATTTCATCCTAGAGAGGATTCCGATACAAATTGGAGCAGTTTGGGAGCCAGATCATTTGTTCATTATTTATAGAAATAACGTGGATAATGGTCTTCAGGTGTAATTTCCAAGTGCATAGATAATACAAAATTGGAGTGAATGTGGGGAATAATGAGAACAAATGACATCAGATTCAGAAGGACAGATAATTTTATATGTATCTGGGCTAATAGGCTGCAAATGTAGCTCTCATTGCAGATTATTGTAAAAATGGTGACTCTTGGATCAAAGAATAAAAATAGTTAGCATTTCCTTAGTGAAGTTTTGTTGCAGAATACTGACCCAGAAAGGTGAAAACTAGACAAAGGTTTTCAAAGCTGTCACTGCCAATGAACAGGAGCTGGTGAAACAAGGAGGTGTATTGCAAAAGGGTCATACTGAAATGTATGTCAAGAGAGGTTGTATGGGTGCAATATAAGCAATTGTTGACTTTACCTGGAATACTGTCCCCCCTCCTAAAATAGCAGTCATTGGCCCCAACTTTAATTGCACCTACAAATCAGGTGAATCACATGAATTGGAACATGTGACTGGGAACACGTGTACCAACAAAAATAGAGGGTAGGTTGGGGCTCTGAAAGACTAGTCTCCTCCTGCATTATCCAAACCTTTAAAAGGTCTTCAAAATAGGCATTTATATCTATTACATTTCCTGCACCTCATGCTTCCAGTGGGACTGGAACTACCATGAAAATAGCCTCTCTCATCTCTGTATTTCAATGTTTCCACTTCTTGGCCTTCAGCCATAGCTGGCCGTGCAAGGGAGCACAGAACTAAATAGTGGTAGAATAGATGACAAGAGCTGAGTCCAATTCAACTATTTTTATGATTACAGTATGTTGTTTTCACTTGTTTATTCTTCTCTGAAGATGGGTTCCGTTTTGTGTGTTCCTCTAACCTTTAGTTCACAATTTTTTAAACCTAGAACTGGTTAGCCCATTGTAGATTTCTGACAGAGGTTGCTTCTTCAACAGCTCTTTCCCTCTTTGTCACGGTAAAAGGTCCATTCTTGTGACACACAGATGAGGATGCACCATGCCGTTCAGGTTTATGGCAGAATTCAACATCGTGATTCTGCCGAGAGAGAGTCCTTTACACAAACAACAGGAAGCCAAGTTCTGCCCTGATTTAAACACTGTGCAAGCCTCCTGGCTGTAATGAAGTTGCAGATGTTGTAAGATAGGGTGGGGAATCAGCCCAGAGAACTTACTTAAGTTTTGAACATGTTTCCTTGTTGCCTCTGTCTTTTAGTGAATTCTAGTTGGTTTTGGAAACAATTGCTAGTGGGATTAGGCAATAAGAAAAGCCAACCTAGATCATCCCTCATCTCTTGAAATAAACCTGTGAGAATGGTTAGGCATTTTTGTTTTTGGTTTCACTCAGACGCAGGAATTAAAGAATATAGGGCTGTATATGCTATGAAAGAGCTATTTATTTATATTTCATCAACTCATAACCAGGAATATATATATAGAAATACATATAAAAAAAAAACCTCACAAGCACCTGTTTCAGGATTTTACTAGAATATACATTTTCAAATGAACATCTATACTTTACAGGTATAGAACAAAACCTGTGTAATATTTTGGGATTTATCTATAACACTAGACGTATCTTGGTAGTGTGACAGATATCACAATCCCAGGGACAATCAACACCTCTTAGCTCCTGGAGAAGCTATAATACTCTCCCCCAATAGAGCAGAATGCAGTCATACATAAACCATTCCTAAATTTAATACAACAGTCCCCAAAGATTATGCAACCACATGCTCTATCTGCCACAGATATACTCTCTTCTAAACAGCCCCCTCTCTAACCATCATCCTCCCAGATCACCTTGGTATATAGATGGCATATAGCAAATGAAACAAGTGGAAGGGCTATTATATATATTGCGACGGAGTCAGACCAGAAGGATATAGGAGAGTGCTGGAAGGCAGGTATATTAGTCTCAGGATGTGCAGGTCCTTGTTCCCTGGATAGCCAAACAAAAGCTACTCCAGGCCAATCAAGACACCTGGGGCCAATTAAGAACCTTCTAGAAAGGAATAGAAACAGCTAGCCTAATTGGGACACCTGAAGCCAATCAGGGACTGGCTGAAACCAGATAAAAACCTCCCAGTCAGTCAGGTGGGTGTGGGTGTCAGGAGCTGTGGAAGGAAGTTATGCTGTTGGTGAGACTGAGTGTAGGACAACATATCATAGTGAAGGAAGGAAGCCCTGAGGTAAGGGTGAAGTGGAGTTTGAAGAAGCCGGGACTGCTGTGGGGAAGTAGCCCAGGGAATTGTATTATGTTTTGTGCCTAAAAGGTCAGCCATCTTAGCTGATACTATTAGGGTCCCTGGGCTGGAGTCCGGAGTAGAGGGCAGGCCCAGGCTCCCCCCCTTTTTTCCATCTTCCATACTGGCCTGTGATGAAGGCAACTCACTAGGTGGTGACTCTTGCCAATTATACTGAGAAAGGGAGGTCACTCTGGGGCCTAGATGAGTTTCTGAGGCCCCTAAATCTGCCAGGAAGCGCAGGACCCACAAGTACAGACTTGGAGCTTTGTCACAACTGGTGTCAGGGGTGGGATTTTCTGACTTACTGTTCACTGCGCGGCAGAAGAAAGGGAGAGGTTTAAAAACAAAACACAATACAATTCCCTGGGCTACTTCCCCACAGCAGTCCCTGCTTCTTCAAACTCCACTTCACCCTTACCTCAGGGCCTCCTTCCTTCAGTATGATATGTTGTCCTACACTCAGTCTCACCAACAGCATAACTTCCTTCCACAGCTCCTGACACCCACACCCACCTGACTGACTGGGAGGTTTTTATCTGGTTTCAGCCAGTCCCTGATTGGCTTCAGGTGTCCCAGTTAGGCTAGCTGTTTCTATTCCTTTCTAGAAGGTTCTTAATTGGCCCCAGGTGTCTTGATTGGCCTGGAGTAGCTTTTGTTTGGCTATCCAGGGAACAAGGACCTGCACATCCTGAGACTAATATACCTGCCTTCCAGCACTCTCCTATATCCTTCTGGTCTGACTCCGTCACAATATATATAAAATGCTGGATGCTTTCCTCTCATTCCGAGGCCAACTGGTGCAGCAGTTGGATATATGCAATCCCTGTTGTGGCTGTGAAGGAGAGAAAAGTAGCATTTTTTTCCTTCTGCCCTGTGAGAAAGTTTGCACCATGTCTTATTCACTGGAACTGTTCTGGGTGGAAGACAACATGGTGATTGGGCTGCCGCTTTCTGACAACAGGATTAAATATTTATTTATCATGCTGGCAAATTTTGTGGCTGAGACGTAGAGGAAACCATCTTCATGGGGATCGGTCTCTGTAGGGTTCAAATGCTAGTCTTTGGGATATTTTTCCTCCCTGAAATTTTAGAGATGCTGGGGAATTTTTAGGGTGCTATGGATGAGCTATTCTCCTATTCATGTCTTATATTAAAACATAGCAAAGAGGTGTTGATTCTTTTTATTGGTGGCAATGATTCAGGCATCCTTTGAGATGGAAAGATCGCCCGCCCATAAGCAGTAGTAAGTTATTTGCTCCATCTCTTGGTAATTAATCATCAGCCTGTCTCTAGTTTTTCTAGCAAGGTCACTCCAGTGTTGACAGCATCAGTGAGGTTATTGTGAGAGTTCTCCAGTTTCCTTGATCCTGCTTCATTTAGTTTCAGGTGTGGATGTAGCAGAAACTGCACTGAGCTTGTTTGTGGATGATGTCTCAATAAAAAGCAAAAGTCAGTTGTCTGTGCTGATTTTTTAAGATCTGTCTGTAGACTTTTATGTTGTTGACCATGAGGTTTCATTGACTTGACTACAGATGTTGGCTAGAATAGAAGGTATCACTCTTAAACGGATACTTACTTTGTTTTCAGAGAGCCCTCGAAGAGAGGTTTTAGGTAGTTACTCAAAACCTTCAAGCTGTCTTGCAATGTTATTTTTTTTATCACCTTTGCTTTTCGATATATACATGCTTTATAAAGTGTACTTTGAAATAATTGGGGAACTAGTTCCACAAGCCTCAGATTCACAGTAACTCATGCAGTGTTTGTAGGGAATCAGCTGAGGATGATTAGTAAGGACACCATGGGAGCCAACTGTCTAGGAGACATAACTGGAGGGAGGAAATTTAGGAAGTAGCAGAATTTTTACTGCTCCCCAGCATAGTGGGAACTAGGCAAGAAGAAAATAGCGAGGGATTTTCTGAAGCTTCTAGGCTTTGCACACTCTCTAGAACATGAGTGGGGCATTATTCTTGTGGATCTCTTGAATTATACCATTGCTTCTGCACACCTTAGAAAGTCTGCAGGAATGCTAAGTAATAAGTGGGGGCAGTAATGCCACAGGAGAGGCAAGGGGTGACTGGGGTGCAGAAAGGAGCTAGCTTAGGGAACGCTGCTTTGGAGCTAGAGGTGGTTTTTTCCATCCTTGCTCTGGTTCATGTTGCCTTTGAGGTTAAGATCTCTGCATGGTCCCTGTCTTTCCCCGACTCCAGTGCCTTCTCTCATGACATCTCGTGCAAAGTAATATAGTCTCCCTGCTTATTTTGTCAAGTGAAATATATTCATATTATCCTTCAATCAGCATAAGAAAATTGTGTTTAAGTTTCTGCACCAGCTTCAGCCCGCTCCAGGAAGCGGGTGTGTGTACACAGGTGCATGCGTACACACACAATTAACAAGCAGTTAATTGAAAAGGTTATGGAGTGGCATTTCTTTATATGCTTCAAGTACAGGTTTCACCCATTCTATAGGAATATTGTTAATTCTTGATTTACTATTTTCTCTAAGAATTTAGTCTATGCATGATGTAAACTAGTGAGCAAGTGAATCAGGTTGAATTTATCTGAATTTTCACTATATAGGATTGCAATGGAACACTACCGACTTCTTAACCATAGAGATACTAATTTATACTCTCCATTTATTAAGAGCATAAATTAGAGTCAACATGTAAAAATACGAGTGCCAAAAACAGGTCTGTAAATCCATATTGAGCTCTCTAAACAAATGTGACCTAATACTCTGTGATGAGAGGCATCTGTATCTCCAAATGAAGTTAATTGGAGTTTTAGGTGATCAACACCTCTTCTAATAAAGGTAATTTTTATTTAGGTACAGGCATGTCGCGTCTTAGGTGTATTTAACATACGCGATTTCCGCTTTATGCGGTCTGCAAAAACAAAAAAAGGAGAATTTTTTTTAAAAAAAATCTTCCTGTAGGGGGTGCAATTTCACCTCCCATTGAAGTGAATGGGTTCTGGCTATACAGGGCTTCCGCTTTACGCGGTAACTGCGCAACGGAACCCTCATGCAAGACACAACATACCTGTATTCAAAGTTTGTAAATTTTGGTCCAAGCTCCTCCAGGACATGCATTGTGTGAATGCCTGCAAAGCTGAAGGTTCCTCATCTAATGCAACTTTGATTGCAATTTTAAGTCTTCGTAATGAATGAATGATTAGAACTTGCACACTCTTGCAGACTGGAGCAAAAAAATGCAGGAGATCTCTAAAATCATGTGATCTATAATTTATATTTTACATGGCTTTAAATAGTGCCTCATGTTAATTCAGACTTCTCCACCTTTTTATTGGCGAGGATGGGAAATTTTGCACTGTCCCTAAAGAGGCATTTACAATCTTTGTCAAATTAGTTCAGTAGTAGACATGTAATCTGTAAACAAAAACCAGATACACAAATATTTTTATGAATACAAGCAATGTTAAGTTACGTATGATTCCTGGAGTATTATTATTTGAGGATATTAAGACAACCAAAGTGCATTTGTGAACCATAAAAAGTCTTACAGAGTTTAGTGCCAGTGTGTGTTATTTTTTTCAATTATTGTTTAAACAATATCAGAAGCCATGCCAGATGATGGAAGTGATCACACAACATACACAATCAACAGCCAGAGTAAATATTTCTTGAAAGACACCATACGATTGAAGCTGTCATTTACCATCATGACTGGATTTGTTACTTCAGGATTGTTTCCCAGACCATTCATTAACCAAACAATGAGCTAAAACTCATAACAAATATTATTCTGAACAAATAGTTTTCCCAGGTCTGCTCAGCAGCAGCCAATGCTGGAGAAGATGCTTATTAAGAAACAGAGTTAATTCATTTAAAAGAGTGATAGCCTGAGATATACAATTGTGTATTTACAAAGCAATCTTCTTCATACTTGGAGCATTACACCTGAATATGGAAGATATATAAAACTGGTGCTGTCAACTTACACAGAGCAGAACAGAGCCATGAGAGACATTTGCTGAGCAGAATTTGAAAGAATAAGAGACTAAGGAAGCATTCTTTAGGCCACGCAAGGAGTAAACCTTCCTTAATCAATGTTCCGTTATTAATATGTAAGGTTTAACTATGTACATTTATCAAAGACTTAGCCAAGATTTCACTTTCATTCCCTGTGCCAAATTGTAATTGTCGATGGTTACATAAGCACATACCCACTGTCATATTCTGGAGCTAAAGAGTAGGATTTTCAAAAGTACCTAGATTACATCCTATGGGACTTGGGCTCCTGTCAGGGGTGTGCTTTTGGAAATTCCATCCAAACAACAAAGTCAGACCCATGGAAGAAGTGGAAACAGGAACAATATCACAGATTAAATTTTAAAACGAAGGTAGGGCAACCAAAAAATTTCAGGCCTGCTGACTGCACTCAGGGGAAACAAGGAGAGCTACAAGAGCAGGACGACAACTAGATGTAGTGGCTTAGAGAAACTGAAGTTGTTCTGGGAATGCATTAGTTCTCCAAGAAAGCTACTAGCCTGTCAGTAATTAAATTACTTAGGGAGTTTTCATTTTGAAAGAGTAATTTTCCTCAATATATTTTTTTCAGAACCAAGCATGTGTCTAAGGTTTAGGGGAGAAATTTTTGAAGTGCCTAATTCCCACTGGCTTTCAATGGGAATTGATCTTAAGTCACATAGGCACTTTTGAAAATGGTGCTTTGAGATAGCATTGCCCATTTTATTCCCTGCTTTGGTGAGTCTTATTTCAACCTGCTATAATGAAAGCCAAATAAGCCCTTCTCTAGGAAGTGCCTATTATAAAAATGGATAGACTGGCCTAAGAGAGAAAATAGGACACACATTTTTCAAATGTTAAGAGCAGGTAAGGTAAGGTAAGTTAGAGCAGCCCCTAGGCTGTTTTAAATCATGTCAGGAGCAAGATTTTGCAGAATTAGAGAATCATAACCAGCTTCCCATGTCTCTTCACATCCCTGCATTGAAAGGAGTTTGGACAAATCAAGCTCTGTGCACTAACAAGGCTAAAAGGCCCTGCAACATTAAATGCATGGTGTGCTAAAGAGAGAAAATTAAAAACGGCTCAATAAATGGTTAGAGTGTCATATGAGTGTATAGGAGAACATCATTTTGTTGTGTGGAACATAGATTCTTACTACGTGTTTTTAACCAGAATGGAGCAATAAGATGAGCAGTTGCATTGTCAAGAATCAGGGAGGTAGCCGTGTTAGTCTGGGTTTGCAGAAGCATGTTTTTTCAAATGATCTTATTAGCGCTCCCAACAAGAACTAAAGCCACACTACCCAGTCACATTATGAGGCCCCCACATTCTCTCCATCTGTCACAATCTTCCCAAAATGCCTGCATTCATCATGTTGACAGAGCCAATTGCTCAGCTAAACAGAGCTTATTTGAACCTATGGGAGAGAAGGGTTCAGAAAGTAGCACCATTTGATTTGTATCTTTGCTAAAAAACCTGCCTTTTTTTAGCAAATAACTGCATTCTACAGTCTATTGGCCTCTCCATTATGGTCGTACCTTAAAAAAAACACAAGTAAACATTGGAGTAATTTCCCATGTGTAAGTTACCACAAAAGTAGTATTTAAAGTGAGAATCTGGATCTCTGCTTTGACTCCATGCCACTCAGTCCCTCTCATTTTCAAAAATTAAGTTTAACATAACTGAACTATTACTATAGAGTTTTTTAAATTATCAGATAATTTACAGTATTTACTTTTTTTTTTTTTACACTTTAAATTCTACCTAAACTACAATAATGCCAATCATTTGCTGGATTTTCACTCTATAATCAGTTTCTTTCTATATGAAGCAGATTGTCAGTAGACCTTTTACTGATACCTGATGAATGACAAGTGCTGGGCCTTTATGCTTCCGGCCCTCCCAGCCTGATTGTCACAGAATAGAACACCTTATTCTAGCCAGGTTGTTGTCACCTGTGAAACTAGAAGAGATGCTTTTTATTTGAATTGGGAGAGGATGTTGGGAATGCAGATTGGAGCCTGACCTAAAGCCCACTGAGGTCAACAGAAATACATCAGCTGATTTTGGTGGGCTTTCAATAAGACCCTTAAACCACAATCCTGCAACTTTCACCAGGCAGATGGGGCCCCGCTGTGGCAGCACAATGCTCACTGTAGTATCAGGGCCTTAGTTGCTAAAGGTTGATAGGAAGAGAATGTTAACTTGGTGTCTGTTGCATTAGATGACAATATTTAGGGGAGACCAATGGCACAAGTGAGCTTTTAGGATTTTGTTTCATTTCAGATGATAGTTCAGTCAAGGAGTATAGGAAATATCATCTCCTTATTGTTGTTTTAGTCTTCTACTTTCCTTTACCTCCCTTTGTTTATGGCATGACCACCTTTTTCCCACATTGGGTCAATACCATATGAAACATTTTGTAGTGGCATTTGTCCTGTCACAACATCAGGATATCCACTGAAAACTCCTTACTTTTTTTTTTTTTTTTTTTTTTTGGCACATGTACCATACATTTGCACACTGTTGAGAAGGATGACAAACAAACAACATAAAAAACAAGACAGGCAGGTTTGTTTGAAACCAAAATACTTTTCTCAGTTTCCCATGAGGCATGAACAGCTTTGTACATTTTGAGTGGTGTTTGAATCTTTATAGACCAGTTTTGAATATTATACTGATTATAAAAATAATAAGGCTTATGAAAAAATGTGGCAATCAGGAAAAGGTCAAATACAGACACACTTTTAAAAACTGTACCGGGGGGTTAAGTCATTTCCTTGAACCTGGGATTGACATTGGACATTAAAATAATGGGAAACTACATCAGCCTGTCTCTTACATGGCCAGTTGCAGGATTTATCACTGGTCGCCTAGTGAGTGTTATTACTATTGCATTCCATATTTCAAAATAAGTCATTCAATACTCCATTTGCAAAGGATAGGGAATTGGTAAAACAATGATCCCCACTCTTGATTTCACACACACAAAACTATATTTCACAACACATTCTTGAAAATCTGCAAATGATAAAGTATATCCCTCAAGGCCATAGAATATTAGAACATGCATTACTTTTCAAAACAAAGTGAGGAATTCTTTGAATGATCTTAAGCGCTAATCCTGCAAACACTTAAGCACATCCATACTTTTGCATGCGTGAGTAATCCTATTGATGTCAGTAGGGCTCCTCATTTAAATAAATTATATTCATTGCTTATGTGTTTGCAGGACAGGGGGCTGCTAATAGTGACAGAAGAGGGGGGAAATCTTCATCCAGGATACTATAAGCTCTTATCACTGGGTCACATCAAAATTTTTTCCCCAAATCAAACCAAAGCTCAGTGAATAAATGATTTTAAGAAAGGGGTACATAGTGAGATGGCAAAGTCTGCAGATGATACTAAACTGCTCAAGATCGTTAAGACCAAAGCAAACTCTGAAGAACTTCAAAAAGATCTCACAAAACTAAATGATTGGACAACAAAATGGCAAATTAAATTTAATGTGGATAAATGTAAAGAAATGCACACTGGAAAAAATAACCCCAGCTATGCATACAATATGATCGGGGCTAATTTAGCTTCAACTAATCAGGAAAAAGATCTTGGAGTAACTGTGGATAGTTCTCTGAAGACTTCCATGAAGTCAAAAAAGCAAACAGCAGGTTAGGAATCATTAAAACAGGGGATAGTGAATAAGACAGAGAATATCTTATTGCCCTTATATAAATCCATCGTGAGCCCACATTTTGAATAATGATTACAGATGTGGTGGTCTCATCTCAAAAAGGATATCTTGGCATTAGGAAAGCTTCAGAGAAGGACAACTAAAATGATTAGGAGTTTGGAACAGGTTCCATATGAGGAGAGATTAGGAGTTTTCAGTTTGGAAAAGAGGAGACTAAGGGGGGATATGATAGAGGTATATAAAATCATGAGTGGTGTGGAGAAAGTGAATAAAGAAAAGTTATTTACTTCTTCCCATAATATAAGAATTAGGGGCCACCAAATGAAATTAATGGGCAGCAAGTTTAAAACAAACAAAAGGAAATTGTTCTTCACACAGCACAGAGTCACCCTGTGGAAATCTTTGCCTGAGGAGGTTGTGAAGGGTAGGATTATAACTGTGTTTAAAAGAGAACTGGATAAATTCATGGAGGTTAAGTCCATAACAGGCTATCAGACAGGATGGGTAAGGAATGGAGTCCCTACCCTCTGTTTGTCAGGGGGATGATGGATGGCAGGAGAGAGATCACCTGATCATTGCTTATTAGGTCACTCACTCCAGGGCACCTGGTATGGCCACTGTCAGTAGACAGGATACTGGGCTGGATGGACCTTTGGTCTGACCCAGTGCTGCCATTCTTATGTTCTAATCCAACAAACCTCTTGCCTAGTGATAAATATGTAACTTATGTTAAAAGAAAACACACCATTATTTCCAGGTGTTCTGTAACATTTTCAGAGATTTATTCTTTATGTGCCCCCTTTTCCTCTTCCCCATTTTTAGTACTTACTTCTGTTTTACAAGTATTGACAGTCCTGTGCCAAACCTGCCAGAGGTAACTGGTCTTTTCCTAGTATATTTATCAGCTCCTAAGAACCTGAGCTCTGGGGAAGGAAACCTGTCACTAATACTGTACTGCTTTTTTTAAAAAATGTGGTTATAGGACAGTTACTTACCTGGAACTTCCTATATCTAGGGAAGTTTGACACTTGAACTTTCAATGGGACGAGAGGTGAACCTGTACGAATCCATACCTCAGTGCCAGGTATCTTCCTGTGTCCAATTTGAATGACAAACTCAAGTATTATATTTAATGACAAATCTGGTATCAAAGCTAGAGAAGCTCACGGAGTAGGAAAACATGCAGAACATCAGCAGATTCAGAGAAAGCTTCTCTGCCAATGCTGAGCCTCTGCACCTCTGTGGTTGGCAGTTCATAGCCCCAGCACCTCTGGGCTTGCTGCATCAGTTATCAATGGAAAAAGTTGCTTGAGCCTCAGCACCTCTTTCATTACAAATAAAGCCCGGTCCTATGCTGTATGTCTGCCATGCTAATTTCAATACTTGATTGCTAACACGGAAAACAACTGGTATAGAGCTTTGTTACAAAGCAACTTATGCTACAGCTGTAGCACGCGTTAGTTGGAACTCCCCCAGCAAATTCAGGGCCCAGTTCTCACTCCCACAATGAGCATATCCCAAAAGCTTGATGGCCTCTCTTTCAAAGGGAGGGATTCAGAATATAGATTGAACCGCATGGAATGGAAAAAGGATTGGTGCTTATTTTAATATGATTATTGGGGTCAATATGGAAATGAAGAAACAATATCAACACAGAGGTACTGAAACTACCACCAAGAGTGCACTTTCATTAGCTGTCCCCCACAATCAGTTGGTCCCTGGGTCTAGTGGTCCCTCCTGCTAGGCTGGGGGAGGGGCCTTTAGAAGTGAGCAGGCACAAGCCTGCTCACCTCTCAGGTTTTTCCAATAAGAGTGCAAAAGTGGTAGGAAAATGAACCTAATTTGTATTAAAATGTATACTCCGTGCAGGGCTAATGTTAAACTACACAAGCCTCCTATGTCGGGGCTTCATCATGACCAATAAACGCCATCAAAACAATAGCCACCTCTTACCTGTGATCCCCCGGCACCCCAAGTCACCACTACATGGACAAAGTAGTGGAGCCAGACTGCAAAAATCTCAGTTAGGAATTGCAATCTCTGTCACTGACTGCTAGCACCGCAGTTTGTCAGGAACAATGGTGCTCTGGGCTGGCTTGTCGGGGTGTGGTGCAGACCTAAGGCTGTCATTGTAAGTGCTGTATGATGAGAGGCTTTCACAATCATTTTCATACCATTACTCAAAAAAATATGCATGCTTGTGTGCAAACACCCCTCCTCCCCCTTTGCATTAAAATATGCCCATGGGGTTCAAGTTATATTTTATTGATTTAAAGTGAAAATAAAGAAGGATGTTAAGTTCAGACCATTATTGTTCATGCTGCTTTGTGAATTTATTTTTATTTAATTTTCCACTTGTGCTCCTGCCAGGAGATATCTATTAGACAGTAAGCAGCAAGAATAAAACTTCATCATTTTGTTTCAAACTATAAAATAATTTACATCACATATTTTACTTACTTTTGTCTTTTTTGTTTGTTTTTTTTTGTTTTTTAAACCACAAACATTCCAGCATCACACTGTAGGAATAAGAATAAACAATAGAAAGCATAACCTTTTGCATAGTATTAAATGAACAGAGACAGTAAGTTCTTTATTTACAATTATTTTCTAGATAAAAAATCCATAAAAACAGATGAATTAATATATATTAATAACCCCTAATGGGACGAATTGCCAAATGTACCACTGTATTGTTTTCCACAAATCTCATGCTGCTAAGTACGGTATGTAGAGAGCAAGCATTTATATATTGCAGTGAATTTTAACAAACTGATCATTTTGGTTTTTTGATCCATTGTTCCCATCACAGAGAGGTCAAGCAATAAAAGAAATGAATTGTGATGCATGACTTGTAGTTGAAAGGTCATAACTATTCTACTTTTTTTAAAAAAAGTCTATTGTTTATCATATACATAAAGCACAGTCTCTGCTCACAGAAGCCCAAGTTTTCTATGCATCTCAGTTTATATATGTTTTTACTATATATACACACAGAATGCTGTGTTCATTTATTTTTAAACAGTTTTTCAAGTCTGCAAATGGTACCCTATTGATATTCTGAAGGGGTTCTACTAGCGGAAAATTAAATCAAATGAAATAAAGAAAGAATCTGAAGATAAAAACAGCTTGAAAATAAAAGGCAAATCATCATTGTTAAGTTATTGAAAATTATGTTCCATTACTGACAGATTTTGTAGCTGCTCAAGTCAAATGCAATGACAGAGGCTCTTCCCTATAAATAGAATGAATAACTTTTTTTTTCTGAACATGGTATCCCAAATAGGCCATAGAAACCCAATACATGTTATACAAAGGACAGTCCCTGTATTTACAATCCAAGGAACAATGCTAAGTTTCAATCACTTTGCTACTAAGAATTAGTTAAATTCAATTATGTTTTCATGCCAGCTTCTACTGTTAAGAAAAGGATAACGGTATCTGTTGAAAACAGTTCTGTAAGCCTTGAAAGATCTGCTGTTCAGTGAAAAGTTTGAATCAGACAGTGACCTATAAGTCTGAGCCAAAAAACATTCAAGCTTCTACACAAAAGTCCGGAAGCTGGCAATTCAAGCTGATTAGAGTTTTACCTGGCTGAATAGTCCTGATGCACCCTGAAAACTCTTTTTGTCATTTCAATCTGCAGTTTGGCCATGAGTCTGATATTGTTTGGAGAGTTCTCTGGCTTGAAATAGTTCTTGTGACTGCAGAGATGCATCACTTTCTTAGCCAACTTTAAAACAATGCACAATACAACAAATCAATTTATCAAGCTAGTTTGAAAGTGTTTTTCTGGCATAACTGATCATGTTATTCAAAATGTCTTCTGCACTGTACAAGATTATGGAAAAGATCATATGCTTGCTGAAAATTCTTGAAGCAAACTTTGTATTAAATACAAAATTATTTATGAAAAATCTGTGACCCACAAAGTGCTTAGCATTCAAGTGGTTGACATAGCGATTATATAAGCTCATAAATTTACGTTACCAGGGCTGTTACCATCTTGAAAAATATTTCTCACCCATGATACTGCAGATTTTCAAAATGGCTTCCCTTGGAGAAAGCTCAATACATAGGTAAAACAACATTGTTAATTAGCTACCATATATTTTATGACTACAGGAAGACAAGCTTGATTAAAAAAAAATCACACAAAGCACATTTCAGTATACACTTCATAAAATTTCATTCAGATCTAGATAGTGCAAAAAATGATTATCTTTTTCTTTTAAAAAGTCAAAGCAACAAACCATAGTGATTTTCCATCCAAAATGCCAACAGCCCATACTCTTGTATTTAATAAGGAAATAAATGTCTAAGTTACTAACCGAAAAGAATCAACACAATATATCACAATATCTCAACACTAGTTTGATCTCCATACAGAAAGCCAAATATAACTTATCTTTGAACTGTTATTCATAAACTGAGTTTCATATAACAACTTTTTTTAAAAAATACTTTAAAGAAGCCATTGTAATACACTGAAACAATGAAATGGCCTCCATCGAGTGTTGCACCAAAACAAGTTCAAGCAATTTATTTAAAAAAAAAAAAAAAAAAAAAAAAAAAAAGGGAAAGAAAACCTGATCATTTCAACTTTGTATCTGAAACAAAGGAAGCCTGTTCACTGCCCTGTATATAGGATAACAATGCTACATCCAATGTGTTATATTTTGGCTTCTTTTGTTATTAGTTAACAAAAAAAAAAAAAGGCAGGCAAAATCAGAACACGGTTGTAATAAAACATCCAAGGTGCAATATTACAGAAGTTTTCAAAAAGCGGAGCAATTTTTATACTACTTCGGCAGGAAGTGCTTTCTTAACCCTACAAATAGTTAAGGATATTATCTACAGGTTTGTAAACAAATTACATTCTTTTTTTCAGGACATAAATAAGTTAAAATAGTCAGAGCAATTTGAGCAGAAACAAGGCAACATGCCAACAAAGAAACTTTATAAAAAACTATATATATAGATAGATATATACATATATATAGTTAATTATGTGTATATATATATATATATATTATATGTATATATCGCTATATATAATCTCATAAATGTTTATTAAGTTTCTCTGTCCAACTGGTGCAAATCTACTGTGCAAGTTAAGCTTTGCAACTTCAAAAACGTTATTTAAATTAATCTATACAGCTGAATCCATGCCACACAAGCATTTCAAAAAACTCACAGACCAGTGAATTGGATAAATAGCCTCAGAAAAAAGTCCTCTGCATTTACTGCTTAAAAAAAGAGAGAGAGAGACAGCGCGCGTGAGAGAGTGCAGGGTGGGTGCTGGAGGTGCACAGTATATTCATGCAGGAGGGTTCTTTGTTTTTGTTTTTCTGCAAGGGAGCAAAAAGGGGTATGTAAATCAGCCATTCATTCTTTCCCCAAAACCACCGTGATCAGCAATTCATTCACTTGTCACAAAGTGAATAAGAGTTCAAACAGCTTCTCAGCCAGCACAGTTTTTTATATATCTATCTATCTATATATTATATATACTTCTGTCGCTGTTTTTATTTATATTTTTTTGCAGTGAACTTTCAGCTAAAGTGATGTCTCCAGGCTATGTATTGGGCTTCCTGGACTAGAAGAGGTAGCTGATTTACTTGTGTCAGTTGTAAGATTTATTCCACTGTCAATTGCACTGTTGTTCTTGTTCAGCGAAGACGGTGGGCTAGAGTTTTGCTTGAGAGCAGGGTCTTCTTCTAGGTCTGTGTCATCAATGAGTGGGATGTGGGGTTGGGAATCTTCTATCCTAAATTCAGGATGAGTCATAAAGTTGTGAATGGAGGTTCTAGATTCTGGTTTTTCTAACCCTTCATAGAGAGAGCTACGGAATGCCTTCACGACGCGGATCTGAGGGGAAAAAGAGGAAAGAGATGTCAGAGGTGACAACCTTTAGAGAACACTGCTAGAGAATACTTTTTGAAAAATGTAGCATATGGTTAGGGCAATGCAGGCAGCTGAAGTCCATAGTCTCTGGATGTTATATGCATAAACAAGTGGCTCAGTTTTGTGCATTTAGAGTGTCTGTATAAACTGCAATATTAAAACAAATTGAGTTTAAAGCCATCAAAGAACTGATGGGAAGCACTGGTTAAAGAAAGCCAACGTCCACTCATGTGGTACATCCCTAGTAAAAGACAAGCCATGTTAATTTAATGCAAATATAGAACCATGCATGTTGATAGTTTTGCAGTGAGTAAGTAGAAAGGCTTTTTTTTTTTAAAAAAAAGTCTCATTTGTATAGTAAAAAACCCAACATATAACATATCACACTTCACAAACGGGAAAGCACAAAACACAGACGTAGTCGGATAGGTACGTATGAGACACACACACAAAGAGGAGCCAAATGTACAAACAGAAAAAAAATGTTTTCAAAGCAAAATCAAAATGAAGGCAGCCAGGAGCCCAAAAAGCCAAGCAGACAAAATACTAGGCAAAACCATGCTACCACAAAGGGGGGACACAGTTACCACATGAACACAGACAACTAACACACAACAACTACGCTTGGAAGCCTGGATAATGTGAACACAGAACTGTTGATTCAATTTTTATTTTTCCTTCATGCATATGTGAAGTAAACACTCGAGTATAGACCCACTGTTTTAGCCGTTTAATTTTTTTTTTTAATATACTAAGACCTTCTATAAAATAATGTATTGATTGTTGGGTTGCATAGAACAGCAAGTTCTTTCTTTTTCTGTGTCTCAGTTGCAAATACCCTTCAATAAGGTTAAATTCTGAAAGTTGTACATTTTATGCCATGTCTGCAGTCCTTAAATTATGTCAGCTTATTACCCTAAGATAGCAATTATTTTTAGCCCCCTCTCAGTAAAACGACAGGTGAAAGAAAGCTGCTAACATCAGCAACTAAACTTTCACAGTAGCAGTGCTGCCAGTAGGAACTGATAGGAGCAAAAGGAGAGAGCACTGCTGAGGGGGGCAGTCAGTGTTCTGTGTTTGGGATGGGGTAGAGGAGGAAGCTAGCAATAGCCTGTTGACCAATCCATTGGGTCAGAAAAGAAGTGAAGGGTTGCACTATGTGCTATTAGTGAGAAAACATAACTTTTTGAAGGGAAAAGTCAAAGAAAAAAATGGCAAAAATATGAACTGTGGGCAATGTCTTATGATTAAGTATGAGTTCTATTTCTTCACTCATCCCTTAATTTATGAGTGACATTTTAGTGTTTATTAGCGTGAGAGACCAATGGCACAGGCAGAAAAGGTGTGAGCAGGCACTGTGAAAGCTTCACACAAGTTTGAAATGTACTGGGTGATACACATGCATATTACTACCCTATGTTTGATTACCCATTAGTGGCTTGCCTACAAAGTAATTATAGTTAACTTCAGAGTTTCTCTTCTAACTGGCAGAGGCCTGTGTCTTAGAAGTGGAATGGTTCAATCAACATGCTGGTGTGGTTTAGCTGGTATTATTTATCTAGGTTCTTATGCAATCAACCATCAGAGAGCCTGCCTGAGTTTCAAAACTCCAACCAGAGGCTTATGAATGGGTGGCAGTACAGGAGAAAGATCGGACAGATTTAGAGACTGATTTGGATTTGCTTTTGCCTATCATCTTTCTTTGCTTATGCCATACAAAATGATCATTTATCACATATCTAATCTCTTATCAATAGCAAGGGGTGATGGACACCTGCAAGAAGATAGCCCTCTAGGCAGTCCATATATCACTCCCTGCTTAGCCAAATACACATAACAACAGCAGGGAAACAAGCACAAAATAGAATGTTAATGTGATCATCTCCTTGCCATGGCTATGTGTTTTAGAAGGGAGGAAAATAGACTGGCAGAGTAGCACAAAACAGCCTGAGCAGTTATGGGGTGCAGGAGGAGCCAGACCTCCAAGAAGCTGCTGGGGCACAGGAGAAAAGCAGAGCTTCACAAGGAAGTGTGGCTAACTTGGTCTCTATGTAGGCTATTACTACCTCATTATACTTGCCAACATACAATACCTAGAATTTGACCTACACAGTTCCTGATATTAGTTACGAGAGCTTTATTTGAGCAGAATCTGCTTGAATTGTGCCATGGTACATGATTAATTTATAATGTGCAAAAATGAAGACTAGGCTAAGAAACACATTTGCACTCGTAACTTAAGATAGTATTTGAACTACATTTCCAGAGCAGAAAAGCTGGTATGCTAGTTATCTCAGCCTTTCTACCATTTTCTAAAGTGCAACGTTGAATGCAAAAACACCACAGACTAACAATAATTAACAACAAATTTCTTATGGTAATCTATAAAATGGGAGTCTGGTAAAAATCTTAAATTGAGAAATTTTTAAGCATGCCTAATGTCCACTGAGTTCAGAAGATAGTATTTATTTTCACAAATGCTGTTTATCATTTCTTTCATATTTTCTTGATAAGATAATTTAGTGGAATAAAAAATAATCTTTTTATCAATTAGTTATAGCAGCTTTCCAAACCTTATCTATTGGTATATAGTGTGAAAAATGCACTTTCATTCTCTTGAACAGTGTGTCAAGTGGATTTTTTTTTGTACAAAGTGAATTAAATTTTTATGTAAACAAAAGTAATCCAAGATTATGTTTGAATTGACCTGGCAACCTTTACTCAGGCAAAGGCTTTATTGCAGTCACAGTAATCTGTACTCAAGTCTTTACAGGTTAGCAAAGATGGAATGGATTTTCAAACTACAGAACTCATATTAAGGTTTTTAACTAGGCAAAACTCCTGCTATTGTCAGTGGGAGTTCTGCCCATGTAAGGACTGCAGGATTGGCCCAAACAGAATACTGTGTGTGTAGACAAAATTATTGAGCACAGTTTTAAATTGGAGAGGTTTCAGAGAAGAGCCACAAGAATGATTAAAGGATTAGAAAACATGGTTTATAGTAATAGACTCTCAAAGTTCAATCTATTTAGTTTAACAAAGAGAAGGTTAAGGGATGACTTGATTACAGTCTGAAGCTAGACATATTCAGACTGGAAATTAGATGTACATTTTTAACAGTCAGAGTCATTAACCATTGGGATAATTTGCCAAGCGTTGTGATGGATTCTTCATCACCAGCAATTTTAAAAATCAAGACTGGATATGCTCTAGGAACTCTTTGAGGAAGTCCTATGGCTTGTTATACATGAGGTCAAACTGGATGTTCACAATGGTCCCTTCTGGCCCTGGAATCTGGGAAACAATGTCCAATCTGCATTCTATACCAAGGCTTTGATCTCAATGGGGGTTTTGCCTGAGTGTGAGAACTGTAGGATTAAATTTAGTATTTGAAAATCACCACCTCTTTTACTGCCTGTCAAGACCCAAATTCAGAGTTCAGTGCTAACCAAGCTAAGACTGATCTAACACCCACAATATTTCTGGAATGCAGTTCCCTGCTCAACTTCAGGTAGAAACATGATCAACAACAGTAGAAGAAACACAAAACACTGAACTCAGGTCTTGGCATGTTTTCGTAACTCAGATATCTGAGTGAAACCCACCAAAGAGGTGTGGAGGCACAAATACAAAAGAATTTTCTAATAAGTATTCTACGTAAAATACATATTTTAAAAATACTGTTCTCTTCTGAAAGTGACTTGGCATCTTGTGGTTCCATGTGTGTTTCCCAATGACTTCTCATTTACAGGATTACTTTAACTCAGTTTAGAAGTAGATTTTTTTTTTCTGACTGCAGCCCTGCAGATTCAGCCTCGGATCTGAAAAGCAACATTCGTTCTTTCTGGTGTGTGCCTCATAGCCATTAAAAGATTCTGCAGTAGAAATGTAATTCAAAATCCCGGTAGTACATGTGAGGCACAACAGAACCCAGCTATACTGACTCTGGTGCTAGCAAGAGAAAAAATATTTTTAATACTGAAGTCATTGAAAACAAATCTAAATACACACAGGGGTTTATAGGCAACATTGTAATTGCACAGCCATTTAAACTAGCACTAAGCTAATTAAACATGTTTTGTTTACAATAATATGGTCCCAGTTCAATAAAGCTCTTAAACATGTTTAACTTCAAAAATTTGAGTAGTCTCATCAGAGTAACGCTTAAAGATAGGCACATGTTTAAGTGCTTTGCTGAATCAGGGCCCATGTGTAAATATTGTCTATAATTGTATAACATTGTATTCTTTTAAGTTTAGTATTACACTACAGAGCTCTATACAAGCTTGCTTTCATTGTGCAATGTGTGAAAGCTGGTGACATTTGCTGTGGATATCTTGGTATGTTATGAACTACGTAGAATTCATGTCATGATATTTTTTGTTATGATGCCGACAATGCCAAGGGAAGACAAACAATGAGATACAGCCCTCTTTTCTCACAGTAATGGAGACAACAGAAAAAATGAACTGCTTTTAACAGAAGACTGTGGGGACAACACTTCTTGACATTTGGACATAGCTATAAGCTTCCACTTCTTTCTTCTCTGTAGCTGTAATAAAAAAAAGCTCCTCAGTTTCGTCCAACCCTGAAAGTTCGACTTAAAATATTGCATCAGGCAAGAAAAATAAAAGGTATACAATTTTTAAATACTACGGATTTTTTCCTCAGAGGAAGAAAAGATTAAATAGAGGAAATATCACCCCTAAGTACAACAGTATAAAGGTGAAATACATAGGACCTGTTTGAAGATCAAAAGGTATAGTATGGTTGGTAGTGCATGGGCTTATACTCGAATGTTTACCCAGCTTCAGATAAGCCAAGTATCTCGAATTTGGTTCACATTCATTTCAGGCTCAAGGTTAAAGACTCACAACCTCTTTTTATTTCACTCTCTCCTGCTGAACCCTTTTGTCCAGTGATCTCTAGCCCTCTGGGAAAACAAACACATTTAATATTCAGACAGTAGAGAGTAGGATACTGCAAAAGCAAATAAATTCAATTCTACTAAAAGGTCAGTAAGGTGATTAGTATAAAAATGTAAACAAGAGGTCAATTTTGCAAAGAGATGCCAACTCTTAGGTGTACCTAGCAATGTCAAGATTCTGGCTGTGCAAAAGTTACAGTGATGGTGTTTGGTGAAGTACTATAGCTGGTGTGAAGCTTTGAAACAGAACACGAATCATGTATGGGACCTTTTGCATGTGTTCTCTTGTGGCTTCTTGCATTTTTAAGTGAGCAAAATCAAAAAGTCCATAAACTGGGATGATGTATGTACTGAAGTCACTTTGTAAATGCTCTGAACAACATGTTCTGTATTGCATGCTGTTGAGATTATGAAAATTAGAAGCTACCTGAAAATACAATAACTTTTAGCTGGCAATTTTTATGCATTTATTTTTTACTTTTAAAAGAAACAAATGAATACAAAGGCTATGGGGTCCATTACCCTCTTTCTGCATGTACATACAGTAATTTCAATTAGAACTCTTAGAAGTCACATGTGTAGCAGCAAGGTGAGAACAGAACAATGGATGCACAACTATATAAACACAGAGAGGGCCTGATTCTGATCACACTAATGTTACTCTACTGACAATGGTGTGAGATCTGAATCATGTCCTGGGTATCTACTTTCTACAGCATCTCATCTTTAACATATCAGACAGTTGTCAACAAAACCCTAACATTTTGAAGCTTCTGTAGCAGATATAAATGGTGTTTATATTACAGCTGTCAAACGATCAAGAAATAATTGCAATTAATCACAAGATTAAAAATAGTCACAATTAATTGCAGTTTTAATCACATTGTTAAACAATAATAAAATACCAGTGGAAATGTATTATAAATATGTTTGGATGCTTTTCTACATTTTCAAATATACTGATTTAAATTACAATATAGAATACAAAGTCTACAGTGCTCACTTTATATTATTTTTCTTACAAATATTAGCACTGTAAAAAAAAGAAATAGTATTTTTCAATTCGCCTCCTACAAGTAGTACAGACTCTATTATGAAAGTGCAATTTAAAAATATAGAATTTTTTTTTACATAACTGCACTCAAAACCAAAACAACTTAAAACTTTAGCACCCACAAGTCAAAGCATGAAGGAGCATACGAATGTTTAGCATATCAGGCACGTAAATACTTTGCAATGCTGGTTACAACATGCCATGTGAATGCCTGTTTTCAGATGACATTGTAAATAAGAAGCAAGCAGCATTATCTTCCGTAAATATAAACAAACTTGTTTGCCTTAGTGATTGGTTGAACAAGGAGGAGGACTGGGTAGACTTGTATGAATATATGTATATTGTTATACATTTAAATTGATATTCTATTATTGTTTAAACTCGGTTAATCATGACTTTTTTATCTAGTTAATTTGTTCTGCATTAATTGCAAGCATTAACTTTGATTTAATTGACAGCCCTAATTTACCATTTTAATAAACTTTCTACATTATGGGCCCAAACCTACTGATGTTGACTTCAGTGGAACTACTGTATCTAGATAAACTGAGCAGGATTTGGCTGTATATTTAGTTTTTCAACCTAAATAGTTTCAGTGTAGGGAAACTACAGATGGCCAGCTTCTGATCTCAAGTAAACAAGCGTAAATCTGCAGTAACTTTGCTGGAGTCAGTAGACTCCCTCGTCTTATAGCAGTACAACTGAGATCAAACCTGGTATCATCTTTTCCAATAACTAGTTTTTCCAAAGGTAAGACGACTGCATGTAAAGTCAGTAAAGTCACAAGAAATACCTTACACAGGGTGGATTCTAGAATTCTACAATATTTACGGACAAGCTTTGAGATTTTAATTCACTTTAAAATCTAATTGTTTATTCTATAAGTCATGTTTGTTTTACTCATCTGAATAGCTTTTATATAATTAGCCTTGTAGAAATCAAAGGGACTACTTGTCTAAGGCTAAATGAGCTAAATGAACAGGACTTGGTCCAATCAAAGGGACTACTTGTCTAAGGGCTGGGCTTCACTGGGTGAGGGGGTTCAAACTAAGATATACAACTTCAGCTATGCTATTTGCATAGCTGAAGTCAAAGTATCTTAGCTCGACTTACCTGGCTGCCCCCATGGTGGCAGGTTGACCGCAGCCACTCCCCCGTAGACTCTGCTTACTCCTCCTGCTGAGGTGGAGTCTTCAATTCAGGAATCGATTTATTGCGTCTAAATGGGACGCCATAAATGGATCTGTGATACATAGAGCACTACCTGCCAATCCGGCGGATAGTGTAGCCGTATCCTCAGACTAAATGAGTTAAATGAGCAGGACTTGGTCCATTATCCGAATATGATTTGATATTGATGGCTAATCTCTGCTTTGACATTTAATTTAAAGAAGGCCTTGATGGGGAACATCGCCCTATGTAAACATAATAAAGTTCCATCTATTTTTAGAATATTTTATATTAGATATAAAATACACCCACATGTGCAAACTTCTCTGGCTGCACAGTGTGTAATTATAGAAAGCTATTTGTGGATGGAACAGAACAAAGCTGGAAAATGTTAAATAATAATTCTAAACAGGACAGAAGGCCAGATTACATAACTGGTACAGGAGTCATTTGTATACTACACATGAAAAATGGCTAATGCAAACTAAAATTATTTTTTTGTCAGAGAAACAAGACTTTTTTTTATCACCAAATGATGGATGAAAATTTTTTAAAAATGAATTAAATATTTTAGAGTCCACTATAGGTAAAAGTTTCCATGATAATCCCCAATATAGATTGCATATATTCATAGCTCTCCAGAACATTCACCTTTTGGGTCAAAAATGTTGCATGCATGGTGTATATGCCCTTAGATATTTTTCCTGACAAATCTGATCAAAATCTCAGCCATCTTGGAATGATGGAAAAATGGCAATTTCCCTCTCTCCATCATCAGAAAAAAGAAATCTAATTCCACTTTTCAATAGGACTGCCACAAAGAACAGTGAAGGTTGAAACTTGGCATGTACTAGGTCTTAAATTGAAGGCTATTGGCCATTCATTTTATTTTTCAAAATGTAAAGATACATTTCTGAGCACATTCAATGGCCACCTGTTAAGATTTTAATCAGAAGTTAAACGGTTCTGGTTTGTGATCTCCTTGTGGATTTTCCCTGTCTGACTTTTATAGCTGATAAAGGCCAGTTGTACACTCCAAAGTTTTGCCATTGCAGCTATGTCAGTCCAGGGTGTGAAGAGTTATGATCTCTGACCAGCATAGCTATGCCAGCCCCTAAAAATCAATGCATTTATATTTGCAAAACTGTAGTTTTGCTAGTATTGCTTATTTTGCTTGGCTGGGTCTGAAATAAGCGATGCCATCAAAGCAGAGTTTTTCCATTGTAAGCTGTGTCCACAATGGGTACACTATGCCGATAGAGTATACGGGTATAGCTCCACTGGCAAAGTGCTCCTACAGTAAACCTGGCCTCAGATGAGGCTGCTGCCAGCATAATTTACATTAGAAACAGTGACAATATTTCTATGAAATTACACAGTAAATTAGCCACAACTTCCAAACAAAGATAATAGCCCTAACATAACCACTACCCCCAAAACTCCTCCAAGTACAGACCCTACAGAACATTGCCTGAGCATAAGGTTTGTCTGCAATTTCGCTGCCTTTTACAGTATTTTGCAAGTTCTAAACTTTCATTAAAGAAAATTTTGTTACCTACAGTCATCATGAACAGAAAACCTGTCTCCATTCAGGCAGCAATTTTATGTATAACCTGCCTTATATACCTGTTTTTATTTTCTAGGGGTTTTTTTAGGTTGAGTTGAGTGGGGGTGGAGGTGGTGTTAATTATGTCTTAAAGGGAAACTGTCAGCTTAGAAATCACACTTCTCAGAAGATTTATGTACTAATGATATGAGTAATATACAAGTACTATAATTGAAAGAGATGAGAAAAAAACAGCTTGATTAATCTGTGTACAGTTAAATACACTCTTTCCCTCTACAGTTAGCCCCTGCTCTGGTCCAGGTAAAAGGGGGCTTTTCCTGCACTGGCATGGACCTATATGGTCCTTTTTCTCTTCTGGTCATCAGGGGGTGGGATGGGGGAATAGGCCAGGGTCCCCACACTGATCTGGTCTGCAGCTGCAGGAGAAAGTCACTCTCTGGCCCTTAAAGGGACACAACTTTTCCAACTAGCCAGACAGTGGCTCACACCATTTCATGTGCGGTCATTGTCTTCAGTGTGACTTCGCATATATTTGAAGTGATTTGCTGCCTCAGGGCTTTATTCAATTCACTCTTTTGTTTTCCCAAAGTAACAGGGAGTAAGAAAATTGAAGTGTTACTGTAAAACCACCCAAATTGGCAGGGGGCTTAGGGAAAGGGTGGTACCTGAACTTAATATAACTTCTTAAGATTGACTAGATTTCCAGTTGATGGTATGTCATATATTACTGTTCAGAGTATGTAATCTATACTATAAAAATGCATATAAAGCTTGGACCATGGCCAAGTTAATGCTGCATATAGAACCGTAGCTTGTACATTTCTTTCCTATTTGCAATTTCAAATATGTAAACATTGTTATGCATTTAAATAGCTGTTGGGGGAGGGGTTGGGGGGGGGGACTTGTTTGTACTGTTATATAAAAGAAAAGGCTTTATCTCCATTAGATTCAGGTCAGTTGGAGTATGTACCCAAACTATATTATTGTCTCAAGCTCAGATCGAGAGAGGTAAGACACTGGTACTATGGGCCTTATCTCTTAATTAATACTAAAACAGTATCAGCATAATCTGCCATCTTGAGAACCAAAACAAAGTATTTTTCTTATAAGATTACTTTCAATTAAAGTACTTTATAACAACTGCAATATTCTTATGTTCCCACATCTATGAGAGGTTGAAAACCCACAGGTTTTGACTTGGAAATGCATCTCACAAAGTATTCTGGGTGTGGCAATATCTGTCTGACCTGAGGTAATATAAGTAATTATATGTCATCAATGAAATAGTACATAGATAAGTGCTAACAAAGAAAAATCTCTCTATGTATTAGAGCATCATTAACAGCGTGTAATGTATGCGGAATCATGTTCATGTGTTTTCTTGCTAGTATAACTCCCCTGGGTATTTTAGAGTGCAAAAGCTATTGTATACCACCATTTGGGCATTTTTAATACACACAGTCAATTCTGAATGGCTCTTACATTATGGTCTTCAAGCCATGCATATATAAAATTGGATAAGTAATTTTCCGTCGAATCTATATATTATTGGCCACTATTTGGAAACGGAGGATGCTACTAATCCTACATTTGTGTGGTGAGGATTAACAAGTAGTCGTTCAGAGCGTTAATAAGTAAAGCAAGGTATAAGTGCTTAGTAGTATTAGATCTACCATATGATCCCTGATATAACCTACATCATCATGCTCAAATTTTCAAGTAGTGATTTTAGATCTCTAAATTTTGGGGATCCCAAAATGACATCTTTAAAGGATCTGATTTCCAGCGAGTGCTTTAGGACATCTCAAGTTGGCCACCCAAAAAAAAAAAAAAAAATGTAGACCTAAGTGCCATGATAAATTGAGCCACATTAATGGATGGTCAGCCCCCTGCTACAACTGCAATACATTTATGATAAACAGGTGGTTTTTATATTCCCAAGGAACTGAACATGTGTCATCCTTACTGAATGTCACAGAAAACATTCTCAAAGAGATTCCCAGAAATTAAAAAAATTGGAAGTTCATCTAAAAATAAACAAAATAGCCCCAATACAAAAGTAAGTACTGGGTAGCAAGCCTCTCAGACTCAGTTATGCCTTTTATAAAGCTGTATCTACAGAACACTGAAACATTCCAGTGTCTTAGATGGTTAAAATATGTTACTTCTTAGAGACTGAGATACCATTTATCCAACCAAAGGAAGAAAGGATTTATTGTTTAATTTTATCTTTCAATTTATCCTAGGTAGTCAGTGTGATGGAGGTCAGTCCTGGAACATCACACTAAGAACCAAGAGATTAGGGGCCTACAAGAAAAAGCCAGCAAAACATAGGATATATGCTGTGGGGGTACACATGCCTTCTGAACAGTGGTTTAATTCTGTTTGATTTTTTGTGCTTTTTAAAAATTTCATTGAGCCTGAATCAGAGGGGCCTTCTGCAAGTGGGGACAGGGTCAACACAAGTGCAAATTTGCTTCAAAAAGTGATCTGGCTTTATGAAGAAAAGATAGTTTTATTCAGTTGCTGAAACTAGCTAATCATCCTTTACATATGAGGCTTTTCATAACCAATACTAAGAAAAGGAGGAATGAGGATGAATTGCCAATGCTGATTTTATTGGATCAATTGTTTGAGACCACTGACATAAGGGCTGTTGAAACATGTGACACACACAGCAGGACAGCCGTATAGTGGCTCTTCTTCTATTTGACTGAAAGGATCTAGAAGGACTATTATGGAAAATTGTTACTCTGATGGGAAGATTCTTGTGTGCTGTTCCCCATCCTGTTCAACATGGATACACGTTGGTTAGGGAGGTTAGTAACTAGACCCTGGATGAGGCACCTCCAGCTCTATGTCTCCATCTCTACTGCTGAATAGAGCTAGCGACTAAAGCTCAATGAAGATGAGACATTGGGCTGGGGGAAGCAACTGCAGAAATTGACAAAACTACATCTGCACCCAAGTAAGCCATTTGTGACACAAATTTGAAATGTAGGAGGTAGTCTACCCCCAAAATCAGCTACTGCATACAAGGATAGCCATCTCAGCCAATAATACTTCTTTTTATCTGTGTGTTTTCAGGCAACTATTCCTTCTGGACACAGATCTAACCGCACTTCTCCATGCCCCTGTCACTTCAAGATTAGGCAACTAATCCACTCTGTCTTGAGACCACTCAGAAATTGAAGCTTGTGTGGCAAGTGCCTGCCTATTTATTGAGAGCACATACAAGCTTGCTCTGGAATCTTTATGGGTTACTCTGAGCTTCTGGGTGAAATCAAGTTGCTAGTTTTGACTGTTCAAAGCCTTAAACACTTACCTATCACTCCTATATTACTACAGATCAGATCACCAGAGGCACGGAAGTTTGAACCCTTTTATAAATAAGGGGGAAGGTGTTTTTTTGTTGTTTTTTTCTGGTGGGGGCCCATGGCCTTGGAATTTACTTCACTCTTTGATCTACCAGCATATATATTTATTAAATATTCAGACATGCTGCTAGGCCCAACTTTTCTCCCAGGCATTCAGGAAGAAGACTGACAAAGGGGGATTTTTAAAATATTTCCTTGGAGGTTTATTTTGTATTCAGAATACTGCAGGAATGGAGCTTTAAGGCAGGATGAAACTAATTTTAAGCACTGTAAGGGCGAGCAGACTATGTGACAAGTGCCAGCTTGTAAGGGTGGGGTTTGGTTCACGTGGAAAGTTGCTCTTCACTAAAAAATAGACTGAGAATGTCACTGAATTAATTTTTAAAATAAGCACTGATGCGCACCTGGATTGCTGACAGTAGAATTATTCCCTAAATATTTTAATATTCTTTTCAATACTTGTTACAATATATAATGTAGCTTAACATACTTTCTCTAAGTAAAAGGGCTGTAATTATGTTTGTTAACATGAGGCAACAACACAGTGATTTTAAGGAAACCTTTTGTAATACAAATAAATACATCAAACATGATGAGGAAATATGTTAGAGAAGAAAAATTTCTGTTAGAGAAATCTATTTACTGCATAGTGGGTGAGCAGAAACTGGTATCCTACTGATCTGAATAAGGACCTGTAATAAAAAGGTCAAAGAAGTGTATCTACAGTATACAAAATAATTCAGGTATAAAGGTGTATTAGTGGAGCAGATGTGTGTGGGTTTTTGCTTTGTTTTGTATAAGATGAAAAAGGGCAATATAGATAAGTCCTGAATGACTAGTAGGTGAGTTGGCATCTCTGTAGATCTGATGCATTAAGAATACACACTCACGCCCAGCTGCAGCAGCAGATGTGCTGGTAGGAGAGGAAAGAGCATTGGATAACGATACGTGACTAGGGCTAGAAATATTGGTTACATCCTGGTTCTGGCTTGTGACGGAGGACTGTCTCCTTAGAGCCCCCTGAAAGGAAGTGCCACTCTTGAAAGTATTGACTACTTCGATCTGCAACGGAGGAAAGAATGAGACAAGTTGCTTAAGGAATGGATACAGTTGCACAAGTGACAGGAATAATAATTTAAAAAAATATTCAACCATGCATGCAGTTTTACTTCAGTTGAACAAATCAAAGTCATGAGTGCTCCTTTTAACAAGTGGAAATAAATGTGGTCAAATTCTTTCCTGAGGTAAACTGAAGCAGCTCCATGGAGGTCAGGAAAGCTGCACCAGTTTACACTAACGCAGAATTTGGGCCATAATTTTTGACATTTAAACCATCCTACATATATGTACATATCAATTGACATACTCAGATGACACTGGTCAATAACACTTAGTTCTGCCTTGAGTGACGAGATTGGACTAGATGACCTCTCAAGGTCCCTTCCAGTTATACGATTCTATAACAATAATCTCCATTTTTTCTACTGAGAATAAAGATTACTTGATTACAGCCATCTCGATTTTCTTTCAGAGGGGAAACAAAAGTCAGTCACCCAACTCTCTAGTAATAAAGAAATATTAAAAAATATTAAAAATAAGAGGATTTTCTTTTTCAGTTTAGAAATTTCAAGGTTGCTAATACAGTAGCTCCACATAATTACAAGATACTTTGATATTTATTCTGAATTTTATTATTATTATTGAAGGATCATATAAATTAGGCACAGTGATCAAAAATGATTATATTTTGTAATTGCTGATTAGAAAATAATTCTCTGAAGCAGAATGTTTTTATTTTTGGTGCAGAGCAGATAGGAATTACTCAGAAAATGAAGTTAAGTTGCTTTTGAACTACTAGTTACTTGTGTTTCACATTGCAATGTTGTATTTTAAATTACTGGGAAATATAGATATGTTCCCATACGGGCTGCAATATTACCTGTCAATATTGCCTGTTCTATGTTTTATGAATACTCTTGTTGTTGGCCTCAGAGGTCAAGCTGATTAAAGGTTTAACATTTTATACAGTCAAATTTTCTTTTTCTCTTATATTAGGCTTCATCTACACTACCGGCTGGATCAACGGGTAGAGATCGATCTGTTGGGGATCGATTTTTTGAGTCTTGTCAGGATGTGATAAATCGATCCCAGAGGCACTCCCGTCGACTCCGGAACTCCAGCTCTCCAAAAGACGCAAGGCAGAGTCGACGGGGGAGCCTGCTATCGACCGCTGCTGCCGTGAGGACGGCAGGTAAGTCAACCTAAGATGTATTGACTTCAGCTATGCTATTCATGTAGCTGCAGTTGTGTATCTTAGGTTGGCCCTCCCCACTAGTGTAGACCAGGCCTCAGAATATAACTATTTTTAGATGTGAAATCTGGTGACAAATACTATCTTGTACTTTGCAAGCATTTGTGTCATTAATACAGAGAAGTTTGCAGCAAGGGAATTCCTAATTAGTTTAACCTACAAATGAGTGAGCTCTGAGTTTAGAGCAAGGGTCAGCAACCTTTCAGAAGTGGTGTACCAAGTCTTCATTTACTCACTCTAATTTAAGGTTCCAGGTGCCAGAAATACATTTCAACATTTTTAGAAGGTCTCTTTCTATAAGTCTTTAATATAGAACTAAACTATTGTTGTATGTAAAGTAAAGTAAATAAGGTTTTTAAAATGTTTAAGAAGCTTCATTTAAAATTAAAATGCAGAGTCCCCCAGACCGGTGGCCAGGCCCCAGGCAGTGCGAGTGCCACTAAACATCAGCTCACCTATGGCTCATGTGTCATAGGTTGCCTACTCCTGGTTTAGAGGATCTAAACTCCCTCTGACAGCTGATTATAATGAAGGACGAATATTAGAAACAATGCTCTTTTAGGAACAATGCACCAAATTCTCCTTTCAGTTACACCAATATACCACAATGCAATGGGGTAGTATTGGTATACATGGAAAGAAAATTCATCCCATCACTTCTTTAAAGATGCTGTCATCCTTGGTTTTATATTGCTAAATCTCCAATTTCCAGTGACTCCCAAAGCTAGAGTCATGACAGCTACTTCTCCCCACCCCCTTACACTGGCATATGTTTTGTCAACCAGTCTGCAGAGAAAAGTATTGTTGCTTTAAATCACATTTTAACATGCAGCATTTTATTTTTGTCATTTGCTGATAAAATATCTACAGGATCATTTTAACCAAAATTAACTCGTTCTGATGTTCTTCTTCCTGTACAGAGAGAACTCCATGATTAGGTAAATCAATACCATTTTAAAAACAGGATTATAAACAAACAAAAATTGTATTTTTTCAGTCCCAAAGAACAAACCTATTCTCACTCCAAAGAACAAAAAATATCATTGACACCAGAATCCTGATTTCTTGCATGGCCTAAGTAGGCCACACAATGAAGGGTATCGTTATTCTAGCTCAGTAATATAAGTTGCTAATACCACCACCACCATTTGAAAACACAATGCCATAAAGGTGGATCTAGCATTGTACACCCTGAGATATCACACCAATGAGTATAACCATGCCTGCTACAATACGTTTCAGATTTCCTATCATTTAAAGAGTGAGGCTAGAACTTCAAAAAAGTACATCCAAAACCAAACAGCAAGCCTTTTTCTTTTAACTGGAGAGAGCTAAATCAATCAGCCAGGATGGTAATGGTGCATCTTTACTGATTAGATATCTGCAATGAATCTAGATGCAAGTCCTTGTTGTTTTTCAGAGTCAGAAGTATTCAGATGGTATAGTTAGTCTACGATACCATTTAGGGATATGCACATTGCTGCATATTTGCTGAAATAGCTTCATCATCTTCAGCTTACCAAGGGAGATAGTTGTTTATTTATGGTTTCTAGTGTCACTTTTTACAAGTGGGTCTGAGATGGTCGTTCCATATATAAACATACAGATCTTATGTAATACAGAGAAATAAAGGTTTTTGGTGTAATAGTGTTGTGTTATAATTGCAGCACAGTATGAATTGAAAATTTACATATGCAATAACAAACAAGCAATTGAAACGGTCACTGACCCATTGTTTTTCCACAAGAATCTGTTTAATAGAGCTAGCCAGGTGTTGGAATGGAATTAAAATGTATAAACTTTCTATTAGCTCTTAAAAACTCTGTATTAAGCAAACATAAATCAAGGCATTTTGCTGTGTATATTTGCTTCTGCAGGCAGATTCCTGACTGTAAGCCTGACACAAATAGAAAAGATATAGAATAGGTCATCAGGTGAACCAGTAAGTGGAGAAGGGCTGTGAGTGAGTCATTAGCTACAGTACATATTGACATCTGAAAACCAATGTATGGCTCAAAACAACATTAATCACAGTTTAAGAAACACTGAATTACTTACCTGAAATGTTCATTCTCCAAAGGCAGAATTAAATACAGATCCTGGCTTTCCTTGTTGTGACCCGGGGTCATGGAACACTCTCCAAAAGAGACAATTCAGAAGGCTTTTAAGACTCCCTACCGACAACACCAAGTGTAAGCCATTGGGGAAGATATTGATGGTAAATTCTAAACCTTCAGAAGCCAGTTTCTTTAAACATGCCTGCGATGAGCCTACATAATAAGCCAAAAAGAAGATCTCCAGTATAAACACAGGTGGAAAGATGAGGGCAGATCTGTATTTAATATTGTCTCCAGAGAACAAGAATTACAGGTATGTAATTTGCTCTTTCTCCTAAGGAAAGTAACTAAATACAGATCTCTTTTTGTGGAATCTACTGACAAGAACATCTAACAGATAATTACCCTGCAGACTTCCAAAGGCTAACATATCTGGTCACGGCCTGCCTGAAGTCAATAAAGACTACGCGAAATGTAAAACAGGGAGGAATTTGGACCAGAATGCCTATGGCAAAAAGAGGAAACAACCAAGAATGGAGAGTTACTGTTAAAAAAGTGAGTACGTTTTCTGTCAAGAGGCAAAATACTCTACATTGTTAGAGCAAATGAAAATGGTAAAAAAGAGAAAGGTAAGCGTAAGTCACGTCACTTTTGTATTGTCTTATTTTGTATCCATTCAGTGTTCTCTTTTTAAAACTGAATTCACAGGAGTTGTCTTTGTGAGCTGCACACAATTAATAAAAATATTAAAAAAGTAGGTTGAAAGACTTCCACTCTGGAACAGACCTGTCAGGACTGATAAGCCAAGCTTTTGTGTTCTTATATTTACAATGGAGCACCTTTACAGCTCGAGAATTTAAGCTGGGATGCTATCATGAACGTTAATGGGTCTCAGGTAGCTGCATCTCTCTGCCAATCAGTGCTTATGGAATTTTGCATAACAAAAGAACATTTTGGCCTTTATGTAGTTGCTTTAAGATCATTTCTCTGAGCCTATCTTCCATACCTTTTACACAAAAGACTACCCCATAGCCTTCCAGAGAGCTAAATAAATTACAAGGATAGTATTTATACTGTACATTGTTCCTAGAAACATCGACAGTCCAAATGTCAAAATAAAAAAAAAAAAAGTCAGCTAGGTAATCTAAAAGCTTTATTCTGCCTTGAATAAGAACAAGCCTGTAGGTTCTACTCAAGTTAGGACCCTGTACATTTTTGAATTTCTAGTTTGTTTGGTATAAAATGCTCTGATGGAATGATGTAAGATGAGCAAACTTATTTTGCTTAAATTTCAAAACTACTTGGAAAGTTTGAATTTCATGCTACTGGATTAGCATTGGCCCTAGGAGAAACTGAAAAAAACCCAGCAGAAAGTAAGAGAATAAGGCATGTATACAGCATTTTCCATTAGACTTGTTCATATCTGTAATGGCATCTACTTGTTCCAAAACAAGCTTTTTAAACAGTGTGTTGAACTCTTCTATCCTTAATAATAATAGGCTCCCCTCTAACTAGAAAAATGTGGATTTTTTAAATGTTTTATTTATTTATAAGTTTTCCTGTGGCAATCACCATAGCATATGAACATTATACACTTGGTTGACATTTATTTTCAAAATGTCCTTGTTTGATAGGGAAGTATTACTGTATTACCCCTAGAAAAAAAATAAACATTGACTTCACTTATGAGACAGGAAAAAATGGTACAGATTCCCAGCTTTGGGAACCTGAAAAATAGTTTTAGAGTTTGGAAAACCTCAAAATCCACAATTTTTGTCCATCCTTAAGTGAGAGAGAACTACAGAAGACCTTTCTCATAAATTATATTTTAATTATATTTTTATCTGACTTGATTTGGATTTTCTACCCCCCTGCAATTTATCTGAAGACAGACTATTTTAGTTTTTAGGAAGTGATTAAGCCTGCTGCTGCTGTTTGATCAGTCTTGTCTTAACTCCATCAGTTTGTCAGAATTAAGATTTTCTGCATTCACATGAGTTGTAAAAGACACTGCAAAAATATTGCTGAATTATTGATATGGGTGAAAAAACCCTGTTTTTATGGAAGTTCATATTATTCCCTTTTCTTTATGAAATCTTATGTTAGCTACAGTGGGTCACTTATAAGATCTTATATGGTATTCATTTTATGATGCAACTACCCCATTAGGAAAATATATCCATTTAGAGACAAGTATACCAATACAAAGGCTAAAAAGCTTAGTGAACATAAGTAGTGAAGACAAGATCAAGTGCACATAGCCAGACTCCTTAACTTAGGTTCTTCCTTTCTTTTAAAAAAAATTATTTGAGATCTTTGCAAGTATGAACTAGAGATGCCCCTGACTTTTCGGTATAAGGAAGCAACAGTAAAATTGTTTCCCTTTTGCTCAGGTTTGAATGCTCTATTTTCAGAGAAGGAAATTTCTTAGCACTGATGTCTCTAACATGAGTTTGGATGAACATTCTTTGGAGCAATGCAACAAAAACATCTGCCAGTTATCTGGGAAAAATAAATTGGATTCATGGTGAACCTTCTTGGGACTCAAAGCTTTGTTTGTGCATGTGATGTGATTACCTGTCCAGTAACGACTGGACAGAAAATAACCAAAACTTTATTTCACATTGAACACAGAATAAGTGTCAGATGGTGGAAAGTGGCCTGGTCCAGATTTGAACCAGAAATCTAGTGGTGAAAGATTCTACATCCAATTCCCAATCTCATTGCCATCCTCTTATATATAAAAGGAGTAGATGCTCTACCTTCTTCTTCTGCATCTCCAGAAGTGCATTAGACATCAGAGGATTCCTGCAAATCCTCCAGCTCCACAAGGATGCTAGAGACATCCTCATCTTCTTCCATCAACTCTTCTTTAGATGACTTCCTGGGAAATGCAGTACAAGTGTATGAATTCATTTGGATGGGGCACAAAAACTTGGTGCATCAAAATGCACCAAATTCAAGGTAACAGAGACCAACAATGGGTCTTGCACTAATTTGACCTGCATAGTGAAATGAGAAGCTCTCCAAGAGACATCTTGTGATTGCATTTTGAGCCCTTTTTAATGTGTTGGCCCATTTTCTTTCTCCAATATCATTCCACAGATGTCAAATAAATGTAAAATCAGAGTCACTGAATACACAAAATAAGGGGGAGGGGGAAAATCACAAAAACCTACTGGTAGGAAAGGAAACAATATATCCTAGCAAAGATAGTTCTACAACTAAGAGTAGAAAAGATACTAAGTAGATGGGGGTTAGCAAGAAAACACAATTAATGTTTATTTTGTTTTAAATAGGGAACAAGAAGAATAATTTATCCATGGATTATGAAGGCAAAGATATATAGAACTACAAGATACCTCTCAAACTAGAAGGGGAACTGAAAGGGTAATTCGCTTTTTGTTGTTGTTTACACTCACCACAACCAGAAAGACATCCTGACAGAAATGCCAACAGACAACACTCCTCCTACAGCCACCAGGAAGAAAATAATGCACGTTTAGAGAATAACTCTTGCAATCTATAGATCTCACCTGGGCACACGTTTGTCACTCTTATCTGGAGGGTCCTTGTAACAGTTTGGATTTTCTCTCTTGATGAGTGCTCCTGAGTCAAGGTACTCTGGACACAGAATCCCAAGGCTGGGGATCTGTATTTAATTACTTACCTTGGGAGCTTTGGGATTTAACCTGATCCTTAATCTCTGTAGCAGCAATTGCCACCTTTATTTTTCTGTTTTCCCACAAAAACAACACAATAGTGTCACTGCAGAGACCTGATGCACCATACATTACTCCTTTCACCTACTAATTCCCTTCTTCCTAAACATTTTTTAAAAAACATTTATCTTTCTTTAGAAAGGTTTGTTAATGTTTAAAATGGAAAAAGGGGCTTTATGTCTTAACATAAAGCAAATATCTACATTTCAAAAAGCCCAACAAAAGCGTCAGATGAAAATTCTATTTAAGACCCCTTAAACTAGGAAAAAAGTGTCCTTAATTATTTGCATATTTTCCTTTAAAGCCCTGTATAAACTGACCAGTCTGATATAATGAGGATCACATACTTGTCCTTTCAAGGCTGCTCTCTGTTGTTGCTGTGGAGACTATGTTAACATGCTATTTTGTTGCAATGAAGATGGCCATGTATGCTGCTAAGAAAAAAAATATGGATTCTGCCTTAAAGATAAATGTTATTTACTTGTGGCCATGTTATTTAGTAAATTGACCTACTCTGCATATTTAGGGTGTCAGTAAACATATGAACTTAATTTTTGCTATACATAGAAGTAATTTCATGTATATTTTTGTATATTTAGTGAAATATTTCTAAAATACGTAAATGATATATTAAAGTTCATAAACAACAGTAAATAAATAAATACATCTCAAATTTTGATGCATATTTTAATATTTCTTGTTACTTAAAATAAATATAGGATCACATTTTTCGGGAGTGACAGGCAAAGCTGTACATTCCAATTCAGTTAAAAATATGTCAGAATGTTCTGCTGCAAAAAAAGATTTTAAGGTTTTTGCTAAGCAGAAAGGTTTTTTTTTGTTTTTTTTTTTAAAACAGAATCAAGCCTTGCACTTTGCCAGTGTCACAATCAATTTAAGTTGTTTTATTATTACAGAAGTAGAGGTCACAAATATAAATCTGAAACAATGAAAAGCCTACATTTTCCAACAAAATAAAATACTTTTTAAAAAAGAATGTGCATAACTTTTTGCTCACTAATATAACAGTTAAAATTCTAAAATAGGAGTATTTTACTTTCTTTGTCAGTTGCTATACCTGTGAAAAAGAAAATTCATATCAGCTCTCAGTCTTCAAGGAAAACCATTCTTGGGTCTCTAATTTTATTCATATATTACTGTTTTGCAACTAAATCATTTTGAGTTTCTCTGATTTACTATTTTATGAATTGTTGATTAGGAAATGGAAGTGCAGTTAGTGGGGTTTCTTCCTTTCCATCTGTCACATTCTGTATATGGCTCTACTTTGTGGCATTATCTTGTCTGAATAGAAAATCCAGTATATAGTTTTCCAGAGATTGTACATCTATCTGTCCTTTAAACATACCTGAGTTTGGATTCTATTGAGACCTCTGAACCAGAGAATTTGTCCACGTCGAAGTTCTCTCTCTGCATGGTCAATTTCTTCAACATCTTCATTCAGGTCTTCTTCGGGTACTTCCTCTTTTTCAGTGAGCCGTCCTGCTTCCTTTAAAAATTTTAGCCTACTTGTTGGGATGGTTGCAATGACCTGAAAAAATCACATAACAAAAGGGTGCTGAAAATATAAGCTGTATTAATCAGTGATATTATCATTTCATTGCAATGAAAAATACAATATTTTTCGGTAAGACTTGTAATCCTCGAGGAATGCCAGGTAAACATATTTATAAGAGTGCTTTATAGTTATAGCACTCCATTCAGTCCAGGGCACTTTACATGTTTATTGATATGCAAACTATGGGCAGAGGACAAAGATCATTGTCCAACAATGTTGGAATACGACAGGACATACTGAATGTGGCTTAATTAGGCTGCAGCTTTATTATTAAATGTCTGGGAAATAAGTATACAGTGCAGATGATTCTAAAATTCATTTCAATATCGACCAGGGAATCTTCCATTAGCCCTCCGCCTCACCCATCCTGGTCCCCAGCCAACCTGCTGCTTGACCTCACCATCCCTTCCTTCCCCTTTGAATGATGATGGGAAGGGGGTGTTTGGCTCCCTGCAGTACCAGTCATAGTAAAGTAACTAGTGATTTTGAGAGCCTAATTTGAGACACCTTAAAGGGGCAAACATTCTGAAAATGCAGAGCACTTGCCTTTTGAAGGTATGGCCCTTTTAAAGTGTCTCACGTTGATCTCCCAAAAACTGAAGCACTTGGTCTAAATTCCCAAACCACAAAACCTAACTGGATGTGGTGGATGTGTGGGGGAGAAAAGTTCCTGAAGACTGGGGTGAAGCAAAGGGTGTTCTATGCTGAAACAGAATTAAACAGGGCAAGTGAGAAAGGACTTCTCTAGAGGGAAGAGACAAAAAGCTTCCTATTAAAAGGCTGCAGAGAGAGAGAGGAGAAGCCTTACCACAGGTCAAAAGGGCTTGATAGATACTAAATAAATGCGGCATTCATTTTATTTGTAATAGTCTGTTAACTGATTTCCCAAATGTTGAGTGCCATTGTGCTTCAGCCTTTGCTTTCTTTGTTTTCCCTTCACACATCTAATAAACTGGCAATCTGCTCAGTGAACAAATCAATGTGCTAAAATCAGTAGAGTTTTATATTGAAGTTTTACCTCTACAAGTTTAATTAAGTCCCTAGCCATCTACAGTGACCTCTGCAATCACTCTCAACTGTGAGTGTAAATCAGACAATTGTTAATCACTCGTCAAAGGGTTATGGTGTAAAACAGTATTTATAAGAGTGCACACAAAACAAAAGCCAGAAGCAACCCATGGCCCTCTTAAATGTTTTAAACCACAAATCAGAACTGAGTGGTTTAATAAATGGCATAATCACCACCACTTTTTTCCCCAAATGAGGTTTTTCCAAGCTGCTGAGGACAAGTCATTTCTTACTAATTGCTGTTCAACTGACATTCAGATTTTCCCAACAACTGTGATTCAGTGCCTCCTGGGAGTAATATCATCAGCAAGATCAAGTAACGATGGCACCCAGCTATGATTGCCAGGAGGCATCTACTGACACCAGATTGAGTTCTTTTCTTCAAAAATACTAGTGGCCCCACTGTCCAAGGTGTCTTGCTTAATTTTTTTCAGAATACGATAGTCATCCAACCCAGAAGCTCCATGTCCATGAAGACAGTTCAGCCAGAATCACTTTAATGGGTGTCACAATTAATTAATTAATTGCAGGGGCAATTTTCCTCTCTCTACTGGAATTCATGTCCTTCTCTGAATAATGATAAGCCATCCCTGCCTATGATTTATTTTTATTCCAGAGACAGTAAGATACTTTTGGGGACTTTGTTTGGGAGGAGGCGAGCTTTGGAATGCATGAGATGAAACCACCTGGCTGACATATTTACAAAATATATTTAGAAGGAAAATATTCTTGCTTCTCCCTTCAAACACTATCTACAAATTACTTAGATTGGTGGTTGTATGCTGCACCCTTGCCTCCGGACAATACCTGTTTGAATGACGTCTATGCCATCATTTCCAGACAGCTAATCATAGAATTAATTTATTATTTTACCTCTTGATTGTTGCAGATGTTTGATGCACTCATCTACATATAATTCTATTAACTCTTGGCACCAAAGGCTGTAGCAGACCTTATCGCTGGCACCTGGATTAAAACGCATCATGAATTATCAGCTGTTCTGAACACACTGCAGAAAGCTGCCATCGTTCAGCTGCCAGTTTTCTTCCTCAGCAAGCTGAAGGGATGGGATGGAAAGTACGGGATCAAGATCAGCAGTGGGCTACACTAAATGAGCTGGTGGATCTCAGTCTGATTCAGACTAGAGAAAAGTCCAGTCAGCAATTGGCATTAATGGCAGCATTGCTAGCAATCTCAGCACAGAGAATAAGTGGATAAACATGTGCATCCACCTCCTAGTGCTTATTATTTTGGAATGTATTTATGTGACATTAGATAGGGACAACGCAGGGAAACCTACATCACAACTGCCCTTACGACACCTTTCCTGTGACTAGAAGACTACAGTTCTAAGGGCTATAGAACTAGCATCTTTTACAAACAAATTCACTCAAGAAGTACTTGGTCATTTTGTATTACTGCCCAGTATTGGAGTCTGAAAATTAACAAATAGTTTAAAGGAAATGTAATGAGGTGGTGTGGTTCCCCGCCGCACCGGAGAGAGAGGAACCCCTCCAGACACCAGAACGGGAGGAGCTAGTGAGCTCTGAGCCTTTCCTCCAGAGAGTCAGACAGCGATCCAGAAGCACAAAGCCTCTCCCTCAGAGCTCACTGGAACACCGCCGCCAGAGAGGCCAGATACCTCTGGCCTAGGCTGTGATTGGGGAGCACCAGTGGCCCACGGAGCATGCAAGGAGGTGCCGAGCCTGCCCTGCACCAGCTACCCTGAGGAGCCCATCGTGCTGGACCCCGCAATGACACCACCCTGAACCAGGTACAACAAGAGGGGGCGTTAGTAAGTGGCCCGGGGGCAGCCGACCCTAGTCTGGCTGCAGCACTTCCAGAACCAATGTCAGTGTGTTGCAGCCAGTATCCCCACTGACACAACAGTGGGTCTTCTGCCGCAGCCAGGGCCCCGGGCTGGGATGCAGTGGAGTGGGAGGGCCTGCGTCTGCCCTGCACTCAACTCGTGGGTGGCAGTCTCCCCATCTCCCAGGCCTTTTGGAGACTTGGCTTGTTATTGTTTGCTATTGCTCGCTATTGCACAGCCCTGCTTGAGTACCTGAGCTCTTGACTGACCATTGCTCCGCCCTGATCTAGAGCCTGGGCTTGTTACTGTTATTTGTTATAGCTCAGTCCCTGCCTGAGGGCCTGAGCCTTTGACAGTTTGTTGCCCCACCCTGACCTAGAGCCTTGCCTAACTGTATTTATTTTTGCCTCCACAAGGGTCATCAGGGAAGACTCCTGCGGCTGAGCTAATTCCCCAACAGCTCAGCTATAAGGTAGTGTGGCTCTCTGCCACCTCGGAGAGAAAGGAGTCCTGGTGAACCTCTCTACATGAACCATAGTGGTACCTTACTGAAAAACCCTGTATTTTTAAAAGGGCCATTTAGTTCCAGTGTCATGCCAAATATAATAGTAAGAGATAGTTGAGAGGCAATCCTACACAGCTTCTTATGAATCAAATGACTTTATGACAAAGCGTTCGCAAAACCAGACCTTCCATCGGTTTGTGAAAACATAATAAATGAGTAGAAAACTATACATTGCTACATGACACTTACCTGGCCCCAGACAAGTTCTCCTAGTCCAATAAACACACACCACATCCACTGGTCAAGCTGCAGAGGAGAGCAGCTGAAAGGTTTCCCACCAAACTGCACAATTACTATCTGCAGAGGAAAAATGGGGAGGGGAGAAAGAATCACTTTCTCTCTCTTCTGAAAATACATTTCCCCCACATTTACATGAGCTTTTGCTCTCTCTTGTTTACATCGGACTTGGATTCAGCAAATACATTGCTGGGTGGCGCATTTAAGCACACTACAGGAATTTGTCATTTAGCAGATTTTAGTATAGGGCTGAAGTAGGGAGACCTACATTCTGCCACTTGACATCTTGTGTATCACTAGATCCAAGTCAGCAAACGTAGCCTCCATTCAAAACACTTTGGGACTCATTTTCAGAAGTGCTGAGCACCTAAATCCCTTTTGTGGTCAACAGAGGCTTCAGATGGCAGAAGTTTAGGACTTCTAGTGGATCATAGTTTGGAATTTATATAGTGGAAGACACCTTTCTCCAGTGTCAACATTTTAATCTGTTGCTGCTGTGGTTTAGATTAAATCCCACTCAATTACAGATCAGTCCTGAATATGTTCATTTATCTATAAACTAGCCTAAGCCGAATTAGTTTCACACAAACTCCTCTAATCAAATGCAATTTGACATTCACATGCTGTATCAAATGACTGATCCAGTTCTAGATTATATAATGCTAATTCTAGCATTTTTCTTTCTATCTCTTTCCACTTAGACTGTCTTTTTAACAGCATCCTAGTGATAACTGATATGGGCTGAGGCTAGGATGGCTGTAAATGAACACATTCAATCTGTGAATGATTGATGGAAATGCAATCTAAAACGCAGTACCAATGGAAGAAATTGGTAACACTGGAGTGGATTAAGGTTTCTTGCATAATCTATATTCAAAGGTAAAACTAAGTCGTTTATGACAAAGAAATTTTGACTTGCAGGAGAAATTGATCTTGTGGCAAACATCTCATCACAAGAAGATTTCAGTTGTGCCATGTGAATGAAACAGAATAAACATTATCTAAATGGCATTTGATGTAATGGGATGGAAATGTCACATAGCACAGTGCTGACCAGGTTATTCTGACTGATTTAGGGGAAAAAAAATCTTAATTTTCATTAATGTGCTACCTTACTTAGCTTTGCTTTTTATTAAGTCAATGCTAGGTACTGTAAAAATCTAGAAACAAAGACCTACATCTACACCTCAAAGAACTTAGAGTACTTTCTTAAGTATAAAATGAGACAACAGGTGGAAGACATGGGGAACACACTAAACAATGAGTCAAAACTGGGCAGTAGTCAGTGTCACAGATAAGTACATATACTAGGATAGTAATGCCAATGACACTACAATACAGGCCAATGCCCTTGCTTCTCCTCATCTCTCTTGAACCTATGTATAAAATAGCTGTTTCCCAGTGAATGGGAGAGAGGAGGAGGAAGAAAGGGACAGTAGAATGAAGAATGTAGGGAGAGAGAAAAAGGAGAAACAAACAGAGAAAAATCAGGAAACAGGAAGAGCACAAGCACAGAAAATCTACAAATAGGATGCTCAGGAGTAGAGCGGAGCAAATTTTTTTTTTTTCAACAAAACTCCCACCCCAACACTCTAAAAAAAATTCCAATTCAGATGAACCAAAATATCTTACAAATTCACATTGAACAGCTTCAGATTTTAAAAAAATCTGAAAAAAGTGAATCATTTTCTAAATGAAAAGTTTTAATTATTTCATTCAAAAGGTTTCCCTTACAATTTTACTTCAATTTTTTTTAAAAGGTTAACAAATTCAAACAAAACGAAACATTTCATTCAACTAGAAATAATTTTCTTTTTTAATTTTTGTTTTTTACAAGTGAATCAAAAATTCAATTATTCACATCACTGCTCTGAGAAGGAGTAAAGCATTAAAAGGAGAAGACAGACAAGGTAAGGCTCTGAGCAGGGGACATTTTTGAGGGGGGAAAAAGAGTGCTGGACTGTCGATATGGTACTGAAAAAAATAGCACAAAGGGATAAGGCTGAGCAGAAGGGGGCGCAAAAAGACACATATCTTTTCTCTTATCCTTTACTGTAACATATTCCTTGGTTTATTCTGAAAGGGGAAAGGAATGATGTGAGAAGCAAAGGAGGGCATTGTTTGAGGAGGATGAAGAGGCTACTCTCTTTCCCCGTCCCTTAAGCAGTTACAACTTTCACAGCTACCCCATCCTGATTTCCAGCATACCACTCCCTGTGACTCCTATCCCACTGTAGCTGGATTCCTCATTTTTCACTTTGAAAGTCTGGTCACCCTGTCATATTTTTAGGACTATTGCACAGAAAACTCAAATACCAGATGCAGTTCTGCTGTACCCAGCAAATATAGCAAATACACAAGGAGCTACACACTTTTTTAAAAAAATAAACCACCCATGAAACAGACCAGACTAGGGATTGGCTCTCTCACACCCATACCACATCCATGCACAAGGACAGGCTGAGCTCCTAGAGATTTCCATCATTTTCTTATAGCAAAAAATGAAAAGCTGGGCTAGCAACAACCAGCCAGTTAAGAACCAGTAAATATAATTTAGAGGTGCTTCAGTAGGCTTCATTATGCAAAGCTATAACCTCCCCTTGCCTTCCAAAAAGCTCATATAGACCCCTTACCCCCTGCGAAAGTGGACAAATTAGTTGCAGGAATAACCTGATATTTCCTAAGGAAAGATTACCTGGCAGAAAGACGGAGACTGAAAGGCAAGCAGAAGTCAGATTGACTATGCTCTGTAGGGTGACCAGACAGCAAGTGTGAAAAATCACGATGGGGGTGTGGGGTAATAGGAGCCTATATAAGAAAAAGACCCCCAAAATCAGGACTGTCCCTATAAAATCGGGACATCTGGTCACCCTAATGCTCTGATCCTTCATTTTTCTCAAATACACAGTTCCCACTGGCCTCTGTGGCAGTTGATGTGAATACAGAGAGCAGAACAAGGCTCTTGGTTATGTACAGAGATTAAGGTTTGTATTTATTTTGGAATAGTTTTTGTTGGTGGGCGGAAAAGATTGGAAGGAGTGGACTGGAGCCAGCACATGAATTCAAGTCTCTGAATAGCAACTCTCCTCTCCTCTCCGCCAAAAGCCAAGTATGGAAACACCTGGGAATGGAAACAATATTCAAGCCCCTTCCATGGCAAAGACTTTAGATTTGATTGTGAATTAAACCCAAGTAGGCCCAGTTTTGTAAGGGTATTTAGTGTTGCTCCATTCAGTGTTGCAAAGCCTAAGTGACTTAGGAGGCCTAAGACCTTCATCCTTAGGCCCTTTCATCCAAAATTTAGATTTTCAAAACTCCTGCTCAGCCACTGCCTCATGTCCCTGGGCAACTCAATGTTTCCTGGAGAAGTCCCCGCGGTACCTACATGTCTGCTGATGGGCAAGCCTAGTCCTAACGCACAACTCCTCGTGTGTGCCTATGTCTCAGTGGGATTCACAACCTACACTTTCTCCCACCTATTTCACCTGCCAGGCCCAATCTAGAAGGCATGCTCAGAGGCCTGTCCAAAACACAGTCTCACCTGCTCTCTGGCCCCTTTCATATTCAATTATTTTTATAAAAGTGGAAATGCATCAACAGAAGAGATTGAGAGAGAGACTTAAAATACTTCACAGCCCAGAGGTTAGGGAGATCTCTAGGAATATGGGGAATTAGGTGCCTAAATATCTTTAAATAGCAGGCCCTTAGTGACTTTGTGGAGCTGCAGCATTCTCCACAAAGGGTTTACTGGGTGATGTTTGGCCTAAAACTGTACAGAGGAATGGCTGATGTGCGACCAAAAGAATGACACCAGAGGAAAGAGATTTCTGCAGTGATAGCCAAATTTGTTTCATGCTGAGCTATTAGTGAAGAATACTCAGGGGATATATGATGGACCTCTGGATCCGAGCTGACATGAAGGAAGTGGGTCAATACTTGTGCCCATTATTAACAAACCAACTTGTTCATCTCTACTGTGGACAATAGTTATTGTCCAATAAAAACAATAAAAAGTTATTTGCTACCATTGGTTAATGCTAATTTCATTAATAACCTCCATGGAAAATAATGAGACTTCTTGTTTCGACAAATCAGTTACTCATTGTGATTAACCATACTTATAAATCTTAACCATAAGTACTCTTGTGAAAAAGTAACATACTATGCTGTCCTTAGCTTACTTTTACTAGGTTTGTAAATATTAAGTGTTCTAAATTACCGCCTTGATAGAAGCAGTATATTCATTAAAGCAGAATAGGTCTGACTGAACATTTGGATTGATAAGAGACAACCATGGCCACAGCAGCATTTGGTTTTCCAAACAACAAAGACAGAAAAATTGTACATTTCTGATGAATAGTTGCTATTCCTTGCATGAATGATTACCTGTACAGCAAATGTACCCAGTACAATAGCGCAAAATATAGGGTTTCTAAAAATGCCATCAAAAACATTTCTCTCGCCGTGGATTTTGCGTGCGTTGATTTCATTGAATAGCTGCATCATGACGAAGGTATTGAAGATAATGGTGTAGTGCTCAGAAGGAGGAGAGTGGAGTGGTGCGTTCCGACCACTGTCAATCTTAAACATTTTTTCACCTTAAAGCAAAAAAATAAAAAAAGACGTTTGTTTCTGCTATTAAAAATTCAGCCTTGACTTTGTGTTATATTCCCATTCCCTTTCAAAGGTTGCCTCCTCAGTCTTGTGGTGTTTTGTTTTTGTTATTTTTTTAGCAGCATTGCCTCCACAATTACTACAACGTAAGCACAGTTCCCAACTCAGTGAGCAAAGAAATACAGAATTCCCACTGTCAAGCTTCATAATGTTGACTATAATCCAGTAACTCAATGTACCAGCTCAAATGATTTTCTGTAGGGTTTTTTCTCCCACCAGGTAAGAACGATTCTAAAGAATAATTTCTTTCTTCTCATTTAGTCAGAGCTGGAGACTTGTTGACACTGCATTTGCCATTTCTAAAATAATTAGTAGCAACCACCCTTCAACAGTCTCTTCATATTACCTCCTAGAATGCCATATTCTTGACAAGTAGTCAAGGATATTAACTAAAAAGAACAGCAACCACACCACCACCACCCAATTTTAAATTGATTTGTTTTTGTCCATTTGTCTGTTAATCAACTTTGTAAGCACCTAATTGGAGATCATACTATTATTTAGATAACTGAGAATTGATTGCCAATATTTAAAAAGGCAACATGTTGTAAAGTATGAACAGTAATTTTAGAGGTTACATAACACTTGGAAATACATCTACACACAGGGCTCCTTTACTTAATCACTCTACATATACATATCACAATTATTAACACACGTATTCCTATATATAAAAAGAGACCCTTCTACAGAAGATCATCCAGTTTAAATAGTTACCTTATGAATCTGCAACTGTAATTACTGGCCTTGGGAAACTTAGCATAGCACAACAAATGATTCCTAAGATTTCACTAAAAAAAGTATCCAGCCTTTTTCCTTATCAAGGCATTCCTCAAATTGCTAACCTGATTGCTAGGAAGCTTATTGGAATGGAAAGAAGCACATTTTCTCTTTACCATGTAGGATTCAGCTGAGCCTCCTGAAGCTCACAAAGGAGGCTGCTGCTGCATTTCCTAAGGCTCTCAAGAAATGGTGTGGGCTTTATGCCTCCTCAGAAATGTGAAGAGGACTGGGGAGCCTCCTGAGGCTCACTATGTGTGTGCGTGTGTGTGAGGGGGGGGGGGGGGGGGCGAAGGTTCTTCTCTCCTGCAGGCTTTCAAGAGGGGTCCTTCTCTCAGCCTTGGGAGGCTCACTGGAGGGCCACCTATAACTCTCACAAAGCATACAGGATGTTTGACGTTCAGCTGCACCAGTTACAAAGGCTCATATGCATAGTTTAGATAATCATAGGCTGACAAGCTTATTAGACTTTCTAGGGGCCACCAGAATCCTCCTGCAAACATTAGGTACTAGCTGGGGAACATCTCCCCTTCCCACTCCAAACTCAAAAACTTATCAGGCTTATTACAGGCCCCCTCCTTTGCTTTAATAGGCTTCTCAGCCCCACTAGCATCCAAAATAGGCTCACAGCTGCAGGGAGGAGCCTGGCCCTCCTAACCCTTGTACATATATGAATGTACATTCATAACAACTTACTTGAGAGTGTATTACATAGCCTATAAGACATGTACTTCAGGCCATCAACAAGTTGCAATTTAACATCAGTTAAGAATTAGATACGTTCACAGAGTATAGGTCCATCAATGGCTATTAGCCAAGATAGTCAGCGATAAAACCCCATGCTCTGGGTGTCCCTAAATCTCTAATTGCCAGATGCTGGGAGTGGACGGCAGGGGATGGATCACTCAGTTGCTCTGTTCTGTTATTTCCCTTTGAAACATCTGGCACTGGCCACTGTCAGAAGACAGGACACTGGGCTAGATGGACCACTGTTCTGACCCAGTATGGCCATTCTTATGACATATTGTCATGAACACAGTACATGAGCCCCAAGTGCTAATGATTATCATCAGCCCCTTGAGCAAATGCACAAATTGACATAGAGCAAGAGTGACTATTCTTCTTCCTGAGTTATTCCTTGCAATGAGAAACACTCTTTTTCTCCCCTATATCTCATGTCCCCGAAGACCCCATTAATAGAAGAAAATCATTCATCATCAGGAAAGCCTGAATTAGAGTAAGACCACAGGTAGAGGATTGAAATAATAAATTAGCTTTTTTTTTTTTCCTTCCAACAGTCACAGGTGTTAAATCCCAGAATGGACTCTATTGTCAGGTCTAAAAGGACTCTAACTACTAGCTTGTTGCTCTAGATTATCCAGAAGATAGCATTTATTATGGAAGAATACTGAACAATATTGTTAGTTCCCAAATTGAAGTGGCTTTTTATACCAGCATAACTTGAATCTGAAATGTACAGATTCAACAAAAAAATATGAAATGTCCTAGTGAAGAGGACAAGGCTTGAAATTTGAGCATAGAAACAGACTGATCAGTTTAGTTAACACCCATACTAACTTAAAGCTTTACCAATGTCTTGAACCTATGCTTTTCTTAATATTCCAAAAAGCTAGATTAAGCAGATTCCACTTTTTTACCAAGAATGATCCCCCCCTACTCCCATCACCCTCCAGCTGGGGCTGTTCCATCTCCCCTTATCTCTTTTGGTCCCACTGCATGGTTCAACACCTGGGGCATGTCTCAGGTGAGTCCTGACTAAAGCTTAATGCAAATGTTTGGTACTTTGGAGTATACAGTACATTTTGTGGCACATAACTAGAGATCAGGCCACTTGTGAATGAAGCTGCAGCAAGCTACAGAAGAGACCTAAAGTGAAGAAAAATATGTTTGTTTATCTTACCAACAAAGAGAAGTGTAAAAATGAGAGTGAGCTGGTAGACAGCATGGCCCAGAATGTTCTTCATCATGGTACGTGATATAAGAGGCTTGTTTCTGCCATATGGTTTCCTTAGCAATAGAGCCTCTGTAGGGGGTTCAGTGGCCAGAGCAAGAGAAGCAAAGGTGTCCATAATTAGATTTACCCACAGCATCTGCACGGCTTTCAGTGGAGAGTCCTTAGGAGACAAAATAAAATATGATGTATTTCTTTGTTTTGGTTTGCTAAAATGATCACTGTCCCCACCATTTATTCCCTTCACACTCAGTGTCTTATTGTGCTATTGCAAGGCAATAACAGCAGAAAGGATATGGAGCTGAGCAAAAGTGAACAATCAGATTTATCTCCAATCCTTTTAGCCAGCATCATTTGCATCCACATACCATATTTAGCATCACATTCATCCCATCTGAATAATTTAATTATACAATGTACCATAGCATGTTACCTCGTGAATTGATTTTAAATTTTCTGGAAGTCAGGTTTGAGTGACTAAATATTAAAGACTATCGAAAAATATGTTCGCCTTGGTGGGGACAGAAAAAAAACTATATTAAAACAATTTAAAATATCAAGTTTAATGTGAATTTCTATCTAAATTTTGTCTATAATTTGCTGTAGTACACAAATTGCGGTTTCTGAAATTGATCAAAAAATTTTAACAGTTCAAGGTGAGATTTTGATAAATTCAAATTTTGTAGTTTATTTTATTTTTACACACAGAAATAAACTACATTATGCAGCTCAGATGTGTACTGAATGTACTCAACATCCTATTGAAAGCAAGCAGAGAATGAGAAGACTGATTCATCTATTAAATCATAGGAACAGTCTTTAGGAACTATGAAGCAGAATGTTCATGCTCTTCATCAAAACATATTCACTGGACACCCAAACATCAGCATTGCTACCAAAGTGTTAATAGATTTTGGTAGGATTAGGTATTTATTTTCAAAACTAAATTAGCAACCACTAGAAGGAGCTATTTGTTCATTTAATCCAAGATGGAGACAGCCTAAGGTCACACCATATAGGGCTTTAGATCACATTACAAATAAGCAAAAAACCTAACACAGATTTCAGGTAAAAAGTAAATGACAAAAAGAAATATACATTACATTACGGTTTGGCTAATGGTCTGTTCTCAGTAACTGTACCTCGCTGGACCAATTGCAATGGCATGCAACTGTGTTTGCTTCTAAGAGCCACAGCAAGGAAAAAAAGAGAGAGACTTTTTTTCTTGCAACTCATATGAATAATTCTAGTTCCTGTGCCTTCAGTGTGAATCTGAAATAGATAGCATTAGTGAAATCTATTTTCAGACTCAGAGAGAGAGGGATTCTTTATTCATATCAGGGATGGGTAAAAGAATTCTCAAAAATAATAAGATAGCACATTGACAATTTATCACATAACAGGGATAACTTATAGCAGGGGTTCTCAAACTTACTGGGTCGCAAGGTTATTATGTGGGGGGTTGCGAGCTGTCAGCCTCCAACCCCAAACTCCATTTCCTCTCCAGCATTTATAATAGTGCTACATATTTTAAAATGTGTTTTTAATATACAAGAGAGGGTTGCACTCAGAGGATTGCTGTGTAAAAGGGGTCACCAATGCAAAAAATTGAGAACCATTGACTTAGTGTGAAAGTTTTAAGATCACAGTATTGTGGTTATGCATCATTTAATTTCTACCATGGTGTACAGGTAAGGCAAAGGAGGGTTGAAATAATTTACAGACCAAAATAAATATAATTAAAACCACTTGTTTGAAGCCTGCACTTTTCCTGAGAGATGTAAATGTTTATTTTTAATGAAGGCTTCTCAAGCTTTTATATCAGTTTCAATACCAAGGACCAACTGCTGTTAAGGACAGTACTTGGAGACAAACTGTAAATGTTTGGGTCTCTGTGGTGGCTTGAAATTACAGTCTTGATCTCATTAGGGACACAATAAGTTAATTTTCCTGCAAATAAAGGAACTTACATTTTAAAAAAATCATTTGTTACATACTGTATTTAAAAAACAGCGTTCAGGTTTGGGTGGGATTAGACAATCTACTGCTTTGGCAGAAGTTGGGCATGCTAGGAAGCAGAGAAGAATTAGTCAAGATTAGTCAAGATTCTTGACTTCCTGGCCATGAGCAGCATTAACTGGGCTTATCTGGAGGAGAAATCAGTTCATCCATTTGATATGCAGCTCCAGCAATAGGAAGTGCCTCTATTTGTAGGATTGGGGAAAAAGTTAAACAAAGCATAAGTAGAATTAACGAGGTCCAAGATTTTGTTGTTTTACCAACACGGAAAGGCCCAAAGCAGTGGTGACCTATGCTAAGGGTTTCACCGTCATGGCTTACAGACTCCTAGTGCTGAGGTACCTAATATACAGAGAAAATGGGACACACAATCAGGTTTTTACTGAAGAATTTGCCTCATCCTATTTTTACATTTTCTATGGTTAACAAGAGTGCTGCACAAGCATTTTCTCTTTGGAGATAATGTTAGAAGCTGGCGTTGCTGTCAAGTGTTCATCCCCACATCAACAAAAATGGTATTTGTACATTATTCGTAATAAACAGTCATGTGGGCAAGAGCCAAGGCCTCAGATATTCCCATGAATAATGTTACAGGCAGTTTCTTTCTTTGACCCGTCTTCACTCAAGTGTAGCCAGCAAGTAGTCATCCTGGGCAGCAGCACATTCTCACCAGTTCACTGTGCCAATCACCCTGAGTTCCTAAGGTGCCTCTAATAATTACCAAGTATCTGCAGTGCTGCACACCTCAGTCAAGTGTAAAACTTCATTCTAAGCCCAAGCCGAAACATTAACGCATGTTAGTTTGAGCAGTCAGTGTAACAAAATTTCCACTGCAACTCTACCTGGTTTCTGATTAGTTAGTGGAAACTAAGGAAAATACCTGTCAGACATGGAGTTTATTCTTCCATTATAGTTTTTAGTCTTGTGCTGACTCCAGGCAGCACAAGAACAGGTAAGTGGGATGCAAGCCTAATGTTCTTTTGGCAGTCTCTGACCACTAACTGGCCAAAGAATCCTTTGATCTGGTAGGTCAAGTCCAAAATCATACATCATCATGTCACCTCCAATGATTGTTGTGAGGAAAGACGTTCACAATACGAGCCACCTGAGATCATCCCTTATTTGTCAAGTTCTTTTCCATTTGACCTTGGAAAAGGTTACTATTTGCCTAAAGGAAAAAGTCCCTCATATCAAATGATGTTACACTTTATCTTGGAAAACACTTAAAGTACAAATCGCAAGAGGCTGGCAATAAACCACAAATCTACTGTGACACATACGGCCTCACAAATTTTAAAGCTTGTTATTTTTGAGTTAAGATGTCTAACTGTAAGAGGATAGAAAGGTGTTTTCATCCTTACCTTTTAACTCCCACTTGTCTCTCAGCACACACAAACAATCGCCTACATAAGCATTTTTAATGGGACAGTGGCTATTTGGCAAAATTTTTGGAGCATGCTCTATGTACAAACATTTTTTCCTGCTAGTCCTATTAGATATAAGTTTAACAGAAGTTGCCCAGTCTGTTAAATTCTACTTGCATACATCTTGATATTTACTTCCACCCTTCAAGTGAGCAGTACAGTCTAATTCTATTTACTGTGCAGTATTATTAACCAAAGGCACAGAAGACTCCTAAATTGTTAGGATTTGTCAAATTCTGCTGTTTAGAATGCTAGAGTGTATCAACACTAATTAACATGCAAAATAATACCTTATACATTTCTGAAGCATCTTTCATCCTCATTATATGGGAGTTGAAGTACATATGACGGCTGTACTTAGGATAGTGTTTCATTTCTAAAGTGCTTTGTCAATAACTTAATTTTTGTCAAATTTTTAGCATTTTCAGCTGAAACTTTCAAGGTCTAGTCTCTGTCAAAATATGAATTCTGTTTAAAGTCCAAGAAAAACTCATCAATTTTTGAGACTGAAGTTTTTAAAATACACTCCTTTGCCTTTATGTAAAAAAAATTAACCCTTTACAAACAGCTACAAAGCCTGAACTATTTGAGGTAGAACTAGAATTTGGCAAAAAGATGCACCTTAGTGTGGACATTTGCTTTATGTTGCTCCAGTAAAATTCTGTTTTGATTTGCCCCAGCTATATCCATTTAAAAAGATTTATTTTGTGCATGAAATTGTTTTAAATAATTTAAAAAAATGTCCCAGTGTTTTCTTGCCACTATGTTTGCCGAGGTAAGTAAGTTGCATGAATTTTTGACCTTGGTAGGGATGTGTGGAATTCCATAGGATAATTGAGAGTATGGAATCCTGTCTCATTTAATGCACAATAGTTCAGTGTTTTAGGCAGCGCTCCATAAAAATCTTTTGCTTGCTGAGTAAGATATACACTGAATGAGCCAAGGTCCCTACACCCCATGTCCAGAGAATGAGATGAGGACCTGTGAGTCTGGACCTCATCAACTTACTGGAATCAGTAGCTTTAGTCTTAATTTACATTGGTTTAACAAAGTAGATCTGGCTGCTCACTGCGCAGAAAGGATGGTTTGTAGTAAATAGCCACGGTGCATCCAGATTCCAACCACATTAAAAGTGCAGGCTGGACAGTGCACAATGAATGAAGCAAGGAATAAACATACTTCAAAAGGGAGGTGTAAGAGAGTGGCATGCCCTTTAAAGACCAGAGACCTCAAGACAGATATCCCTATTCAATTAGCCCTGCCCGCCACTCTTGGGATGGGGATTGGGGTTTAATTACCAGAAGCAGCGGGATACAGAGAAACTGATTCCTCTCTAAAGAGGAGGAGAGGAGCAAGGGAAGGAGAAAATCAGAGCAAAGTCAGAACGAGAGACTTCAGCAGAGACAGAGAAAGGGAATGGCTTCTGGCAGCGAGTCTTCAGGGAAAATGCTCCAGGCAGACACCCTCACAGTGGGAAAAGATGGAGAGCACAGACCTGCTGAAGTTTTGAGAACCTAAATTTGGGACATATTGTATATTGTTATGTTAATAAATCCAGGCCCCAGGAAGGGTGTGGCTGAGTTAATGAAGAGATTATTTTGGTAGCTTGATTGAGAGAGCCCTGAAAAGTGGAGGAATGCTTGTAATGATGTTAAGTGGCCAGGACCTCAATTTTGCATCCTTTGAAAGACCCTTTTGGCACTAGAGTTTTCTTTTGTGACTTACCAAGGCATTTGTTCAGTATTCAAGAGAAGAATTTCATCTATCGTGCATCATCTCCTGCAGCACCTTGGTACTCATGTAAAGGTCTAATTTAATTGCTGTCCATGGCTACTATCCTGCAATTGGACCTTTGTATCAATTTGTAGCCCCACTGACTTCACTGAGACTCTGTGGGGATAAGAGTCTTCTACCTGTGCAGTGCAGATGCAATTGCCAGATCAGAGCTTATGGGTAATTTATTGGATCTAATAAGCCCAAAGCCATATGGCTGCAGGCTATATGCAAAATGGCAGAAAATTAATAAATATGTGGATTTATCTTGTCTATGCCGCCTTAAAAAAAAAATGCCAAAAGCCCTGAGTTAAATCAAAAACAAAATCTTTCATACTCAGACTTCGACAGTTGTGGAAGTGCTGAATTGCAGTGAATTTTATAAGAGAAGAAAACAGTGCAAAAGAGATATTAGTGTCTAATTAGCAGTTTTCTCATTCTAGCTCAGATGAAATATTATGGACAATAACTTGTTACCATAAACCCAGATGTTAACCTAAGAATAAAATTATATTCTACATGTACAGCAAGGACAAAATATCTGTATAAAAACAGAGTAAAATGTGCAGGAAACATTTGCTGTATAGGAAAGCCCTTGTCAAGGTCACTGAAGGCTATGCTTGTGTTTTGGAAACAATGGTTTTTAATTTTCTTTATTCGCTAGTAAGAATTTAAATATTTCAGTCAAATTAATATTTTAAAACCAGTGTAAAATTTTAGCTGTACCTATAAATGTGCAACCTGGCTACTGTACTTAAGGTTTTTCAGTATTGTCATGCATTTTGTATCAGAGCTATTTTTATAACCAGAGGGTACAGTATGTTCCCTAACGTAATTTTTGGTAATGCTTAAGTTATACGAGGTAAACACACACAATGCTCTTTTACAAAATAGAAACTTTGAATCTGAAAGTCAACATAATAATGTAGCTTCTTCAGGCAAGTTCCTTCTTGCATGAGATGGAAGTAAAAGCTGTTTAAGATTGTCAGGAATCAGGAAGTTAAGTGTAAACATGGCCACACATCAAATCAACTGCAGTATTTTTGCAACAATTTCTAATTTTTTAAAAAAATTCTCTCTTGGGATTTGCTATTTTATTGTATAACTAAACAATTTCAAAAAAAGATTTATTTTGAAAAAAAATGTATTAACCTTGGGAGACAAGTTTATTTTTATCAGAATGGTGGTACATTCAAAAGCATAGGACTGTGGGAAATGGGTCTGAAAGAGTAGGGAAGGTCTTAGTAATAGATCACTTGGGCAAAACTATTCTTTATTATGTACTTTTAGGACCTGGTTCAATTCCTGTTGGAAGCCAATGGAAATACTCCCAATGTCTTCAATGGAAGTTGAACAGAGTCCTTGGACCGGTAAGGAAAAAACACCAATCACGGAGCATGCTCTGTGCACAATTTTCAAACATTAGTAATTTATTTGAAAAAATATATATTTTCAAGCTTTCAAATTAAGTACCCACACAATTATGTTTGTGTTATCTAAGCAAAAAAAGGAACAACATTATTTAAGAAGTGGATTACATTTTCTTTCATACTCACAAAGTGATTGAAAATTACTGGAGATCAGGTATGAGAAATTTAGTCCTACAAGAATTGTTTTGGGAAGGAGGGAAAGTAATGACTGAAGGACTGAAAACAGGGATTTAAAAGGAAATGGCCACCTCAACCACAACATCAGCGACATGATGCTATAATCATTTGTTTTCTATAATGTTTGCATTTTCCTCTTTTCTTTAGTTACCATCCATTATACCTTCATGCAAGGAGACTGTTGCTACTTTGCTTCCCTTTGACAGGATACAACAAGTATTTCACCTGGATAAGGTAATTTCCACTGGCTTCTCTAAAGACATTTCTGCTTCCTCTGGTGAATGGCCCTAGGATCAAACAGTCCTTGTGCTCAGAGGAGCTAAATGGACACAGTTATATCCAGTCCCTGTGAAAGTGCTCACCAGGGTCATTAGGGACTACTTGAGACCTTTCCACACCTTGCCAAGTACAACTGAGACCTGAGAATTCAGAAGAATAAATTGAAAAGGGCTTAACCTCTTGGCTTAATGGAGAAATCAGGTCTCAAGTTTCACATAACGATTCCATGACTGCAATGTAAGCTTACTCCTGAAGTGTAGCTAATGACTTATTCATTGTTTTGCTCCTAGGTGTGTGTGTGTCAGAGATGGAATTTACCTGCAGTGACAGACGTGCATTTCTGTAATGGGCAGTAAGTGGAGCTGTGATGTTCTTATAGGTGTGCATTTCTTCTACCAAGCTTAGGTGTTTGTAACAGCACCCATCTCCAGTATATGGCATTCCTGAGCACTGTTATTTTAGGTATACGGTGTAAATGCTAACAGCAATGTCCTTTGCTTTTTAATATTGGAGGAAGAAAACCCGCATGCTCCACTAGTTATACATACGCCCATGCCCCTTTGCTGAACTAAGTGAGACAATTGAAAGGAGGTATTGCTTATGAAAAAGTGGTGATGTTGCAGTGGAGTTTACTTTGGTTTGACTTTGTGTGTGTGTTTGGTGAGATAGATACATATATAGCTTTGCACATTAGTTGTGGCTAGGGCTGCATCTTAGAGTACATCTACCTGGCAAAAAAACCCCAGAACCTGCAGCTGGGCCAACTGACTTGTTCCGTTCCCACTTGGGCTGAAGCCCAGGCTTTGAACCGTGATTTACACTTAGAGATCTTCCAAACACAACTATTAACATACCTATGAATATGTAGATCTCTACCGTGAGGAGGAAGAGAGGCACAGAAAACAAATATTTAACACACATCAGATGCCTTGGTCCTTTTAAAGGGTGTGTAGAAAAGTCAGGCAGGGTAACTGAGCAAGTTATAAGTACTTTGCTGAATAGAGTGACTAGATGTCCTAATGTCATAGGGACATTCCTAATATTTGGGGCTGTGCCATATATAGGCACCTCATAACCCCCACCCCCATCCTGATTTTTCACATTTGCTATCTAGTCACCCTATTGCTCAATATCACAAAGCTTTTGATTTCTGCTCTATTTCTCACAAAGGATAAGGTTCAACAAGGTTGTTAAAATAAGATTTAAATGAGGACAGCGATATTAGCAATTAGAACGGATTATTCTGGGGAAAAAATTAGTCAGAAAGGCGTTTCTGTATATGATGTTTTCTGTTCTTAGTCATTTGAATCAAAAAAAGCACCAAAATGTTTTCTTCATTTTCAGTTGAAAGTTGCCCTGTCCAGATTACTTCTAAACGACAGTGCTGCCATCTTGAATGTACTAGCAATCACAGTCCAATCAAAAGTAATACTTCTGGGAATAACTGTATGACTGATAAAATGAATGATTTCAGATATAACTCTGACATGTAACTAATGATTGCCAAAGATACTACCCAGAAAAAATGTTTGCTAACAATACTGTAGGAATTAAGAATATAACAGAGACCAGTTGAAAGCATCTGTTGAAATTGGGTATTTGGCTCTTTGGATTAACAGGCAGTCCAGTATCCCTGCTTCATGTCATCTCTGCGACTCAGCTTACCTGTGTAATGCATGCCCCAGTGAAAGCCACAATCACAGCCACAACGTTAACAGTAAGTTGGAACTGCAGGAACTTGGAGATGCTATCATAGACGTTACGGCCCCACATTACAGCCTTCACAATACTGCTGAAATTATCATCTGTCAAGATAATATCTGAGGCTTCCTTTGCAACATCAGTACCCGCAATACCCTGAAAAAAAAATTGCAGAAAATTGTGATAAAAATTAGTTGTGAGAAAGAAAAAGCAGTAGTTAGAAACAGATCTTTGAGCGTCTCTTTCCACTGCACATTTATGCTTTGGCTACAGAATAAAGTAACAGTATTTGGTGAGTACATGCTGTGTCTTGGACAAGTTGGATAATAAGTTAGGAGGTGTGTGCTGATTGGGAACAAAAACACCTTGCTAACTAAGGGAGCAAGCATCCATGTTTCACTGGAGTTCTGATTTTTTTGAAAAAAATATGCATATATAGAATTGCGAGTACAAATTGGAATTGCACCACTCAAATTGCTGTCAATTTCTTATGTTTTCAGATGCTGTTGCAGTAGTGCCACAAAATGTTGGGGGACTAGTAAGCTGTATTTGGGGGTGGACTTTCATCAAGTCAAAATAATGTCCTATTAAATGGAGAGTGCTCTTCCTGCTCCACCTTGCTATCAGGGAGAACACTCAATGCACTTTTCTCTACTGGCATCAGCATTCTGCATATTTTCAATATTTATTTGGTAAGATTCTTGCACAAAAGAGCCAAGCAAAACTCCTCCTCTGTTTATCACAATGTGTAAAAGTGGATTCTGAAACTGCATTAAAGCCGCTGACTTACTGATTACAGCCATTTCTAGAAAACAGAAATTTCTACATTTCTCACTCCACTAAATGAACAGTCACCGAACCAGTCACTGTTACATAAACAGAAAAACTCCCTTTAAGCAAATCTATGATGTAAATAAAATGACAACTGGCTATTGTTCAGGGTCATACCATTGCAAAGCCAACATCGGCTTTTTTAAGTGCCGGTCCATCATTGGTTCCATCACCAGTCACTGCAACAACCTGCCTCTGATCCACCTGAGTGCTGTCAATAATACCTGCAAAATATATCAACAATACATAGAATATTCACCTTAAAAATAAGAGTCTCCATTCTGAAGCAAAATATCTGGCTGACAGGTCACGGGCTCCCACCAAAAATACAGATTTAGTTCCCAGGGAAAACTATGTAGTAAGCCATGCGAGTGACTCCTGCCTTCTTTACAGAGAATAATACAATGACTGATCCTGCACCCAGTAAAGTCATAAGCTTTAACAGGAACAGGATCACACCATTATGTGCGTCCTTGTGAAAAGATGAGGCTTTCTACTGTTTAAAACCTTGTTTCCCAATATAATCCACTGAGGCCCCAATTTCCTGATTAACTGTAATGGGACTTGAGTACATGCTTAAGTGTTTTATTGAATGAGGACAGACTTCAGCAACAGCTTAAGACAGACATAGGTGCTTTTCTAAATCCAAGCCTCATTGGCACATCTAGTTTTTGGCACGTCTCCAAGAAAGTTTAGCCTACAGACCAAAACAGCAGTAATGACTGTTATTTTCTGGAGCTATATTAGGATTTTCCTGAGACATATTCAGCTCTGCCAAGTACTGAAGCAACGAAGAAAGCGATATCAATTAAATAAGAAATTTTGAAGTAATATATTTTGTACACATGAAGTACAAGTAATAATAATGCTTCATATTTCTCTAGTTACTGCCTTCAAAGGAGCTTAAAAACCAATTCAGTCTCATCTCACCCTAATGTAATAGGAAAGTATTTTTCACACTCTACGGATGGGAAGACTGAGGGGGAGTGATATTAAATTACTTGCTGGAGGTCACACAAGAAACACTATACTTTAGTCATGAGATCACCATTACACTAAGTTTCATTTCCAAATTTAATTTGGAACATATCACTAGTTTTGTTTATTGCCTTTGATACACATGCTAAAAAAATGCTATAATTAAGGTCTGCATTGCTATTTAAGCAAAGTGTCAGAGTTAAATCTCTTAGATTATAGGATATAATAATTACTAGTTATTGAACCACTTGTGTGTATGTTATGTTTGTTGTATATAAAGCAAGCTTTTCAAATTTTGTTATATTGAACATCTAGATCTTAAAGTTTTATAATCACCCATTATTTTCTTTCTGTAATACAGAACAATATGCTGTATCTTTAATATTAAAGGTGATACTAATTCGCTAATAAGGCTTATTATTGCTACTAATCACTGAGATGTCTTTTAAGACAATGTTTTATTACAGAATGCAAATAGGAACTGCTTCACACTGAGGCGTATTGTGCTAGATCAGACACTGAATGAACCCAAAGAAGGTATAATAGCCTGGCATCTAACTATACAAAAATAACCATTCCCCTAAATGACCAAATGAAAGAGGTCACTGTCCAGATAAAAGTTAAATTTACAGAAGCATTTGAGTGACCAAGGAGCCTAACTCCCCTCTTCGAAAAAACACTTACACACTGAGACACTGAGTCCCACTGATTTTCAAGGAGACAGAAGCACTTTTGACAATTTTACCCAACATCCATAGACTGTATTTCAAAACTAGGGTTTGCTCCTCCTCCCAAATGGGAGTTTTATCACCAATTTAAATGTAAGCAGAACCAGATGCAAAGTTCTTACACGTGTTAACAACTTCCCAGATTATTAAAACTAGTTTTTATTTTTAACTGATTCTACTTTTCATAATTTATTCTGGTTGTTTAACCTTTCCACTTAAACCAGCTTGGATGGTGAAACTAGATGAGTCAGTTTAAATTCCTCTGAGAAACCCCCTTCTGCCATTCTCCTGCACTGCTTCTAGTTGGCATGCATAAGTAATCCCTATAATTTGTTCCTATTTCCATGGCCTCTGTTGTCATTTCGGTCATCTAAGGTGCTGGAAGATGACTGGCCCATCATGGATGCTATCATAAATTAATAAATACAAAATTTCATTAATTTTTTTATAGTTTATTACGTTTCTATTCTCATACTCTAGTGTAGCATTTCTCAAAGTGCAGGGCATATCCATAAAGGACTAGCTGGGGGCTGAAAGTTAAGGGAGGGCTGAACTCCTCTCTCAGCTGCTGCGCTTTCATTTAAAAAAAATAAGTTTCTAGTTTCTGTAATTAAATATTATAAACAAAGAGGATTATACCTGAGTTTGCAGAGAGCCTGAAACAATAAATGGGATGTGAAATATCTAATAAGAGCTAAGCCAAATGCAGATACTGGTATTTCCATGCAAACATTATTAACCGTGTCACTGCCCGTCAAAGCACGTAATGTGAACTTCCAGTGGCCAAATGGGCTAATGTGATTAATAGGTGATTAATAGAGAGGTTATTTTACTTCTGTATTTGACACTGGCATGGCCTCTGCCAGAAAGCTGTTTCCAGTTCTAGTTTCCACAATTCAAGAAGGATGTTGAAAAATTGGGAGAGGGTTCAGAGAAGAGCCACAAGAATGATTAAAGGATTAGAAAATATGCCTTATAGTGACAGACTCAAGGAACAAAATTTAGCAAGTTTAACAAAGAGAAAATTAAGGGGTGACTTGATCCCAATCTATAAGTACCTACATAGAGAACATGTATTTGAAAATGGGCTCTTCAATCTAGCAAAGAAAGGTATAACACAAGGAACCTGAAGTTGGACAAATTCACACTGGAAATAAGATACATTTTTAACAGTGTGCGTAATTAACCACTGGAATAATTTACCAAACCTCATGGTATATTCACCATCACTGAAAATTTTTAAAATCAAGATTGGATGGTTTTTTCCTAAAGGCTAGGCTCTAGGAATTATTTTAGGGAAGTTTATGGCCTTTGTTATACAAGAGGTCAGACTAGATGATCACAATGGGTCTTTCTGGCTTTGGAATCTATGAAAAAAAGATAACTGTCATAATACGAAGATCTTACACCTGCATTTCCCAAAGAGGAGGGAAGCAAAAGCTATATAAATTAAAGAGAAAGGCCCGTAGCAACACACGGTGGAATTGTATGGGGCATGACTGGTTTAACTGCCCTGATTGGGAGCTCTGCTTGCAAAGGTTTGGAATATACTGCACTTAAATACTGCTGTAGCGTTTGGGTTTCCAACACAACAGGGTAAAGTTTAAATGAAAAAAAAACCAAAACATTTTCACTGGAATTTGTCTTTTTTTTTTTTTTTTTAAAAAAAAAAAAAAAAAAAAAAAAAAAAAGACATACCATGTAAACATTTCTGTTCACATTCAGTTTTGTAGCCCTGAAATTACATTTGTTTGTATTTCATTAACAGGCTGTAGACTACCCAGAAGTTTCTCTTTTCATCACATGAATGTCATCTCTTTTATTTTACAATAATCCACTCTCATAATGCTACTTTTATGTATTATCTTTCATAATAAAGATGTTGAAGGAGAACTCATAATGATGAATCATTAATATATTTGCCATAGCGTGCTATGATTAAAAATACCAACATTTGGCTGGAATCATAAAGGGAAGAAAAAAAGCCCAAAAAAACTGACTGACAGAAGGAATGGACTGTTTTACCTGAAGCCCTAGGCAGAACTGTGGAGAGGAGAAAGGAGCCTGAAGAGCATCCAGAGATCGCTGAGAGACTTGGGGAGAAAGACTCAGAGGGTAAGGCCCAACAACCCAAAAAAATAGGGCGCTTCCCTGAGCAGGGTACAGATGTTATGCATGTGAGGAAATAGGGCATATAGCTGTCCAATGCCCAAACATAGAAGAGCCCATACAATGCGACCTGGGAGATATAGGAGGACTGTGCGACCTAATAAATCTAGTAGGAGTTGTGATGGTCCCTCATAGGTGTACTAGACCAGTTAAAATGAATGGCATAGAGCCCACCGCGTTAGTGGACTCAGGAAGCGCAGTCACTCAGGTCTTGAGAAAGCTGGTCAGGCAAGATCAACTGTATTGGGTAAACCGCACAGCAATATCCTGTGTACGTGGGGATGTCCATTACTACCCGACCATCCCAGTAAAAACAGAAGTCCTGGGAAACCCCACTAAGGTGACCACAGGAGTAGTCCTGAAACTCCCCTATCCCATGCTCATAGGACGAGACTTCCCAGTGTCTGGCAGCCTACTTCCTGGAGAAGAGTCAGAAGAAGGTAATAACCCCAAGAGCAATGGGATGACCCTGATAGCTAACACTCCCCTCCCCCAGTCTTCCCTGAATTTGCCCAGGATTTGTTCCCTCCTCTTGGGAAGCCCAGGAAGACTTGATGAGAAAGGAGGGCAGATAAGAGGAGGGGAACCAGAAGTCTATACATGTAGGAGAAAGAGTTGGTCCAACTGACAAGGGGACTATGCAGGCAGTCAACAAACACTCAGCCGGACCCAGTGCCCTGGGGACTTCCCACGAGAGGAAGATGGAAATAGATCCCCTTGAGTTTGAGCAAACTGGACCTTCACTGGAGAATTCTGGGCAGGATTAGTCCAATAATCTGATATATAACAATATTTGCAAAAAAGCAGTTGAGGTGAATGGGGTCCCTGTGGAAGGGAGAGCCAAGGGCCCAGGGCCATATTATATGATAAAGAGAGATCTGCTATACAGAGTAGTACGGATCCAAGAGCAAGTCATGGAACAGCTCTTAGTACCACAGAAGCATCAGAGGAGTGTGATGGATTTAGCCCACAGCCATCTGTTTGGAGAGCATCTAGGGGTAGATAAAAACCTTGATCAAATTCTGCAGAGTTTTTTTTTGGCCCAGAACTTATGCGGCGGTCCGACGATATTGTGTCTCCTGCCCAGAATGTCAATTACATGGCTTCCAACCACACTTGCGGCCTTTTTGATATCTCTGCTGATTATTGAAGTCTCATTCGAGCAAATAGGGTCACTGGAGAAATCAGCCAAGGGCCATCAGCACATATTGGTTGTGCTAAATTATGCCACCAGATACCCTGAGGCTGTACTACTATGGAACACTATGTCCAAGACCATAGCTAAGGAATTAATCAATTTTTTTCTAGAGTAGGGATATCCAAAGAGACCCTGACGTACCAAGGAATCCCCTTTGCATCTAAATTAATGAAGGGTTTATGTGCAATGCTCCACATATGGACCATAAGAACATCATCTGCAGACTGATGGCTCCCATTGGGAAGGGGCCAATTCTCCATTCATGACCTGCCTGGACAGTGGCACTCATCTAAGACAATGCAGCTGAGGGTGAAGCTCACAAGAACTGGCAGTCAGGGATCTTTGGTGGAGAGCCAGTGATTGTGAAATGGCCTGTAACAGGAGACCAACATGAGCCATTTTCAGTACAAGATCAAAATCTACCGTTTTGCAAAATTCTCCCTTAATAATTGAAGAATTAATAATAAATATATTTGTATAAAAAATACAAGGACAAAAGCAGGCTTGCACCAAGAAAAGGTGATGAGCAAAGTCCACTGTATCTGAACCTTATGTATGGTGCTGTGGTTATAGGGGCTGTTAGTGTGATCAGTGAAGAATATCGATAGGGATGGGACCTGATTCACAGAATGGGCACTTCATTACAACTCCATTGGTTCATGGTTGCTGTAAGAATATATTTTGATTTCAAATGCTCACTTTTAAAGTCAGAAAAACAGTTTATGGTAAACAGCTTTAGTCCAGTCAGATGCTTCCATATAGAGTTTTAACACACAGCTCCACAAGGTAAGAAGAACTCAAAGTGTCATGGTTTCCTAAACTATCTCCGTTTACATATCTCTGGTCCAAACCCCTCAACATGATCTGTATGTAGCCATAATCATCTACTACTCCAATACAGGACACCAAGATCTCATATACAACTTAAAATGAAATACATCAACTCACATGTCTCCCTGCTTTCGAGGAGCTGTTAGATCAAATCCCCTCTGGATCATATTACAGAGATTATTAGTCAGCAAGTGTGTCTTCCATTTCATCTATAAGTAAACCCCTTTCTATCCACTGCTTAGATCAAAGGCATCGACAAGTAGAGCCTCAAGGTTTACTTCATTGCAGCATCAATGCCACGTTATTTTAACGCATCTCATTAGCAATGCCACCCTTAGAGTTATCTGTAAAATACTGCTTGTTTTAAAAGAACAGAACAGACTGGGATTTAGTTGTCCCTTCCCATGCCTGCCAATAAACTGAAAACAATGAGAGAAGGAATGCTGTATATATAATGCTATGAGAGAGAGAGAGAGAGAGATTCCAGGCACACACATGTTTAGGTACTATTGGTCCAGTACGATGGGTCGCCCAATACATATTTATTTAAATTTCTTTTACAAATTTAATACAAGCAATTGTATTAAATACATCTTCTAAAATATTTGCTCAGCTCACGTCAACCTTTAAAATTTAAATAGACTTCCTAACGTTTAAACTTTTACAGGCTCTTGGTTAATTAAATAATAATTTAGAGCTGTTACTTAAAAGAAAATTTGAAATAAATTCATTTAAAACAGTTAAAATTAGTCACAGTTAAAACCCTTCTTCCCAACTTCTCAAATCTATTTTGGAATGTGAAAATTCCAGTGCCTTGGAGCAGCCTGACATATGTAACAAAGCAGTGTCTTCCCAACTTGAAATGCTGAACAAATGCCTTTCTGAGTCTCAACATTTGAAAAGAACAAAAATGCACAATAAAAGTGTCTTATGCGACATAAAAATGATTTTTGCTGGGTGGGATTGTGGCAGTGAAATAAAAAAGGGCTCCCTCCCTACAGCAGCTGTATGTCATTAAAAATTAAATATGAAAGTTTGTTTTGTTGTGTGTGTTTTTAGCCGTAGAACAAACCTAATGCATCAAAGAGAAAACTCTCTCTGTTCCCCAAGTGACTGAGAAACACGTACTTCAGAGCAAGAGGACCAGAGCTAGTGAACATTTAAATAACTTCCTGCAACTTTTAAGGGCCCTTAAAGTGGTATAAACCAAAAAAAAAAAAAAAAAAAAAAAAAAAATTCACAGCAACGAAGAACTGCTCTTGAACTACACCGGATATTTTTTTTTAATTTGACCTCATTATCATCTCTAAAATGTTACCCATAATACCAGTTACAAAAAGTATTCTACAATGGAATACCAATTTCAAGATCTCATACTGCACATACAGTAAATCTTGTTTATATTTTGTTGTTTACTACTCTTCAACTCTGATGATTTAATTTTCCTCTTAGGGGAAAATCCTGAATGATTCACTCACACAGTTTCTAACTATTTAGTTACTTGATTTTATGACACTCCCAATACACAGTTCCATTAGAATTTAGATCCATGCACCTACATTAGGCTCTAGGGTAAGATTCTGTCTTGCATCTCAGAAGCGCAGCACAGAACTTGCGAGGGCTTTAAGCCGCCTTTACATCCTTGCAATTTTGGGCTGTTCTGGGAGCCTGAACAGCACATGGCATAATTTAGTCCTGAAAACTAAGCTACAGCTGCTTGTATCCATCTTCTGAGAAGCAACAGTGAACCCCAGAGTACTCATCATGCTGCATTGCCAACCCTGACACATTCCCTATGCCCAGGTTAGAAGGGGACGAAGAAGGGTCTTCAGAAGGCTATCAACTTTAGTTCCTATGTCAGGGGAATTCTCTTTGAGCCAGAGCTTTAAGAGATCCTTTACACCACATTCTGGCTCCTTTACACTCAACATGCTGAGGCTGGAGGGAGGGTCAGAATCACCCTACATTTTCAAAAGCACCTAAGTGACCTAGAAGCACGAGTCACATTCATTTACAATGGGATTTATGCTCCCCAAAGTCATTTAGATGCTTTTCAAAATTCCACTCTAAGTTCCTGTATCATCAATTTAATATACAGGATAAAAGGATGGAGTCAGCAGCTATTTCTCACTCAGAGTCTGAAAATACTATAACAAAGACTAAATCAGAGCAACCACTAACACCTCATAGCACATATACCAGCCTGTACCACAGCCCTTCATCCCAACAGCCTGATAATAGACACAGAATCATAGAACATCAGGGCTGGAAGGGACCTCGGGAGGTCATCTAGTCCAACCTCCTGCTTAAAGCAGGACTAACGCCAACTAAATTCATCCCAGCCAGGGCTTTGTCAAGCCAGGATTTAAAAACCTCTATGGATGGAGATTCCTCCACCTCCCTAGATAACCCATTCCAGTGCTTCACAACCTTCCTAGTGAAAAAGTTGTTCCTAATATCCAACCTAAACCTCCCCCATTGCAACTTGAGACCATTATTCCTTGTTCTATCATCTGGTACCACTGAGAATAGTCTAGATCCACCCTCTTTGGAACCCCCTTTCAGGTAGTTGAAAGCCACTACCAAATCCCACCTCATTCCTCTCTTCTGCAGACTAAATAATCCCAGTTCCCTCAGCCTTTCCTCATAAATCATGTGCTCCAACCTCCTAATCATTTTTGTTGCCCTCTGCTGGACTCTTTCCAATTTTTCCACATCCTTTTTCTAGCCAGCTTTTTATCCACCTTATATTCCATTCATCCAGCCCACACTACTTTAACTTGCTGACAAGAATACTGTGGGAGACCGTATCAAAAGCTCTCCTAAAGCCAAGGAATAACACGTCCACTTCTTTCCCCTTATCCACAGGGCCAGTGGAAGGCTTGGAATCTGCCCTCAAGACCAACAGATTCATACTTCAGATCAAGAAAGGGACTGGCTCCACAGTGGAGGGGCCTCCATGGACAGCACCCTGCAAACAGCACCTCTTTTCCATGAAAGAGACTCCATCTTGAGTCTCTTTCATGGAAAAGGAGACAGGCAGTAAAATAGCATGGGTATGCCCAGGCATGGGTGATCACTTCATAGGAACACTAACTCTCAGGGAATATGGAGGATGCACTATATCGGTTTTTATATTCAAAACACCTGTTTACTTCATAAACAAAAGCTGGTTTAAAATGAAACCACTTTAACCTACATTTGTTAAATATATGTTGAAACTTTGCTGAGAACCACATTAAAAAGCAAGTGATTTTCCTATGAATTCTGGAGTGAGCTTGCAAACTCAGCCACAGAAAGAAATGTCAAAACTTGCACAGGTGGACTTTCAGTAAATTCCTTGTCCTGTTCATCAGTGCTAAATTTTCTACACAGCATTTAATAGAATGTTTATCCTTAAGGTACTGTATTATTTGATTCATCTTATTGATGATGTAAAGGAAAGTTTAAGTGACTTGCCCTAGGTGACAGAAGTCATCAGTGGTAGAACTGGAAACAGAACACTACCTCACAGCACAGTGCTCCAATCATTAGACAACACTCCCATATTATAAAAGAAGACAGACAAAATAAAAAAACACCTTTGCTGAGTTTCCTCTCCCCTCCCTTCCCTTTTCTCCACTCCCACATGTTTCTCCTCACCTCCCCCATACTTCCCTCTGTTTCTATGCTATCACTAAGGCCTTGTCAACACTGAAAAGGGCTTGCTGGTGTAACTATAGTGGTAAACCCTCCTAGTGTAGAGACAGCATATACAAGCAAAAGAGTGCATTTTACTGCTATCGCTTTCTCAAATTAAGCTATCCCCACAAAAACATTTAATAGTATCATAGAATATTAGAGTTGTAAGTGACCTCAGGAGGACATCTAGTCCAATCCCCCGCTCAAAACAGGACCAATACCAACTAAATTATTCTCAAGCTGGGCCTTAAAAATCACTGGCATAAGAGCATCAATATTAGAACTTTTGTCAGTAGAGATTTGTTAAGCAATCACATTCCTGACTAATGCTTGCTCTACTAGCAAAAGTTTCTAGCAGAGACCTGGCCTAACTCTCTGATAAAGTGAAACAACTGTGACATGAAAAAAACACAGTTAGTTCCTGGCTCCTCCTCTTCCTCTCTCCACTCTGCCCTACCAACAGTACATTGCTGTGTGTCTGGAATGTAATATCAAAAACAAGTACACTAGGTGACACTATTAGACAACCATAGCTACTATAAATACTCACACACACATGGATTATTTGCACTCACCTTTCACCAAAGTGTGTTTGTCCGTAGGAGACGAGCGAGCAAGTACTCGTAGTTTTGGCCAGATCTTGTCAATACGTTCTTGCTCAATCTGAAAATAATAATACAATCCTCAGCCTGTTGTAAGCAAATCTGGCTCTATGTTTTCATGCCTAGCAAAGTTATCACTTTTCACACTCAAAACAGGTGTAAAAGGAGAATCAGTCCCCATACTGGTAATCTGGAGCCACCTCTTTCCAAAATGACCAGCCAAATGATGGTAACAGCCAGCACTACTGGTGGGGTAGGTAGGGCCATGAGACACCGAGTTTCCCATACTGTCTTACTGAATTGCCTGGATTGCTGGCTGAAGTAGGTAGGGACAGAAGTGGCATTTTTATTACCTTACAGAATAGCTCCACTCCAGAACGTGACTCTGAAAGTAGCAAGGTGAAGTTATATAAATATAACTCCAGAGTTCTATATCTGCAGGGTCTCAAGGATTCCCAGATTGAATGTGCTCAGTCAGCAATTAGAAAGATGTTTCTGTTCGCTAGCCTTGCCAATTCTATCTGGGATCTAGAAATCCAGCTGAGTTCTTCATCTCACACACCATCACCAAGAGAAAAGGTTCTGCAGGCCAGACTGTGCCCTTAGCGTCCCCATTGTCTGACAGTTTTGCTCTCATGTGTTTTCAGTAGGTTGGCTTGCGTGTAACCAATTATGTAGTCTCATCTGAGAATGAAGCCACATTTTAAATGAGACTCGATGCAAGAAGTCAGAGCTCCAGCTGAGAATCAGCATTAGAGGCTGACTCTGTATAGCTGCCAGTTGCAAGTGAGCTCTGAGAGCCCTGCTATTGGGTTTTTGGGGAGTTTTTTGGTTCGTTAGTTGTGTGTGTGTAGGGGGCGAGGGGGTTTAGAGAACTTTTCTGAACTTGTACTTTTTGAAACAATCCTATATCATGGTTCAGAAAAGAGCTCAACTGGGTTAGCACTAATGTGACAGTATCACTGATTAGATAACTCTTGGAGAAGTTAAATGCAACATGCTAGTTTCTCAGAGGCATTTGAAATAACAAATAAAGTGCTGGTGGTTGAATCATCCCTCCGGTCAGGCTGCTGGGCTGGTCGTTGTCTACTGAAGTGAGGGACATCACAATAGAAGAGAAATACAGTGTGTTCCTCCATCCTTCACTATAGTTTATGAAACATAACATCGAAAAAGTTACTGTATGTTCAATTCATGAATTACCTCTCCCTTCTCATTTCGGATCCTCCTATTAAACTCCTTTCCCTCTATGCAGAGAAAGTCTTCTCCTGGGTGAAGAATTCCACACTTTATTGCAATGGCACGAGCTGTATTGATGTTGTCCCCAGTGACCATGCGGACTGTAATTCCAGCTCGCTGGCACTTTCTTATGGCTTCTGGGACCTATAAACACAGTACAATATACATAAGCAGCTACATTTTTTTTAATTGCCATTTTTTTGAAGGTGTCCAACTCCTAGAGTTAAAAATAGGTTTTATGAAAAACCAACAAAATCATGGCACAGATCAGGAGTATCTTAAGTGCCCATCTGAAGGCTACTCTCACAACTTGCCCGAAGCCCCATAAGCTACCCCTAGTTTTGACTAAAAAGGAGTAGTTTGGAGCTGATTTGAGCCTTAGTATGGAGGTGCAGCCTGCTGGAACTACTGGATTTCCAACAAGAACACCATTCCTTCCTTCTTTTTTCCTTCGGTGTTTTCCTCAGATAAAACACACTGGTAAACATACAATTTTTAATAGAAATGTACTGATTTATAAGGATGAACTAAATACATCAGTTATTTTTCTAAAATTATTTAGAATTAATATATCCGTTCTTCACATGAGCAATAATGTTATTACATATATTCTGCCCCAACAAATCTTGGCTACCTTGAATTAAAGTTGCAAGTACATATCAATGGTTTCAGTGATTGCTATTTTTTTCCAGACCATTTGAGTTAAAACAAAGTAGAAAATCAAGAAACTCAGAAGCAAGGCTGCAGTTTCACATGAAGTAGCCAAATCCTCCTGCTTACCTCCTGCCCATAGTGGACCCTGCCTCCTATCTTCATGAATGTGAAGTATCCAAATCAAAAAACAAAGGAAAAAACCCCCACAACCATGCACCACCGAAGACGAGTTTTATCATTTGTTTCATATATACATGCTTGAGTCTATCACCACACTAACTGTAAGGCTGGTATACAGAAATATGCTGCTTCTGTGTCTAATCATACTTGGTGATCAACTGCCATATGGAGTCATAGGATTGACTGACCTTGATCTGAGGGCCACAAAGTTCCCCACCTACCCATTATCTTGTGGAGGGGAATCCTGATACTGCAAAACGGGGAGTCTCACATCTGAAAATCTCTGTACATAGTTGGGATCAAGGCTCCTCTCCTGCATAGACTAAATGATACATAGTGTGGTTCTCTGTGTGCTCATGCTTGCTCCAGTCAATCTCCTGTCTTGCAAAGTGCAAAAATAAGTTTGCACTAAATATCTGAAATATATATTTTTCTTCAGTATTGAAGGCCCACTGTATACACAGAATAAACACGGGGTATGTACAGAACCCCGTCAGCCACACAGCCTCTATTTATGATGTGAAAATAGCTGGAATTTTATGCAAGGGTTTAAAAAGTGGTACATCATTAAATATACTTTTGGAACAATGGTTTCTGTAATGGTGAAATGAAATACAGCTAAATGCTGACTAGGATATGCAGGAATAGAGAAGCTGACTTGCCTATTCCTTCTGCCTATGATGACTCTGCACCAGCCTGATAGATCCTGAGGATGTCTTACTATTTCAGAAGGAAACATACTGGAGGGAGGCATCACAGGGAGAAGTGAGGCTGGACAAAGAGGACAGAGCCTACTTACTACTAAAGACCCCTACTTCTAGTCTTGGGGTATTAGGACAGAGGAGTCTAGAATAATCCCCTATTCTCCCTTCCCTAGATTAGATTTTTCTTGCAACATCTTCCTTCTGACAACTCTGTTTTGGTGTTCTCTGCCAGTACTATTGCTCCATGTGGACTTTGAGTTCCTATTCAGCTGTGTGTCAGTCATCTGAGGAGGTCAGCCCCTCCTGCATGCATTTAGAAGGCTCCATGCATGTTTATGGCATCACCATCATCCTTAAATACCTGGGACTGCACCCCTTCTGAGGAGGAGGCAGGGTTTAGTGGCTCTCCCAGAGTGGAAGATACATTCTAGAGCTCTTTATGCCAGTTCACACAGCATTAAAATTTCTCCACAGCAACGGCAGATGGAAGACCATGATTTGGCCCATAAAGACAGCCAAAACAAAGTACATTGAGATAAAACACGATTCCCTGGAAATGAAATGAAAACTGATTTTTTTCATCGTACATTTCTTCATCTTAGCAGCTATTTTTATTTAATAAAGAGATGCTTCTTTTCTAAAGTCCATGACACATGTTGCTAAAGACATTCAGTATTTAGGACACAAACATTTTAATTAGGTAACTGTACTTTTCAGATATTAAAAAGCACAAATGTTCTATTGCTTTTGATCAGTTTCTTGCTTCTAGTGGAAAATAAATTGCCAGGGCTTTGGGAAATGCTTAAGAAGAGCACAGAGAAACTGCCTAAATATTAATAATTTTTTATAAGTACCCAGTTGTGATGCTCTTCTACCAAAATGATATTCAGATTCAAAAATTCATGCAGAAATGCAACTTCATTATTCCAGCTGTGCACAGTGTGCTCCCATATATTATTTATTCTTCAGCTTATTAAAGCTAGGGGAAATTCTATAAGAATTTATAGGCATTAAATACATCCAAACCTTCCTGGCAATGCATTAGAGTCATGTGCATTTCTAGCACAAGAAATGATTGTTTTTTTGATTATCTGGGAGGTCATTCAAAAAAAAAAAAACGATTCAGTATTAGGCAATTAAGTGAAAATCAATATGCTCTAGAGAGATGGAAAAATTTACAACATAGTTTTTTTGGGGGTGGGGTTGGAATTATTTTAAATAGTGAATCAATAAGATAAGTTAGCACCCTTTTATAGCTAGGGAGAATGGAGATAAACAGGTTAGAGATATTAATTTTTAAACGCCAACACCATAGTTTTCATTCCCTGGTCTAACATATACTGTACTGTCTTTGCAGGACTATTAAGTATGACCTTTAAAGATAAGACAGTTAAGACAGTGGTATCTTTAAAAAATGCTATGCTTGGTGTAGACCTATTGAAAATAATGCATGTTCTAACAAAATTTGCATTGTCCGCTCTAATGGGTAGTGGATGTAGGTTGGTCTGAATAACTTTTATTACTGTAAGGATTATAATTATTCATTAAGTCATAACCTAGAAGTTGGTGCTGTAAAAACCAGAAGAGAAAACAGCCCAGACCTAAAGAGTTTATTCTTAAAGCAAGCATGTTGTTCTTAAAGTTCACTGTCCCATTAACGTAGATGCAAACCAGTGAAACTCAAAAGAAAACACTTCAGAGCAATCTGAATAAGCAAATCCAGCTGTTTTTGCTTCAAGACTCCTAAAAGCAGAAGGAGAATTATCACAAAGTATGAGAAAAACAATGGATCTAGCTCCCTCAAAGTTATCCTTTGAGCTGGTCAAGACGTGGAGAGTTGTCTTTTTAGGAAAATCCTGATTCAACTGAGTACATTCGGAGCTCATTAAGGCTGGGACAGCTGCTCATCAGTGTGCACACACCAACTCTATACCACGCAGTGAATGATAAAAATAGTATTCACTAATATAGTTCCTTATCCCCCAGAGCATCCCAAAGTCCTTTACAAATAAGTCACACACCCCTGTGTGGAGTAGGTGAATAACACAGCATCACAGGAAAACTCGTTTCAAGTTCATATACATGCTTCTTTATTCTAAAGGTCTCGGTTAAGCAAGATGGCTAGAAAATTCCTAATAAGCATTCATCTCATGAATTCAAAGCCCTAGCAAAGTCATTTAGGACAGCGTAGTGATTGCCTGAGTGTGACTGGATGTACACCAAATGATTGTAATTGATGACCCTACTATCAAGAACCATCAGCTGCATCCAGGTCCTAGAGTGAAGTATTATTAAAAATGTATGGATCTAGAAAGGGAATGAACCTTTCAGAAAAAGTGCATTGGGGCCAAATCCCAAGAAATACTGAGTACCTTCCATTGTGGCTGACGTTAATGGGAGCAGAGGGCACTCAGCACTTTGCAGACTGCGATGAGTCAGCGCCTCACAGGTTTGGCCCCTGTTTTACCACATCCAAATTCTGAAACTTTGCATTCAGATCCAGTGTAACTTAAAACCTCTGAATTCACTGCTTGCTATGAAAATCAACAGCACTATGGACTGGTTTTGAAAGTATCAGAATCTCCTGAGAAAGCCATTTTTATGTATATCAAGGACATGAGCCATTGACGGTCATTTTATTAAACGTAATTTATTGTAATAAGCATTTTTGTACATTACAATGGTTCTGGTGAACATAGGAGACAAAGGCTGACTGCTAATATTAGTATGCGAGAAGGACATCATTCTTTCTGAAGTGAATAGGTATTTACGGTACCAATGTTTAAACTCAGTTGGTCAGCCCAGATAAAATGAACTCTGCAGTTCATCTTTAATCCAGAAATTAAAGTGGAAATGTAACTAATACCAAATTTTATTGTATATATTATCTTCAAAAATTGTTTTAAAACCACATTTGATGAATATTGAGCATTAAATTTGTAATTTGGACACAAGATTGTTACACATTTTATCAAATCTAACAAATTGCATCATAAGCAATGATGTTTCAAAATATAGACATTTTGTAACTTTTACAACCATAGTGAAACTATTTTGGATGACAGAAACTTTCAACCAAGAACATTTTTAAATATGTAAAAGTGTGAAAGATCTATACGATCTCTCTTTCTCCTTGATACACATAAAAATGGCTTTCCCAGCAAATTATAATACTTTCTTTTGACTCAAAACCAGTCCATGGCTCTATTCATACAATTAACCTTCTCTCTGAAAAGGTAATCAAAGAGAAAAGTAAGAAGTGATATGATCATAGTCTATAAGTACCTACACAGGGAGAGTACATCTAATACTTCAGGGCCCTTTAATCTACAAGAAAAAAGGCATAACAAGATCTAATGGTTGGAAATCAAAGCTAGAAATATTCAGACTGGAAATAAGGAGTAAATGTTTTAACAGTAAAGGTCTCTGTCACTGATCATTGGAATAGATCAGCCAAGAATGTGGTAGACTGAAGTCTTTAAATCAACAGTGTCCAATATGTTCGCCACTAGCCATATGTGGCTAATAGGCTATTGAATTGTGGCTAATGCATGAGCATACCAGATTTCAGGATTATGGTACAAGAAAAAGAATGCAAAGTGTCACACTGAAGTAACTGTGTTAGTCGTACCTATTAATATTTTTGTACTTATTTTTGATATAAATAAAAATAATTTGAAATGTCGTTTGTAGTATGTTTTTAAATCCTTTTTTATAATGTGGAGAATAAGAAAAATTCAAAACCACAAGTGTGGCTAGCATCGAATTTCTATTGGACACCATTGCTTTAAATGAAGATTGGATGTCTTTCTTTGGATGGTCTTGTTCAACACCACATTACTGGGCTCTAAGCTGGAGTTACTGGGTGAAATGCTATGGCCTCTGTTATGTAGGTAGTCAGAATAGGTGATCAGATTTGTTTCTTCTAGCCCTAACAGCTACAGATGTATAGATATTTGAAGTTATTTCTGAAGAAAAAGAGTTTTAAATAGCATATTAGGGCCCCCAACTATTCAAACTGGAAATATATATCTATGTGACATTTGCAAGTCCAGTTATCTCATTGACTAAAATCGACTCTGCAATAATAAATGCACCCAAATACTAATTTTAAGTGCAGTTATTCATTTTTTAAAAAGTATATATTAAGATTTTCCTTCCCTTTTTATAATAATTAGGACTGTTGATTAATCACAGTTAACTCATGCAATTAACTCAAATTAAAAAAAATCACAATTAATCACACTGCTAAACAAGAGACTACCAATTGATATTTATTAAATATTTTGGATGTTTTTCTACATTTTCAAATTGTATTCATTTTTATTACAACACAGAATACTACGTACACAGTGCTCAATTTATATTATTTTTTATTACAAATATTTGCACTGTAAAAATGATAAATAGTATAAATATCCCGGAATGCCGGCTACAACAGTGCCATAAGAATGCCTGTTCTCACTTTCAGGTGACATTGTAAACAAGATGAGGGCAGCATTATCTCCTGCAAATTGTAACCAAACTTGATTGATGGACTTGTAGGTTCTAAAGTTTTACACTGTTGTTTCTGAGTGCAGTTATGTAACAACAACAAAAATCCATGTTTGTAAGTTGAACTTTTATTTTAAGATATTGTACTACTCAACTTGTATTGGGTGAATTGAAAAAATACAATTTCTACTGGTTTTTACAGTGCAAATATTTGTAATAGAAAATAAATATAAACTTTGTGCACTTTGTATTCTGTGTTGTAATTGAAATTAATATATTTGAAAACTTACAAAACACCCAAAATATTTAAATAAATGGTATGCTAATATTGCATATCAGTGTGATTAATCGCACAATTTTTTAAATCACTTGACAGCCCTAATAATAATGCAGATGCAGTTTATAACGCTGGTATGTCATTCCAGGACACACAGGCTTATCTCAGAATCAAAATCTCTCAAGAGGCCGAAAGAATAATTATTTACCTTCCTGTTTTCACAATACAGTCAAAACGCCCAACTTCTGGACAACAGTGGACACCCCATGATATCTTATTACAATAAAATATGAAAAGACACACCATAAGTTTTTCCTGCACGTACAAAAAATAATTCCTTCCGATCTAAACATTCATTTCAATGAGATTCTCTAAAGGCGTAATGAGTTATGTGGAACTCCAAATGGCATATGCTCCCACATAGGTAATACTGCCAATGTAGGAAGAAAGCTTATTTATATCACCTTATAAGCTTTCAGGATATTATAATTAAATAGGTATGTGATAACATAACATGTTAATAATTGAGGAATATGCAAAATGGTGAACAAAGTGTCTGACCAATGGCATTCATTAGCTCTCCATCATTGATTTCAATATTATTAAAAGCACTCTGCATAATTATTATTTAGTAATGCTATTAATATAGTGCTTAAAAGACTTAATCATGGACCAGGATCTCACTGTGCCAGGTGCTGTATAAACACAGAGCAAAAGGAAGAGATTTCACATAAATTGCCCATAGTTCACTATATAATATTGCATTTCAAAAGTTAGAAGAAGATGATGAGGAACACACATTTTGGCCATGATGTGTTTTATATCATGTTACTTTCTCCTGCAATACAGTGTGTGTACTCAGAAGCTATTCAAGGTACAATAGGGTCCATGAGACAAACTGAACAGCAATTTCTTGAGCTGAGCAATACAAGAGAGCAATCGGCAACTGAACTCCTGAACTCCACAAGCAGATTCAGCAGGCGGATACAAAAACAGATAAAGAGATGCCTCATGCTAAACAAAGTGAGGTTCATCTGGGTAGAGAGGAAGATAGGTTTGGAGTGGCAGAGGGAAATCGCAAAAGATGAGCACAACTTAGATATGCATCTGAATTTTTGGGTGCTGATCAAAACTGCACCTACAAACATTCTGAAAGTTACTCAGTTTCCTAAACAACTATGAATGGCCTGGACTTCCTGATTGTTATTCTATGTTAGACAGCGCATCCATGTTCTCTAACTTATTCAATCTACATGGCACAATATATAACCTATATTAGACTACACTATCATAAGCACTGATGACTCCTTATTTGTAAACAACTGTCATGTCTCCAGCTGAGCTGCAGATGATGACATTCTATTGCGACTACAGTTATCTGACTTTACCAAACAATATTGACAAGCATATCTATATAATCCCACTGATTTTCTAATGAAAGAAATACAACAGAAAATAATTGGTTGAAGATTGAGTTAAAAAAAAATTCAGTTTGCATTTAAAGCATTTTGTGCGTTATCGGCACAGGTCATTTTATTCAAGATGTAATCCATTAACACTATTGAGTTTGAATGCATATCAGAAAATGGATATCTACTGATTAGTATGCAGGGCATTCATTTTCTACTTGCATTACTATTTATCATTGAAAATCCAATATTATTTGCTATGCTCTAACTTTACTGTAGAAATAAGAACATCCTAGAAGCCAATGTAAACTAAGAGGATAATCCACTCTCATGTTTCAGGACATAAACCCATAACAGAAGGGGCTGGGAAGAAATTTTTCCATCATGTTCATCATAGCACAATTGGTTACATGCATTGCAAGGGTCTTCACCTTCCTGTGTAGCAGCAAGTAAGGGACACTTTGATATTTGCATTATTACACAGACATTTTTCCTTCCAAAAAAGTAACAGCATTCAATAACATGGCAAAATTAGAAACGAGCCTAATGCTTGTAAAGGAATTCAGACAGATGCTCACTTGGCGGGTGTAACAGCTCATGTTGTCATTTGTGCTGTTTGTCTCTCTTCCATTTACCTGATAAACCGGAGGTCATAACTAAGTGAGCCAACATGCAGATCACTAAAATAAAAGCTGGGCAATAAGAGTAATGAATCTGAGCTTTTCCTGGGACCTAAGTAAACCACTCCACCTTCAGGATATGTCAAGAATATCTGCTGTTTACAGAATGGCTCTCAGTCAGTACAAATAATGTTATAGCATTAACAGGCAAGGAAAAAATAATGGACAGAGGTGTATTGCCTACAAGTAGCACTCTTTTGGTCAATCTGAAGATGTGGTAGCATTGGAAAATAGCACCATTTAAGTTAATAAGCAATCTGCAACTTGTGAAGCTGGCTCTCTTGTGATTGTCTGAGTTGCCAGGTTTTGTTATTCTGCATATGTCCTGTTTGTAAATTTAAAATGATCTTCGCAGCAGTTTTGAACAATGTGAATCCCTCACTTACTGAATGTGAGAGACTGAGACGACAGATTGAAAGCCAGAAGTAGAATATGGGGCACAAAGGAGGAAAATGATAATTCCCGTGTGAACAAGAGAAAATGAAGGCTTCTATTTGAAATGACAGTTCTATTAAGCAAGTTCATGGAGGCAGAACCTAGTTTCACATGCACATCAAAATAATATCTAAGGAAAGATATAATGCTATTTTCCCTATTCTTATTTTTGGACTGCTGGTGGGGGATATCTAGTTTAACTCTGTGTAGAGTAACTATACTTAAAATATTGCTCATATTTTCTTTTTTATTTATGTAGGTAAGAGACTACATTGGCAGACTGAGTGGGCAGTAGAAACAGACAGCTCCAACTTGTTTTCACAGAACCCCTTAGCTTAAATTTACAAAGAATCAAGTGTTTAGCAACTATAAATGCACAGAAAGCTTTCTGGATGTAAGCTTAAAGTAACCTGATGCAGCAATCTCTATCCGAATCTGTTGACAAACAATGAGCCAGACTGAGATGCAAAGTAAAAGACAGTGGGTGCAAGTTGGCAAACTGGTGTAAGCCATGTGTGAGTGAGTGGCATGTGAATAAGATTTGTTAACCCTGGCTGAGGGAGGTTATCTCAAAATTCAGAGACAGATCTCTACAGGTACAAGACACTGTTTTAGTTGCTTGCCTTCTTGAATATTTCTGAATGTAACATCAATTACAAAACCTAACCCAACAATATATAAAATATGTACAGCACAATTTGGGGTGAAGATATAGAAGTGTGTGAGAATTAACCAGCATGGGTAAATAAGAGAATTTTTGAATGGGTGAACCTATGTATAGGAAAATACAACTCTCAGAACAGGGTCCCTGCCTACTAGCTCTCAGGCAAGAGAGAAAGACAAAGCAGATCAATAGCTGGATTTTATTGCTGCTGAATTCATCCAAACAATTTCTATTTATTATTGAGGGTAACGCAATCACAAGCAGGCTTTTTACTTTAGCTGTGGGCTCTTTTTTAAAATAAATCTGACAGAAATGTATATATTCCAAATAGGAACAGCTCTCAAACACTCCAAGAAAGGTGTCAATGGGACACCTTTGGCACAGCAGAGGTTAAGTGCCACTGATACTTATGAATAAACGTATTGTTACGCATGTAGCAATCCATGAGATTAGGTTTATGAAAGTAGTAAAGGCTATATTTCCACCTGTGCTAACTCCCAGAAGCATCTTAGGAAAAGAGGAAATGGGGCTTTCCTTCCAAAATGTTAGTTAACTTTAAAACAAATATCTGAACAAGTTGTCAGAGTTATGATTTTTCATTATTTTTATCACAGTTCCATGACTTGCCATTTCTTGCAAGATAAATCATGACTTCCACCAAGATTAAGCTAATTAAAAAGCACATTTATAGTAATATTCTTCACTCTTCTGTCTTTTCCTCCCACAGGATGGTCCTCTAAAATGCTTTAAAGTGGAGTGACTAGGTGGGTGAGGTAATATCTTTTATTGGACCAAATTCTGTTGCTGAGACAGATATGCTTTCAAGCTTACACAGAGCTCTGTTTGATGGACAGTGACATTTCTATGTGATACTGTCAGTTTTGTTCTGCTAAATTAATGGAGTCCCTGCTAGAAACAACAAACATGGCAATTTGGGGCTGTAATGGCAAATTCTGTCACCTAATTACCCTTTAACTAAAAGTCAGCTATTTCCTTCCTAAGGAGCTATCCCAGTAGAACATGTTTTTTGCAGTTTTATTTTCCTGAAATACTCTCTGTTCCCTGACATTTTGGCAACTTTTCGTTTACCATTAGTTATGGACTTCTGAGAGTTTTTAATAATTTGAATACAATTTTAAAATGACTCATTACTCCCTTGTTTTACTACTATATTAAAATAAAAAAATGGATTGAAAAAAACATGAGCCTAGATACATCTGAAGTTTTTTGGCAAATGCTTGGTGAAATTTTGAAAGGACGTAAATTTTACTGAATGCTTTGAAATGAACACATGGAAAATGTTACAATACATTTCAACATTTAATTGTGAGGAATTCAATTAATTAGTTAAATAATTGTTTGGAAATAAAATGTTTTTTTGACTTCATTTTCTTTGATCTGTTAAAGAGACTTCAGAGTTGACCTCCTTATTGTTAACATCCCAGTTTTGTAAGTCTTCTCTAGATGCTTTAATTACTAAAATATCTTTACAAGCTGCATTGGATGGTGCTGACACAGCCACAAGATCAATGGCTACTGGTGTCACAAGGAAGAGAACCCCGTGGTTGGTTGCGCCTGGTATCCCCAAAAAAGTCCAGATGGTGATGGATAAATTATCTTTTGAAGGACCTGAATTATTTTGCTCAATATGTCTATGCATCCAGCTCACAAGCAGCATTTACATTTTGTGGTAACAGATATATGTTAACAATTCAAAGTCTTCCTTTTTGGTCCCTCTGCTGCCCCAAAGAGTATTCACAAAATGCATCTGCATGATAGCTGCCCATTTAAGGGGGCAGTGTGTTCATGTTTACCCTTACCTCAACATTTATCTCATGTTACTGGGACCCAGGGCATCATGTATTTTTACAATATCATGTCAAAATTCACCTCAGATCCCTTTGGAGGTGGCTGAATTTGTAAGTAACAAGTCCTATCACCTCTCCTCTGGTGGAACGATGCACAAAATGCTTGTCAAAACATACACATACACAGCATTTCCCCATGCTTCAGCAAGACACAGATAATAGATGCCTCTAGGAAGCACATTTGAATCATTTTCAGACTCTCAGACTGTGTCCCCCTTCTGACACCCATTTAGAGATAAATGTTTTGGAACCTGGAGTGATACGTCTGATGTGTAAATTGTTCCTACCTCTCTTATAAGGAAAAACCACTCAGGTCATAACAGATAATACCACAGCAATGTATTTAATAAACAGTCAAGGAGAGGCAAGATCAACTCCTTTTTCTCAAGACGTATTTCATCTTAGAGGTGGTAAAAATCAGAATTTTGAAAAGTCAAAAATCTTGACATTTTCATAGACTGAAAAATCTAAAAATATTTGCATTCGGTCAATTCAAAACATTCTGTTTCAATAATTTTGATTTTATTTTAAACCTTTTTTATTATAAGTTAACAAATTTCAAACTGAAAAGTCATTTCGAACCAAAAATTGAACTCTTCAATGTTAATTTCAAAACTTTTTTCAAAAAAAATTTCAAGAGGAAATTCAATCAGACGGAACCTTTTCCTCACAAAAATTTCTAGCTTTGATAAATTGCCATTTTCTGACCAAAAAACCCCCACACATTTAATCAAAAAATTCGCAACCAGCCTTATTCACAATATGCCCTGCTTCCCTACTGCAACAGAATATTTTTATTCAATATTCTGAGTGGCAGCTGGGACCACTTTTATGGGACCATTTGTATGCTCTGAAGGCTCTGTGCGGCATATGTGTCAATGGACACTGCTGATTAAAAGACTCCAACCTCGTGTGCACGGGATCTGCCTGGACAGAACTTGAGGAGCCACCAATACTGTAAAGTAACCGTTCTTTTTTTTTTTTTGCAATTCAGTTGTAAACAGAATTGCAGAGAGTTTCCCATTCTAAACGAAAAAACCCATGAATAAGCAATTTTGTGACTAACACTATAAGTCTAATGCTGACTGCACTGCATTTCATTTAAAAATCCATTTGTAATATGCACATTAAGGGCAGTTGGGTAATGAGTAACACTCATGCACAAAATCACTGTAATATTAAAAAATCCTTTTATGAAAATAATGTATATTGTCTCCTATTTATAATGTAAGTGTAATGATCCCAGAGCCTATCACAAAGGCTATATTATTGTATTGGATTTATGGAAATGGGCCAAAACAAAACCTTTAGAACCCAAATCCTATGACATTTTGGGGACCAATGGAGAATCACAGTCCAAGTGCTTAGTACATTCTTTGAAAAACAAAATGCTTTTGATCAATGGCCAAAAAACAATTAATTGTTGAATAGGCTATTTTATTAACATTCAAGAAAATCTTTTTAGCCACTGAATTCAGAAGTTCAAGCAGTACACAGACTGCTTAACACTATTTTTATCCTTATCTTTTAATTGTATAAAGGGAATTAACCTCCGCTCTCAGTTAAATAAAAAGTGGTGATATTAATTTTCTGGGGATGGCACAGAAAAACTTTCAACAAACACCATCCGGAGGAGCACAATTCTCTTAACAGAACAGTGCAAGGGAGATATTTTAGGAAATGTAAATAATTTTTAAGTTGGTGAAATAAGCTCTGCACTACAGTGCCAACTAAATATACCACTAAACAATGAAATTATGGTTTCCAAAGTCAGCAATAATAAGGATAATGAGCAATATTCTTAAAAGTAAAGTTTTAGCTTGTTATATATGCTTAGCCATAGTAATTAAAATCAGAAACTCAACTCCAATTTAGTATACAATGAATAAGCAATTTTGTGACCAACACTACAAGTCTAATGCTGACTGCACTGCATTTAATCTAAAAGCTGCCAAAACTATAATGGAATGGAAAAATATGTGATATATCCCTTTGATAATTACCCACTGTTTCTTTATGGGCTATTTTCAGTAATGAGGTCCTGCATCATCAACAAGTGCACCCATCCGTATCTTATAATAAACAAGTATCCCAAGGGAACATCCAGAAACAATGCATCAAAACCAGAGTTGTTTGACACTATTTCAGGGCTTGCAGAAATATGAAAAGAAAGCAACACACAAACACTGAACTCACATTTAGTCCACACAGTCGGATAGGGAATTGCCTTTATTTTGTCTGGCTCTGAGCAAGAAAGATAATCTAACAAAATATTAGGTAGGCATACGTAAATTCCAGTCTCTTTGCAACATTCAAACCCCAAAATAGGAGAGGGCAGAGAAAACAATGGACAGAAATGAGTTCCAGGTTGCTTACAAAGTATTAAAAGGAAAGCAATTTTATCACCTTTGGCCATAAAGTGTCTGATGAAATTACCTTGAAGTCAGCGTGCCTACAAAAGAAGTACAAAGCACCTTGAAAGAACATTTAAATAAAATGGAAAACATTTAAGCTATGTGGAAGAAGGGATGGGGCAAATGAATTTGAGGACTGGTAAAGCTCCCTGTTTATTTACATCAGAGATCTTTCAGTGAGTCATTACAGTGCCAGATGGTTAGCAGGTATGAACTGGCATAGCTCCGTTGACTTAAATAGAATTATACCAATTAATGCCATTTGAGGATCCAACCTATATATTTTGATTTAAAAGATCACTCGCATTAGAAGCAACACCTATGGGACAGTGTCTGACAGAATTTATGGTTATTAACTCCAGGGGAAGCAGCTTCTTTTGCCAAAGTTACTTGTATAACAAAAAGGAAGATCTGTGTTTCACTGTAACAACAACTTCACTTAAGATAGTTAGTCATTTTGGATTCCACTCTGCCAGGACTACTAGGGAAGATAAGGACTACACACCTGAAGGCAGATGTGCTACCAGAATCTTTTTGGGGATTTACAAACCCCTGGTTGAGCACAGGCAGAAGGGAGAGGAAGGCTGATCACACTCCTGAGCAGCTGCCAGGACTGCTAATCGTGGAGATATGCACCCACAGCTGTGACCAATAAAGAAAACAAGCCCCAGCTATAAAGGAGGGAGACAAGAGAGGAAAGAGGAGACAGAAAGGCATGGGATAGCAGAAGGACAACAGCCCCTTGCCAGGCTGCCTCTGAAAAAGGCGATCATAAGCCCTGAGGTTTAGTGGCTAATAGACTCAATATAAATTAAGAATTTATGAACTGATCTAGTTGCAGACAGATTGAAGTAGATCAGTGAGGGGAAAGCTGGGACACCTAGAGACTTCAATTTTTACAATTTTTTTACAGTTGTAAAAATTATAATATAAAGAATTAAGAACAGAATTCGAACAAAAGAAGTGAAATCATACATATTCTTCATGGAAATAAACCTGTGCTTAAAGCCACTAAGAAACATCTGTATAATGTAAAACCAAACTTTTCAGTTGAACTGAAGCACAGATAATACTGCATATGCAAGAACCATGGTGAATCAATGCACCTACATATTCAAGTTCTAATCCAAATGCAGCCAACTATATCAGGATTTAACATTTCAGCTAAGCAGAAGCTCATCTTCCAGAACACAGAATCCTATTATCTGAAGTAGGGCATATGAATCATTTTCATTATCTGCACATCATAAATAAGGTGGGGGATTTTTGTTTGTTTTTTTCCCGTTAGGGATTCATAAGATTTTAAAGTGATTAGAACCCAAGATTATAGATAGAATACACATATTAGTAGCCATGGTATAAAGGTTGTATGTATGGCTTTCAGGATTCCTGCATTAACTATAAGTGAGTCATGCAGGTCATCCTGAACGAAATCTAATAAAACCATTAAACTGTCAAAAATGCCATTTTGACTCCTTGCTTCTACTTAATCCACATTTTATGACACAACAGTAAGGTTTGCGTTTTAAAATCAAAGTTGTTTTAAGTTGGAATCTCATGTGTGGTTTGGGGATAGAAGGATTAGTGGCCAGAGTGCAGGTGATGATGGATAAAATAAATGTTCTTTATCACGAGTGAGCAGTTTATCACATATCTGCAGAAATAGGGAATTTATCACACAGATGGGTTTTTCTACAGCATTACTACAGTCAGACATATAAAATATTGGCTTTATATAGCATTTAGGGTAACATAAGACTCACACATAGTCCTTCAGAGCAGCCTAATGTGTGCATTGATGTTCTAGTGGAAAAAAAAACCCAACACAGTATTTCCTAACATGTACAACACTGCAGCCAACCTCATATCCAGGCAAGGAGGATTCAATCAGAATGATTAAGAAACCTACTAAAAAAGATCTATTGTGCAAATTAAATAGGATGTAAGGGCAGAAAGGAGAGAGATTGCCACCAGACTGCCACTGCCTTCAACACAAAACCCCACTCCCTATGTAAAGAGTAACAATATTATTAATGGATGGTCAGGTCCCAAAACGAATTATAGTTATTAGTTCCATATCACAGAAGTAGTGTGATCTACTGGACTGAGCATGTGACTTGCAGTTGGGAATTCCTTCTTTCTACTTCTAGCATTTCTAATTTATTTTTGCTTTGTACTCTATTGTTATGCTGTTTCTTCAACTGTAAAAATGGGAATAACTCCCCCTCCACTCCAATTTGTTTTAATAATCAAGCACGTTCTAAATATATCAGATACAAACCTGCCATCCCCTAATCTATCGCCTACATTGTAGTCATAAAGGGAGTAAACACTATTCTCAGTATCATGACATCAGAGCACCTCTATTTCTTACTGTATTCTATTATTTTATTTTTATATAAAAAGTTCTTTTCTGTTTAAGTTTTCAAGTAAAAGTTAAAATCAGCCAAAGACAAAGTTTACTTCTAAGACACTTCCCACATGCAATGTTAATATTGATTTCAACAGGAGTGAAGATTCAAACCAACTTTTTACATATGGTGGCAGAATAACATCTGTGAATTTTAGGTTTGGGTTTTTAACCCTTCAGTTGCTAAACTTTTCCTGACAAAGACACTTGACAAATGTTGTATTCATCCAAACATAATATTAAAAACAACTTGCAATCTGGCAACTCAGCATTTGCAACTGTAGTACAGACACCGATGTTCCAAAGTAACAAAGAGCTGTTAATTATTGTTACAGAAAAAAGAACTTCCTCAAGAGTAGATTTATTTTATGTTGAAAGCAAATATCAATTCATACTTATGCCTACAACTTATTTTCTCAAAGGGAAGCCATCTCTGTTCTTCATACATCATCAATACTGGACCCTCACACATTACCTAACCCTTACTTTCTAGATGACCATTCATAAGGGGAGCTTTTCTGATCTGACTTCTTCTAAAGTACTCGCTGAGAATGAAAATCTCTCCATCCTTTTCTTGCAATTGTTCATATAACCCTACTTTTGCTATAATTAAATAAGGCCAACTGAACAATCAAGAGTGACAAAGAGTCTTGTATCACCTTATAGACTAACATATTTTGGAGCATATCTGATAGTCTATAAGGTGCTACAAGATTCTTTGTTGCTTTTGCAGATCCAGACTAACACGGCTACCCCTCTGATACTGAACAATCAAGGTCTTTTCTCAGTTATACGGTCTGCACCCTATAGCGTCTGTTTTTGTGTCATCCAATTTGACAGTGCTAATTTGAAAATTAAACAAAAATAAACAATGTCAGTAAATACTGTTCTTTTAATTCACACTTAAGTATCAGAAAATAGGCACTTTAATTTGTAAGTGTGACATACCTCAGGTCTTACTGGATCTTCAATACCAACTACACAAATGCAGGTCAGGTCAGTTAAAATGTCATTTTCATTGTCCCAGTCTGGTTCTGGGTTGCTGCTGAAGTCCCGGTATGCAATACAAATAGTTCTCAGTCCATCACAGGCCATGGGTTCAATCACTTTCTTCACCATCTCATCCCGGTCACGGGGTCTGAAGACACGAATCTCACCTGTTGCATTAATGATTCTAGAACACCTATAAAAAAAGGACATGAATTGCATTGGTTTCCATTATATTTCATCATTTTATCCAACACTACACTTTTTTTTGTTCATTTTAATTTCTAGTGCACTCCACAAACAAAATCAACAGATGCTTTATTCTAATGTTGGGGTAAGAGAATGTATCTATGATTTTAACAATTGTTGGGCAGATATTAAGATGTTTTTATCCGACATTTCAGTTAGACTATGTAATTTCCATTAGACTATGTAATTTCCATTAGGTTCATAATTAGTGAAGAAGTTACAAACAAATTCAAAAAACTCTTGCTAATCCAAATGTATGGTTTATGTTCATGTCAACTAACGAGGTCATTTGGATTTATATCCCTACGTGATAAAAGCACATTTCAAAAGTGCATCTGTTTACAATCTAATGGGGAGGGAGGAGATGAGAGCGCAGAAAAATGCCTGCTGCAGTATCCTTTTGGCAGCTAATAGAGGACAAGAAAGATGACCATCGGCATTGTCCATCCAGACAATTGTGCAAGACTGATTACTTTAAAAAAGGATAAAAGATTAATCACATTAAAATGTATGTTACATTCCTGCAATAAGATTAATGCCTATTACTTGGAACTATTTTTTTAGTTTCCAACTTCAAACCAAGACAATAAGGGGTTGATCCTATTCTCACTAAAGTCAGTGGCAAAATCCCCATATATTTTAGTGCTGTGGAATCACTCCAAGTCACAATAAATAAGGCAAAGAGACACATGTACACTTACTTCTTCAGAACAATTTCAGAAGCACCTTTGCTGTACATTCGGAAACTGCCATCTGGCATTTTAACGACAGTGCTCATTGACTTTCTCACAGAGTTAAACGTGTATACTTTGTAGAGTTTCTCCTCGGGGATTAGATTCCGAACAGGCTGGTAATCCTGTTTCAGTTGTAGGACAAACCCCAACAGGCCACATTCTGTCTTGTTTCCAACCTGACGATGTAGGCCACCTTCCTTTTCCGGTGGCTGAAGGGAAGAAAGCATCAGATTTTAGCCCCTCACTCTCTCATGTTTGGCAGTACACTGTACTTTTCAAGCCCAATAAATAATGAGGTTCCAGGCTACTAGTTAAGATCTAAAAGCTTTACAGTAAAGTCATAGCTCATCCAATTTTAAAGTGCTAGTGGATGTTTTACAGAATTCTAACAGACTGAAAACTATTTGATAAAGGAGCAACTTTTTCTTTTTAAATAACCAGAGTAATTCTCTTCCACCTTTTTACCCCCGGCCAGTCAAAATTTTATGATGGTTATGGTATGTGTCATTAAACATAAAAGCATTTTCCTTGGGGTCAATATATGGTCACAATCAGAACACTACCTTTCTCCCTTGTATTGCTCTGAATCATGTTGCTTTTCTGTTTTTCATGGTGTATTTTAAGGTAACATTCATCCACTATAATTTTGAACCTCATTTGTTTTTTAAAAATAAATCTACATCTAATCAGAAGAATAAATAACCAATGGTATTTCCAGTGATCCATGAATATAATGTCTGTATCAATAGTTCAATACTTCTAAATATCTATGAATTACCACAATATTTCAGTCTTCTACTTCAGACTGAAAATGCTTTACATGGAAAAAAGAAGGTTAAGTTATGACAATTATACTAACCCAGCAACTCTCGCAATTCTGAATAGTACTACCCTTAGAAGAATTTTTTCTTATTGGAAAATATTGACCCTCCCCTCATAATGTAAAAAAAAATAGTACAAAATAAAAGAAAACATTAGAAATAATATGGAATATCAGCTGTAATAAAGCTAAAAAGCCAATAGTTCTGTGATTAATAATGCTCTGAAAGACTTTAGCGGTCAAGTTTATTAGCTGAAGACTATTGAGGTCTTTATCCATCTTGCACTCAGCAAAGCTATCAAGTCAAATTCAGCCTTCGCAAAAACAGACAAAACTCCAATGAAATCACTGAAGTTGATGCATTAAATCCATAGAGACTAGAAGTGAGGAAAATCCTTTCACAATTTTGATTTGCAATGTTTTGCAGTATTTGAAACAAACTTACACTTAGGCCCTGATTCAGCAAAGAATTTAAGTCATTGGGTACATCCTCACTACCGCGGGCAGCGGTCGATGTTTTAGCGATCGATTTCTCGCGTCTTGTGAGGACGCGAGAAATCGATCGCTAGCGCTGGCCCCGTTGACTCCCGTCGCCGTGAGGACGGGAGGTAAGTCGGCTGCAGATACGCCAACTTCAGCTACGTGATTCACGTAGCTGAAGTTGCGTATCTGCAGTCGATCCCCGGCCCTAGTGAAGACCAGCCCATTGTCTTCAATGGGACTTAATGATTTGCTTAAGGGCTTTCCTGAATCAAAAGTCTTCTTAAGTGCTTTCTGCATTCAGAAATAAGTCCAAACCAGTGGTGGATTTAGAGTTAGTGGGGCCCGGTGCTCAGCTTCATTCTGGGGGCCCCTGATGGAGTAAGTATTCTCTATCTCCCCTTCCCTGATTTTCTTTTTTCCCCGCGTTCTCCTCTTGGGGGTTCAGGGCTGGGGTGCACGGTCTGGGAAGGAGTTAGAGTGTTGGAATAGGCTGAGGGTGCAAGGTCTGAGTGGGACTAGCGGTGTAGACGGGCTAAGTGTTGGGGTGCAGGGTCTGGGTGGGAGTTAGGATATGGGAGCATGTTGGGGTGCCGAGTGCTTACCTGGGACAGCTCTCATTCGGTGTGGGGAATTCAGGTGGCTGTATGCGGCCCTGTACTTGACCCGCAGGCACCGCCCCCCTCAGCTCTCATTGGCCACGATTCTCGGAGCCGCCTTCCCCCCTGCCCTGCCAGGTGGGGATGAAACACAAGGGCTTTATGGGCTGCAGCCCAGAGCTAAGTGGGCCCCAGAGTCCTGGGCTGCAGCCCCTAAAGCCCCACCTCCTTTCTGAATCCGGCTCTGTGAGCATGGGCTGGAGGACTCAGGAGAAGCAGAGAGAAGTGGCTGTTTCTCTTGCAAAGTGCCGCTTCTCTCTGGCCAGTGTTTGCCATGCTCCCACCACCCCCACCTCCTGCCTGCTCCCCTGAGGCTGTGGGTCAGCCTCCTGCCCCCCACAGTGTGTACCCCCAAAATCCCCGTCCCGTGGAGCAGTCCTCCTGCAGGGGATGCACCGGTGCTGAGTTGCCCAAGTGCCCAGCCTTGCCCTTCTCCCCCATTGTTGGAGGGGGCCCCGTGACTCTGTTTCTCATGGTAAATCTGCCCCGGTCCAAACTTCTTTTGTTATCAATTTCTGACACCACTGAAACAACTGTATGCTGAAGAACATCATGGTAAATGATGAAATTGAAATCTCAGATCAACCACTGCACTTTAGACTTGAAATCCTGTATCCAATAATGATACCAGTGGAATCACCTTGAGTAGCCATAGTATTTTTAACTAAGATGAGGAAGACTTTGTAGCACCTTAGAGACTAACCAGTTTATTTCAACATACGCTTTCGTGGGCTATAGCACACTTCCCAGAGAATCACCTAAAACAGTAATGACTGATTTACAAAACAAGGACAAGTAGATAAAGTTAGACTAGACTAGCACTAAAGAAGGCTAATAGATAAGTGACCTTTACAGAAAAGTTATCTCCAAGAGTATTACTTTATATGCTTTAGGAAGAAATGCATCTATGGCCAAGTTAAAAAAAATATTAGGCTAAAAATCTCTGTCCGAAAGAGAGGTTTTTTCCAACAATACTGAGCAAAATAGCATTCCTTCTGTCAACTGCAATCTCAGAACTCACTTAATCTTACTGTCTCCTTTACCTTATTCAGCATCAACATAAAATGCTAATACACTGTCACGCACAACGTCAGAATCCCACAATTTGTCCTACTGTAACATCATTATAAAGTTGAAAATCTCCCATGGATTCTAAAAGTCACTTTTAAAAATCTGCTAGTAAGAAAACCCAACAGTTAAAAGCTTATGCACGATCCTGCAGATATTTTTGCTCATATCATGCATATAGATAGCTCTAGGCCTACAAGTTAATCAACAACAGATCCTCAGCTGCGCTGACACTATTGGTAATCCAAATAATATGAACCAGAGTTAGAAGGGTAGGTGGGGAAAAAAGGAATACATTAGCTGGAAAACTCCACAACTGGTGAAACAAGAAATATTATTTTTGAGCAACCAAGAGGATTTTACAATCAGGGCCGACTCCAGGCCCCGCACTCCAAGTGCCTGCCTGGGGCAGCAAGCCACGGCGGGGCCGCCTGACGTTCGCCATCATCGCCATGTTTTTCCTCTCTATTGTAAACAGGGGCAGCTCTAAGGTTTTTGCCGCCCCAAATGCAGAAGTTCCATGGCACGCCTGCGGGTGGCCTGCGGGTGCTGCGGATTCAGCGACATTTCGGCGGCGAGGACGACAGGGCCACGGGACCAGTGGACCTCCCGCTAAAATGCCGCTGAATCCATGGTACACCAGATCACCCGCAGATGTGCCTCAGAACTTCTGCACTTGGGGCGGCAAAAACCTTAGAGCTGCCCCTGTTTACAATGGAGAGGAAAAAAAGCAAGGCATAAATGAAATTGCTTCCCTTTTTAAAATACAGAATTTTGATAAATAAAAGTTGGTAGATTTAACATTCTGTGCACACAGTTCTTGGAAAGAGTGACTATCAGTATCTCAAACCAGCATGGTAATCAGCTTTGTTCCCGATCAAGAGACATCAAGGCAGACTGATTCTTACACGCACGTGGTGCCAACTTCTCTCTGTTGCCACTGTCAGTCCTCATTTGTGCCTTGATCTTGCTCCTGCACTGAAGCCAGTGGGAGTCTCAATACTGACGTCAATGTGAGCTGCATAGGGCCCTTGGTGACCAAACATTAGAAACCAGTGATTATATACACAGTGGTTGTTTTTCTACCACATGCATGGTTTTGGTGCCATGACCAGCTAGCAACTGGATACTAAGAAAATAAACATCTATTTTCATTTTATAATATCTATAAATGAATGTAGTGTCTATATTATGTTTTTCTTCACTCCTCCCCCTTCCAGTTCTCACTCCCCTTTAAAGTACACTTCTTAGCTGGAATTTGAAATCAGGTTTGATTTTAGTTAGCAGCTCGTTTTGAATGTAAATAGGTAAACAAGAAAAATATTACTGGTAGCATGAAAATGACCACTCCTTAAGCGGAGGGGCTATGGTTTGAGTTTCCAGGGGTGGGGTATACCTCTAAGAGCAGAGAGGCATGAACGATGACCCATCCCCCACAGATGACTAGAAGAGTGGGGAGAGGGTACAGGTATAAGTCAGGCAGGAGAAGCCTTCTTTCACTCGGATCAAGCAGAGCACCCCTCACACTTGAAAGAGGGGATATACCAGGTTTGATTAGGATCTGCTGTAGGCACTGTACTAGCCACTCCTTTCTCTGGCAGCTAGGAAGTAATTTATCCCTTACTGACCAAGGCAAAGTGGAGGGACGGGGGAGGATTCACCTTCCCCACACCAGGTTTGGAAGGGCCTTAGACAAGGTGAGCATGGAATGGGAGTTAGAGTATAATGTTGCAACTCATTACGAAAGAGTTGGGTGGATATTCAGTGCCAGTACTCTGTAAGGAAGGGATAAAGAGATCAGATAAATGGTTTGGTAAAAGATTTAAAGGAGGTGTTTGTTAAGAGTGGAAATGGGGGATCCTATGATTGGCATGGCAGGAAGCCAACACCTCCCCCCCTTTATAGCCCACCTTAATCCTCATTCAAGGAAGGGGAGGGTGGTAAATCTCAGGAGCAGTTTGTCTGGGGACCAGAATATGTGGGGGGAGGCGGGAAGACAGAAGCATCCCAGGTAGGTACTGAAATGATCATGGCTGTACCTGCACTGTACACTTATCTGCTGGGCATGCCCCCACATTTAATAATAAAGCTGTTGCCTAATTAAACCACATCCAGTGTCTCCTATCCTTCATCCAGTACAGCCAGACAATCAATTATGCAGAAAGATTTTAAAATCTGCTAGCAAGTGTCCACTTTCCCCTTTAGCAGCTGCTGTCTCCACACTCTCTCTATTCTATATTAAAACAAGCATATGGCGGTGGGAGTTGGCAGTTGCACTTCCTTTCCTATACTGTTTCACCACAAAATCTGTATGCCAAACTAGCCTCCTTGCAGATTGCTCTCTACAGTTCACACCAGAAGCTGCTGGACGTTATAACTTCAAACTGTGCCCTCTGTAAGTTTATTTCCTGCTTAAATCTGCAGTTTATAACATTCAGAGCAAAATTAAAAGGGACAAAGGGACTATGTATGAATAATTAACTAGAAATACTCTGTTGATCTTTCGCCTTGTATGAAAGACATTAGAAAATCTTTTAACTATGATTTGTGCATAGAAACTCATTACTTTGGATGAACCTCTACAACACATTACAAGCTACTTTGGCTACTAACAAGAATGTTTGCTTACATTTTGCTTGGTAAAATCTTGCACTGGAATGGGAGATGGGCTGTGACCTAATATGTCTGTCTGTCTAATTCATGTATCCTTTATAATACCATCAGTTAGTTCATTTAAGCCTTTATGTAATTTTGTATAATATTAATACTCCAGGTTTAGATATTCACTTGTAAAATGTACTGATCAATTAAAAACAGTAGTTTTAACCTTAACCCCCTCCCCCCACAAAATGTCTCTAGAGCCTGGTCTACACTACGCTGTAAAGTCCAATTTATCCACATTAAATCGATCCTTCCACTTTGCTGTCCTCACTACGATGCCATTTAGGTCAACCTAAAGGGGTCTTTAAATCGATTTCCAAAACTTCTGCCCGACAAAGGGAGTAGCGCTGAAATTGACATTTACGGGTTGAATTAGCGTTAGTAAGGACGCAATTCGATGTTACGGGCCTCCGAGAGCTATCACAGCGTGCTCCAATGTGACCGCTCTGGACAGCGCACTGAATCTCACTTCCTCTTTGGCCAGCATGGTGAGATCTGCACAGTTCACCATGCAGAGCCCACCAGCAGAGGAGACCATTTAGTCCGAGAATTGAAAAAGAGCCCCAGCGTGGACCGCAAGGGAGGTGCTGGATTTGATCACCCTGTGGCGAGATGAATCCATGCTGGCAGAACTGTGATCCAAAAAACAGAAGTGTCAATACATATGCCAAAGTCTCCAAGGCCCTCCTGGAGAGAGGCCATAACAAGGACGAACAACAGTGCCGTGTTAAAATTAAGGAGTTGAGGCAAGGCAATCAGAAAACCAAAGAAGCCAACGGACACTCCGGGTCACAGCCCAAGACATGCTGCTTCTACACTGAGCTGCATGCCATTCTATGGGGGTGGGCCACAACTACCCCACCCTTGTCTGTGGACTCCACCGATGGGGTGATTGTCAGCATGGCAGAGGATATGCTGGATGAGGAAGATGAGGTGGAGGAGGACTATGACGGTGAGGAGTCTATGGAACAGGCAAGCGGAGACACCTATCTCCCTGAAAGCCAGGAGCTGTTCATCACCTTGGAGCCAGTAACCTCCCAACTCTCCCAGGAAGGTATCCCGGATGGGGAAGGTGTACAAGGCAGCCCTGGTGAGTATCCCTTGGTCATTGGAGTGCCTGCTTGACAAGCTATTTTTTTATTATTATTACTGTGCCCTGAGGACTTGGGGTGCAAGAGTGTCTGCAAGAGTGTCTCTATTTTAAAAGAAATCCTCCCCGAAGTTCTGAGCTCTTTTTTTTGTGGGAATTGAATCTGGATGGCCAGCAGCATCAGAATGCATGTGCCCATGCATTCTCTGACCGCGATGGGGGAGTGGAGCACAGACACCGTGGTGTAACAGTCTGGCTAGCAGGGATATTCCCCGATACCAGCCAAGTGCTGGGGGGCTGGGTGCAACTCTCATCACAGAGAGCTTTTCTTTTTTTTTTTTCCCCCTTCTTTTTAATACCACTCTCCCTTTTTCTCATCTGACAGCTGTAACTGTTTCCAGCCTCCCCCACTCACCTGCGTCCCACAGGCTCACACAGATAAGGCGGCGAAAAAAACGCACATAGGATGAGATGTTGAAGAAGTTCATGCACTCTTCCTGCACAGAGAGAGCAGAGCTTAGGGCTTGGAGACAGTCAATGCTGGACTGCCAGAAAGTGGTAACTGAGCGTGAGGAAAGAAGGGACGAGCAGGAGCAGAGAAGGAACGAAAGGGAACAATGGAGGGACAATAGAGAGGAGAGACTGTTCCGTCTTCTGGTGGAACAAACCAACATGCTCTGGCATCTGGTGAAGCTGCAGGAAAGGCAGCTGGAGCAAAGACCCCCACTGCAGCCCCTCTGTAACCGTGCCCCCTCCTCCCCAAGTTCCCTAGCCTCATCACCAGCACTCCAAAGAACGCAGGGGGACAGGGTCCAGGCACCTTGCCACTCCACCCCAGAGGACCATCCAAACACCAGAAAGCTATGACTTCTTGTATGTTCCTGTCCTCCTCTCACACACATCCCCACCCATTACTTACCCCCCTACCAACTGCTTCCAGTGCTACATTTGCAGCAATCCCCCCATTCATGTGACCCCTTAATAAAGAATGCATGGTTTTCAGACAACAATGACTTTATTATTGCTCAGCACGCGAAGGGAATGTGGGAGGGCAGCTGGCTGAAAGTTCAGTGCAGGGGAGCAAGAGAAAGGAAACGGACAAATAGAAATTAAAAAAAGTTTATAACATTAGCCTGAGCAAGAGGGTGGGTTTTCAGGATGCATAAAAACACAGCACAAGTGGAAACAAACTGAAGTCTCACACTGTAGCCTGCCCTCCCATGAAACTAGTTATCAAAGCTTCTGTGATGCACCCTGAATCGGGGGTGCCCTTCTAACCCCCTGGTGTCTGGCTGCGCATAATCAGCGGCCAGATGATCTGCCTCAACCTCCCACCCCACCATAAATGTCTCTCCCTTGCTCCCACAGAGATTGTGGAGCACGCTGCAAGCTGCAATAACAATGTGAATATTTCTGGCACTGAGATCTGAATGGGTCAGTAAGCTGCGTCAGCATCCCTTGAGACGCCCAAACGCACACTCTACCACCATTCTGTATTTGCTCAGTCTGTAGTTGAACAGCTCCTTACTACTATCCAGGGCAACTGTGTATGGCTTCAACAGGCAGGGCATTAATGGGTAGGCTGGGTCCCCAAGGATAACAATCAGCATTCCAACATCCCCAACAGTAATTTTTTGGTCTGGGAAGAAAGTCCCATCCTACAGCTGTGTAAAAAAGCTAGAGTTCTTAAAGACACAAGCTTCATGAACCCTGCCCGGCCAACCCACATTGATGCTGGTGAAACAACCCCTGTGCTCAAGCAGTGCTTGCAGGACCATGGAAAAATACCCCTAGCAGTTTATGTACTCGCAGCGCTGGTGGTCTGGTGCCAGGACAGGGATATGCGTCTATCTATAGCCCCCCTACAGTTAGAGAACCCCATTGCTGCAAAGCCATCCACTACAGCCTGCGCATTTCCCAGAGTCACTACCCTTGACAGCATCAGTTCATGGATTTCATTGGCCACTTGCATCACTGCAGCCTCCACTGTAGATTTACCCACTGCAAACTGATTGCCGACTGACTGGTAGCTGTCTGACATGGCAAGCTTCCAGAGGGTTATTGCCACTCGCTTTTGAACTGTGAGGGCTGATCGCATCTTGGTATTCTGGCAGTTCAGGACAGGGGAAAGCAAGTCACACAGTTCCATAAAGGTGCCCTTATGCATGCAAAAGTTTCTGAGCCACTGGGAATCATCCCAGACCTGCAGCACTATGCGGTCCCACCAGTCCGTGCTAGTTTTCCCGGCCCAGAATCACCATTCCATTACATGAGCCTGCCTCATTGCCACCAGAATCCCGAAGCTGCCGGTGGCACTGCATTTGGGGAGTCCTGTGTCCATGTCCTCCTCACTCTCACCCTGCCTTTGTGTTCTCACACAGGTTTTCTCTTTCTGCATACACGGCATGATGATTCATGAACTGTTTACAATGCCCATAACTGCAGCGATGAGCTGAGCAGGCTCCATGCCCACACTATTATGGCATCTGCACGGGCAGTCCAGGGAAAAGGGCAGAGCTGGCAGTGGAACCATTTGACTAAGGAAGAAAGGAGAAAGATGAGAGAAGAGATGCCACTCAGCAGGAGTTGCCGAAGCCACCAGACTTGATGTACTTTTTACGAGTGCCTGGAGCACGGAAGGATAGCAGCCGACTTAACGTAGTTTCAGGAATGCCTGGAGTACAGTAGGATAGCAGATGACTTGATGTAGTTTCAGGATTGCCTGGAGTACAGTAGGATAGCAGGCAACTTGAGAACAGAGTTGTAGCAAGAGTGGTGGCTGGCTGACCACTGTTTTATCTGCTGAAAACTGTATGGCATGTGCAGGCCTGAAAGGCATGAAACTGCTGTCTGCCACCCCTTGCAAGAGGGAGAGGCGAGTGATGGGAAGTGTGAATGAAAAACCTGCAAGCCTGTTTTTGCCCCCATCATGCAATGCTGGTTTTACCCAGAACTCCAACGGGCCGCAGGGATACCTACCCACAGTGCGCTACTCTGAGAGTCGACGTTAGCCGCGGAACTATGAATGCAATCCACCGAATTAGCCCGCTTACTGGGGACACACACAATGGAATGTATACCATCGGCTTTCTTAATTTGAACTCTAGAAAGTCAACATTAGCTCGCAGTGTAGACAAGGCCTAGGTCAAAGTACAGCTGCATAAAAAGTTTTTTTCTAAAGTTAGCATTGGCATTGACATAGGACAAAGTAAGGATGCATGTTGTACATACATATTTTAAGAGCTTCACAGAAATGATCTGCTACATATTCTGCAAAGCAAATCACCTTTAATCACATCAGTCCACTTTAAATTTCATAATTAATGCCATCAATAGTGCCCTATCAACTCACAAGATAACATTATGTAACAATTTTTATATAGCACTTTATTGAAGGACCAGCACTATATATATCACTTCAAAAAACACTACCTCCCATTGAGCTCATTAAACAGTTTCTGGTACCTCAGAGTATCATATATTAATCTGTTGATGGAAATATCAACACTGTAGATACTGAATAATGAGAATATTGTCAGTGACAATTTCATATACACATGGCAGTAGGCGGAGGCTACATAACCGATTAGGTAGGTATGCTACTAAGGAAGGGTTAAAGCTAAAAATGAAACTCTCTAAATGTGACTGAAAAAATGCTCCCATCTTTGAGTTAGACCGGGGAGTTACGAAAGCTGCCAGATTCACTATAGTACTTATTAAATTTTGGTTTCATGGCTTGCCAGGTTCAATCCTATACTGGTAGCAGTATGGGCAGGGTAACATAAACTCTTCCAGTTTGAATTTTTATGAGTTCATGCATATTTCAAAGTCTTCAATTGGATCACCAAATGCTGGATGAGCTACTCTGTTAGAACAGTACTGGTTAGGAACGTATCCCCTTTTTATTATTGCTTCCAATAAACTAATTTTGCCAGCATATTCTATCTATAATCAATGCTTCTTTTAGCTCTACTTGTGATAGAGAAAACCAGGACGACAAACAGAAGAGAAATATTTTTAAAAAATCCTTTCATTTTAAATTATAGAATAATTTATATTCTACATTTTGTGTACTGAGCCACAGAAACAATGGCCAGGATATGCAGGGTTTATTTTTGTTTTTTTATTTAAACCTAAATGCACAGAATTTAAAAATAAATAGGGAGAAATAAGACTGTTCAGAGTGTTATTTTTTCATTCCCAATACTGTACAGAAGGAGAGCAATTTCAGACAACTGAATCAATCTATAGCATTGCCAAATCTGGAGATGTTTCATCTTGCTGCATAATTTGGTTTAGTGTTTTAAAATTCTCTGCTATGGAAATCATCTAAAAAAAGATAAAACAGTCACACACTAGATTTAAAATTAAAGTGATCAACTTGTCTAAGAGAAATACTCTGCTGTGCAGGTTTATTTCAGTAAAGTAAAGATGACACAAGAATTAGCATTTCCTTTCTAAAACTTTATTTACAAGACATTTCAATCAGGGTGGAAAATAGGAGGAAAAAAGTCAAATTCTACTCATGCATAACTGTCTAAAGGCCAAAATTGTATAGCTTAATTTTATTAAGCTAATAAGAAGCCACAGTTTATCAGGTATGTAGTTACATAATGCACATTTTTCATTTTGTTGCAATAAAGAGAAGGCAAATTACAATGCTCAGGTACCAATTTACCCAAAAGTCCAGAACAGCCCTAGGGTAAGACCATATTTGATTACCATCCTTAAAAAGAGAGAGCTGAAATTTTTCAAGTAAAAAACAAAACCAAAGAAAAACAAAGTGCCATTACAGATAACAAGGGTCAGTTCCACAACATTAAAGTCCCTTAAAAAAAAGAAGGAAAAAAAAAAGAAAAAGGAAAACTTCTACAGGAAGGTGCCAATGACGCATCTCCAGAATAAAGGCATCCCCTTGGTTGTCCCAACCCTGGCCCTCAGCATGACCTCTCATGTACAGTGCGTGTCAGGTAACACCACGTGGAGGACACAAGTACCACTTGCACCCTTCATGGATAAGGCTATGTTTTAGTCACGGGTATTTTTTGTAAAAGCCATGGACCAGCCACGGGTAGTAAACAAAAATTCACAGCCCATGACCTGTCCATGACTTTTGCTATGTACCCCTAACTAAAATTTGGGCCAAGAGGCTGTGTGGCACGAAACCCCCTCTAGCGCTGGCATGTGACGGCATATGGTCTGGAACCTCTGCTGGTGCTGGGGGTGGAGGCTTGGTGGGGCTGGCAGACACCCTTCCCAGCTGCAACCGCATGTCCCTGCAGGTCCAAAGGGAAGGGATAGCCAGAGGGGCTCTGTGCACTGCCCCCGCCACATGCATCTGCTCCGCAGCTCCCATTGGCCAGGAACCGCAGCCAATGGGAGCTGCGGTGGCAGCACCTGCGGGGGCAGGCAGAGCACAGAACCCCTAGCCCGTCTGCCTAGGAGCTGTAGGGGCATGCCAGTGGGAGCTGGAGAGGCTCCTCTCCCCCAGATAAGCACCGCACCACACCTCATAACCCTGCCCCAGCCCTGAGCCCCCTCCCACACTCTCAAACTGCTGCTGCTGGCTGCTACAGAAGTCATGGAATCAGTTACTTCCGTGATTTCATTTGCAGACATGCAGCCTTATTCATGGATGATACAGGAGAAAATCTCATCTAGTTTTATATCAGTACCAGACAGAGGACAAGAGGACTATCCATCTTAAAACCAAATGAATGCCTTGCCTATTCTACAATGGCTTGTTTCAGCAATGAACATCAGTATTCTTTATTTCTTGGGACAGATCCTGATCTCAGTTACCCTGCGTGTAGAGCTAAAGTAACTTCATTGATTTAACCGGTAAAAGAGATGTGCCTGGTCTTTCAGGAGCTTCTGGCTTGTACAGTTTAATAAAGGATAACAGACTGCCTCTGGGTTTTGCACTCACAGCAAAAAGGGTAACCAGTCAAAATACAGGTAATACTCACTCTTAATAAAGTTGTTGCTTTTTAACTCAGAAATAATAGTTTACAATTCTCACAAGATTATCGACTAGCCATCTAATCTGAAATAATCTCACCACCATAACATAAAAAAATTGTTGTGGAAATTCAATTATATTGAAGTCCTAAAAGTCATCTTGAAATGGGATCATCATAAGGGATTGGATAAAGAGCAGTTAACGTCTCAGAGCTGGTTTCATAATCATCTTCCTATCAGAACTAATAGACTAGCTGAATTTCCCTTATATAATATTTGATCTGATTTGTTGGACTGAAAACCAATGCTGCACTTAGAAAAACTTCCAGTCTTTAAGAGTTGAAAGATTTTCAGCATTTATGCACTTCCTAGGGTGGTGCACTTCATCTTCTTTGGTCCTCGGGAAGATTTTAAATTTTTGAAACACTGAACTGTGGTAAAACCCTCCTTTTATTTCCCCTCAGAGTCTAGTCATCTTTAACACATCCCAACTCTTTTCAACAGAGAGAGGCATTTCCTTACGGATCGGCAAACTTGAAACCTGAATATCAAAATGTCCTACGTTTTCTCCATAAAAACATCACTCTGACTCCTATGACTATGCATCCAAGGTCCTAACATCCATTTCCAATGTACACAACTGCAATTGGTACCAAATACTGGCGCTAAACTTTTCCTGAGAACTCTGCTACAAATAAGGAATATCTCCTATAATTGGGTAATGAAGGGCTAGTCATCAGATTTCTAAGCCACTGAAATATGGTTTTCACTAGTCACTTCATATGCCAGTATGCATTGTGGGCAAGTGGTATGTGCACTTTAAAATGAGAAAAGTTTATTTTTATATATTATACACACAAATGCACACGCACTTTGGCAGAGAATTCATGCTTCCTACCCAATTTCCCCACAGCTCAATACCTTCTTCAGCTCTAAAACCCCATCTACTGCTCTAGCTCATAACCCACCCCTGTGATTCTCCCTAGGCTCACACCACCAATAGGAACCCCCCCCACACACACACAGAAAACCTCTCTCTCTCCCACAGTGGTCTAATTCCGAAAATCCCCGAGCTGGAGGATAAAGACTCTGAGCCTGGTAAGGTTAGGGGGCATGGAAGGGGGTTTTAGAATTTAGAAGGGAGTTGGGTTGAGGACACGGTGGCTGGATGGATTGACAGCTGTGTGATAGTGAACTGGAGGTCAAGGGAGTCGGTGTGGGATTGTGGTGTGGAGCACTGTAAGAAAGGGAGAGGAAGAGACAAGTGGCCATAAGTGGGAGACTAAAAGAGAGCAGAGACAAAGAGCTAATAAAAAGGAAATACTTCAACCCTGCCCTTTACTGAGATTTTTCCCCTGAGATTTTCATTCTGAAAGAGAAGTCGGGAAGAAGGAATATTAGGTAATCCCTTTTCTTCCCTCTCCCCCGATCAATCTCCTCCATGAAAACGCAAACATCCCTCCAAAAGTAGAAAAGTCTACTTTTTCACCTTGAAAAATCTGCAGAGAATCAGGCAGCTGCAGTTCCCATCACTAATTTGGGGTACCAATCACCACTGTTCTAACTCTGCACAGAAAACATGAGACCATGAACTGAATCCTGAATATCACACACTAATTGGTTAGAGACATTTCAACTGATAAGCATACAGATCTCTTATGTAAGATGTGTTCCTATTTTCTGTGTTATAGCTACAGTAGTTCTGACACACTGTATGAATGAATGAATGAATGATCACTTAGAGCAATCAGCATCAGGTCACTGAAAGGGAGCTTCAGTGGGCTCACTCTGAACTCAAAGCTAAATCAAAAGTTCTGGCCATTGTATTTCTAATCACACCATGGGAAATCCCTGGAGTAATAGTGTTTATTTGCAGCTGCCAAATTACATAAGATAAAAATAAACAAAACATTTTTTAAAAAATTAACCAACATTGTTTTTAAGGTCAGAGGTTGAAAAGAAGAAATGAGAAAAGTTTATTTTTATATATTATACACACACAAATGCACATGCACTTTGGCAGAGAATTCATGCTTCCTACCCAATTTCCCCACAGCTCAATACCTTCTTCAGTTCTAAAACCCCATCTACTGCTCTAGCTCATAACCCACCCCTGTGATTCTCCCTAGGCTCATACCACCAATAGGAACCCCCCGCCACAGAAAACCTCTCCCTCTCCCACAGTGTTAACAAAAGTAATTAGCAGCCCATGGAATTTAGAGTAGAGATGCTGATTTATTTCATAACGATTTAAATATGAAATAAGCTCAGATTTATTGTCCAATTGATAACAGCATCATCTTCTCTAATGTTCAGTTTACAACACTTGGTAGAATAAAATAAGATGCAATACACTAATAATAGCTCAAGCAAATGTAGTTATTTAGGCAGACTTGCAAATGACACAGTTAAATCAATCACTTCAGTTAGATTTCTATTTAGTCAGGCTTGCTACTTCCTATTTGATCATTAATACTTTGTAATCCTCTGAAAACATTTCTGAAAATTATGTAATAGTTTGTCTAAATTTTAATGCAATTTCACTGTGTTCTGTAATTTCACTACCATGATTTAAGATTTATATATTATATATGGACTGACCATTTCTAAAAGCTTACATAATTCAGCATCCATTGTCTCATCAAAAATGAAAGTGCATTCATCGTACAAAAACGGTCAGTTGTACTTATATAATGTAGCAGTATGACATTGCCTATCAGCATGGTAAAGTCGAGAGAGCAGCAGTGATGTGGCTCAGTGAACATGGCCTCATACTTATTTCAAGCCACATAATAGCAACAAGAGAGAAAAAGATATGGAAATCAGAACTGTCCAAAAATCCCAGAAGAATAATGGTTATGAAAGACGATGAAATCATGTGTAAAGAACAGACTGAATTGCTAGTGGAGCTCTACTCTTTGCCTGCTGCACTGTTACATTTTTAACAAAGGGGCTGCCTTTAATATTAAACAGCAAATAACTAAATCATCGGTTTAGTTTTAAAGACCAGTTTGTGTGTGATGGCTTTCAGTTATTTAATTATATGGTCAGGAACTCTACAGCAGCACTGAGAGCTCTTTTCCTATTAAGATAAAAGACTGGTACTGTATGTCATCACTCTGGTGCAAATTTTCCCAAAGCACAGATTAGAAATCATGTATCTGATTAACACAAAACACTGCACACATTGTCCCAATAATTTCTCATATATGCAAAATGCAGACTTAAAAACTATGTCCAGTGTCTATATGAGCATGCTTTTTTTACCATGTTTATGTATGAAAAGAATAATTAGCCCAGTAACTAGAGCTACTTCCATCAACTCCACAGCTAAGAAAAAAATAAATGGAGAATGGTAGAATCCACTGTTATAGCAGACTTGCAGGCTGTTTAGATGTTACTTAAAAGGGCTTCTGAATAAACTGTAGACAATATATAGAGCAACTCAATCAGCAAAGCTGAATTTCATAAACAGAATCTACTCTGGACATTAATCTAAGGAGGTATTAGTAGGGAGCTCAATGCTGATTTTCCATAAAGCAGGTTTGAGTTCTTACAGCTCAGCATATAAACATATCCCTTATATGATACAGAAACTGTTCAAACTCAAAATGTGTACAGTAACAAAAATGTCTGACTATTTAAAAAGCAAGGATTAAGAATAAGAAACTGTTGCTACAAAAGGTGGTGACATTAAATAGCTGTAAAATAAGGATATTCATTATGACATGCAGGTGAAAGAAAGATGGGCATGGATGGATGTAAGCTTCAGGCACTATCTACCCACCTTCCTTGCATACCAGGCATTTAAATGCACCTGAGATCATGCCATTTATTTACAATTCACTAATATGGTGATTTATGCTAATTACTTTTTATACAAGGACAGCCTTTTATGAATTTCCTCATCTAATCTATAATTAACTCCAGTTTAAAAAAAACTTTATCTGAATGGTCCAATAGTAAACATACACAGTAGTAGTAGTTATTGACCTGAATAGCAATCTATTTTATAGCAATATTTTAAATAAACCCCAGGAATTAAGATTTCTTTAATTATTGGATTGACATTTACAATTGAGATAACAGAATGTACTTTGTTGGTATTTAATAGATTCCATAACTATCCTGCGATTTCTTGAAAATAAGCTGCTCTATGCTGTCAGAGGAAAACCTACCAGATCTGATCCATCTGAAATATGGATTTTGACGACTCATTTTGGGGCTTTTAATAAACATTTGATTTTTCTTAGGTGTTTCATAAAAGATGCCTCACTAGTGGGAAACTCTGCCTGCAAAATCAAACTTGTCTGACTTGAATACAAAATTGCAGTTCCCAGAGGGTGAAAATGAAAATAAGGAGCCTGACTGAAACAGAATAGATTCGATAAGCATTCATCCAAAAACTACTTAATAAACATGCTTCTCCTAGAGAGTGTATGATGTACCACCATTAGTGACAATGGCACTTTGTAAAATGTCATTTCTTGTCATATTGTAATGCATTATGCTGTTTATTGATACGTTACATTTCAAGATGGCACAGAACATTTTAATATTAAGTATCAGCTAGGAGCCTACAATGTTATTAAGTGCTGTTATTGAGCGCTGTGCCTTCACTCAGTTGGCTCCTTGATGATCGCAATATTACATTGGTTTTATCTAGTCTAATTTTGGGATCTAACTTTAAGTTCTGGGTTATGCCAGAACACACTAAAAATGATACCAAATATTCTTTTCTACCATCTCAGAAATAATGATACAATACCCATTTTTCTCTCCAAAGCTGACATTGACATCCAATGTTTTTAATGCATCATCTTATTGCAATTCCAAGTTTCCTAGGCTTCATAATTAAGCTTTTAACTAGAACTCTACTGACTCACCATTTAACGCAGGTTTTGAAGTCTTCATGTTGCTTTCTGCTACCCACTGCACGCTGATTTTAACATTTTGCTTCTAACTTTTTAAGGTTCATTGGGGAGTGACCACTGCCTACCACATATTAGCCTAATATATCAAGCTTTATTTTAATTAGTGCTAATCTCCTCAGTGCCTTATTTCTAGTGTGTCCCCAAATGGGGATGGGAGGGCTTGATGAATCTTATAGATATGTCACACATTTCACCTGGTCAAATGAAATGAACAAGAACACTACTATTAGTAAAATGTGCCCTAGGGAATTATGACAATGGTCTTACTGTACAAATATTGCAGTCATCACTTACAAGGGATTTATTGTTTACAAACCTATGCCCTTTACATGTTCACTTCAAAACTCTGAGGCCTAACAAGTGAAGGAAAGTGCAAAAAATAAATAAAGGTGGTTGACTTGTCCATTACACTGAGTTTCTGTCTTTGCAAATCTAGTCAGTGTTTAAGAATTTCTATTTCTGGTTTGGGAGTATATCTGAAATAGGAATATAGAATTATTGGGAAGATTTTACTGAAGCAAAGTCAAACAATGCTTACCGCCTTACTGGTTGAAGCACAATTACAGACAACCCATACAGTTTATGGAACTAAATTTAGTAAATGCAAAGCAAATCTAGCCACATGGAACATTAAAGTAAATTTCATCACTTGAGTTAAGCTACTGATTATAGCTGAAAATCATTCAGTCTGAATTGTCGTTCTTCTCTCTCAGTATTACTGATGCTCAGAATACGGAAAGGGTTTATGCAAAGGCAAGCATTTCTAACAGTTATAAAAATATCCACAATAGGTATTTCAATATGTATTATGCACACTTTATTCTACAAAATAACTTATTTTAAAACCACATGTGATACCACTTAGAATGTGGTAGGTTTAAATTATTTGTTTTATTGCTTTTTGTTTTGTTATTTTGGTGTGGGTTTTTTTAAGTTTCATTTGAATCAAACTCAGGAACTCAAACTCAATAGATGCTTATATTAATGTTTACTTTGGTATTTTTTGTTGTTATTGCATGATTACCACAGTATCAGAGACTTGCTACTCAGACCCTATGAACTCATTTCCTGAAATCCATCTGGGCGGCTCCACTCCCACTTCAAGATATTGAAACCCATAATGCCATTGCTTGGGATGACTGGAGACTGTAGTGGCCCCACATCTCTGCCAACCAATCACAGCATCGCTATATTCACTGTTTGATCGTTCACTCTGAACTAAAAAGGCACAGGACTGGCTGCAAGGCTGGGCAACATGCCACTTTCATAAGGAAGATTCTATAAGAAACCTCTTGCCTCCTGCCTTTTCCAAGGATGTCTGCTTCCCACAGCTTGACAGAGCATCCCTACCAACATACTACTGAACTATGCCATGCACTCCTCCCCCTAGCAGTGAAGATATGCAGTGCCACCAACATGTAATGCACCCCTCAGAAATGGGGCAGTACAGCATCAGAAAGATAGCATAAGAAATGCACAAAAGCACCAGGACACTTTAAAATTATTACTAATGGGTTAAGAAGCCTGAACAGGGTGTACAGCAAGACATACATTAACCAACACTGGTTCACACTTCGAAGCAGCTGAGATTATTTAATTTGCTCTTCAGCAGTGTTCAGAGTTTTAATAAGGTTGTTTGCTTAACCCTGTTTGATTGTAAAGCCACTGTAGTTTTGTGTAAAACTGGTATTAAATTCTCACATCTGAAATGACCATCTCCCTGAACCACAAAAGAGACAACGAGAAAGTCTACACTAAAAATAGATATGCCTGAACTCAGTAGTCTGCACCCACTCAGATAAAAATAAAAGAAACCCTCTCCCATCGAGATAATCTGTTTAGTGGTAATTTTTTCATGTGTTGTACTGAGTTTAAAATACCCTGCAAATCAACTACATCAAACAAAACAGTGTGCCAGTTTTGGCAAAGTTGAGTATACTATCAAAATATCACAACAAAGATTTGGGCACCAGAAAGGATTAATAATATTATGTACTAAATTATATATCACATCAATACTTCTGTAAATAAAAAATATAGAACAAATCTCCTTTGGCTCAAAAAGGCATCATACATAAACATAACACATACATTCCAAAACAAATGCTTAATTAAGAGATAGTTAAGGTTGCCAAGTGTAATCCAAAGGAAGACATACCATTGAACAAATCCATAAATAATAGACATTAAGCTATGGAGTTTTCAAGCAGTTTCCCAAACAGTTCTGATCTATCCTTCATATCCCGTTCACCCATTGTATAAAGTGATAATATAAAAGCTAAATAATGTTAAGATAATGTTATAGAAATCACAAATTAGTTAAAGCCAAGAAATCCAAAATTCAAACTTATCCTGTAATTCATTCCCTTTTCACTTAGTGAACATATCTGCTGAAAAAGGTAATCATAAGGTACAACTGGTAGAATAGCTTACCTGATCACAGACAGTAGCTGAAGGATTCTGTTTTCCCTAACTGACCTAAACTCCATGCAAAGTCTTCTTTCGGACAACAGGCAGTTCTTAAAGCTTGAAAAGTGGCAGCCAAGGGAACCGGATATAGCACATGTAACGGGCTCATCTTTAAATATGCTCTCAGTTCTCTTTGGTTTTTTTATTGTAATGTTTTTGTGCATAGGAATTACATGATGCATTTAAACTTGTCTATGTTGTTGATTGATTGAAGTTCCTACATTCGCAGATAAATCCAATTATGAATTATACATTAATAGTAATCACTGCATGTTAAGGTCTGGAGTGGAGTGCAATAAAAAATTAAGCATTATTTAAATTGTAGAGATCTCATCCCCTGGCATATAAAGGCCTTGCAGGATCACAGGGCTCAGATGAATCTTCAAAAGCAGTGAATAAAAGATATTCCATAAACTACAGTCAGCTGCAAATTTGTAAACTGGAAATGCTAAGCATGAAACCTGAAGGAATAAAGCGATAGAGAGGAAAGTGTTTTTACAAGTCCAGACTAGTCCAAATAAAAATATTAAAAATGCACTCTGGTAGCCTTAAAGATAGGGAATCATTGTCTGGACTGGTAGGGGCAAATGGAAAAGGACTGTTGCCCATTTAAGGTTCCCCTTCTTCCTCCCCTCCCCCAACTCAGCTTCCTCATCAGTTTGAGGGGGATGTGGCACCGACCAAGTGGATTCACTGGCCAAAGGGGCTCAGCTTCACCCGGCAGACTTCCATTTGCCCAAGAGAAGGGCATAGAAGTCCTTTCCCTGTGGTGAGGTGCCACTGAACACCCGGATCAACAGCTTTTTCACTTGTAGGCCTGGAGTTTGGGGAATCTGCTGTGGGCACTGTGCCAGTTGCCTTTTTTGGGCCTGTGGAGGAAGTTTTTCCTCATTACCAGGTGGGCCGGGACAAGGGTGGGGAAGGGTTCGCCTTCCCCACAGCAGCTCAAGGACCTGGTGGTGAGTATGTCCACAGGCAAGATTCAAGTTGTCACAACTTAGCAAGTGTCCAATGGAACAGCCCAGGGCACCTGCACCAGTATTTTGCCTCAGTAGTTCAGCAAGGCACTCAGGCTTCTAACTGTTACCTCTCCTGGGTGGAAACCCATGTCTCACTCCCTTCTCACCAGGATACATCCAAGCTGCATAGTTCTCTGCCTTTCCCAGCAGAGACAACTGCCTAAACAGACCTGTTTGCTTTCTCCTTAGAAACCAAGAACAGAATGATTGCTACAAATAAAAGTTACCACATAGCTATTTGTACTCGGTCTACTTTATTCTTCAGGTAAAATGCATCACAGAGAAAACACATTAAAACAATAAAAGAACCTACATATGTGCCTAAAGGGCATCACTCCACTGTAAGGGGGCGAGTACAATTCTTTGTAATTACAGGTTGATCAGAATTTCTGCTCCTCACAAGCTCACAGTTTTATGAAACCTCAGTAGGCCAAGTCCTTCCAACCCTCCAAAAAAGATTTTGGTCCTCTGTAGATCAGGGGTTGTTTCCATTTGATGGTTCTGGAGGAAGGTCCTGAGTCAGTTTAAAACCCAGGCTTTTATCCAAAATCTTTTCTTTGTCTGTTGGTCTCTGGAGAGCCCAATTTGAACTAGTATATGCATATCTCCCCACAGGGTGCTAAGGGTGATAACAGGAATTTGATTAACATCCCCCCCCCCCCCTCTACTAGAGAAAGTACTTACAGTGTCGAAACAATACTTACACAACTGCATCTTTAGTACTATATCCCCCACAAGAACTAACCCTAATTCTTTAAGATTTAACTTAGTTCAATAAAGTTTATCTTCATTCTGTAAAAGTTGTTCAGGGCACTGTCAGTCTGGCACAGCCACTACAGGTTATCATTCAGTGAAGGGGTTTAGTTTCCTGATAAACTGGGTTTGGAAGTGGATTTAAAGGAAGGCATCACCTAAAGAAGCTGACAGAGCAAGGAGACAACCCTCTTTCCTCAGCTCCTTAACTCTCATTACAAGTGGAGGTACGTAGGGTTCCAGCATCAGACTGGGACAAGGGATGGAGGGCTGAGAGCAGATCAGGGAATGAAAGGTGATCTGCAATGTGGTTTAAGAATGATTGGAGCCTGGAGCTACTAGACTGTGTAATGTAAAGGCAGAAAGGTTGGATACTGTGTAGAAGCTTTTACAGCCATTATTGTTGCAAAAGCTGTTGGAATTCAGTGAGTAATTGAGGGCTTCATTTTACAACAATTTCAGTCAAACATCTTTTCCAAGCACCAAATTAATATGAATTGAAATAACATGGGAGTCATGTTTTACTCAGTGATGCAAATGACTTTATCACAATCTTTTTTAACCAGCTTCTTTCAATTAGTAATTCAGTCTGGTTTAGTGAGAATTAGTAGCTATATTTCCCTTATTATATAAAACTGGCATGGCAAACCATGCATGAAGTTTATTATGTTCTGCTAATTATCACTTCTAGAAGCAAAGGCAACTGAATAAGTGACCCATTATTAATATTGATATCTATTATGTATAAAGCACCATATTCCATAATAGGTCATTTTATTTCATCCTAAGTTATCCTTTGAAAACACTTGACATATATTTTACAAAAAAAGCTTTTACAAAAAGGCTATTTTATTTCAGTGTTTTGTGGTGAGTGCATTGCTTATAACAAACATACAAAATAATATCAAGTACTGCATAGCATGCTCCATCTACAATGTACGTACACTAAGTAATCTTTACAACACCTTTATGAACAAGAAAGTATTTTTTCATTTTTTTTACATATGGAAAAGTTGAGGCTGAGAGTTTAAGTGACCTGCCTATGAAGCAAAATAATGCATGAGGCAAGACCAGATTAGAACTCAGAATTTTTCATTCAGAGTCTCATGTTCAGACTACACCTTTCCATTATCGACTCCTATGTAAATCATATACTTTAACAGAATAGAAATTTGAACAAGCTATTATTTTTAATAAATAGAATTTAAAACATTTCAGAAGCAATTTGAAAGAGTATTTACTATGTTTTTCAAAAGGAGTTTGAATATTTTATTCTCAGTGTCCATTATTTTCATTTTCAGTATTACTTTGCACTCCAAAAAAATACATTCTACAGATGTTAGAAATAAAGCAAATGATAATTCAAATTAAATTATGGTTCTAATAGCTAGTAGATTTAGAAACAACACTCCATTTTAGCACTTTTGGATTAAGTGTAGTAGTGCATCTGGGTATCAGTAGTTCTATAACAATCTGTCCCACTGCTTTTTTAAAATATAATTTTATTTTAAAATAAGATTTTAAAGGAACAGGTTCATTTATCCCTATTTAATCAATCAGAACGGTCTGCGTGTAATTCAAGATAGGGCAGAATTTAAGAAATCACAAGAAAGAAATGAAAGGCCATACTGGGTCAGACCAAAGGTCCCTCTAGCCCAATATCCTCTCTTCCAACAGTGGCCAATGCCAGGTGCTTCAGAGGGAATGAATAGAAGAGATAATATAAGAACAGAAGAAAACAAAACTTCACATTACAGAGCATTTGTAAAATATAATCTATTCTTAAAATAGAATTCAAAGAGCAGAGCTGGGGAGATAAGTTTTCATGGTGTAAGCAGAACATACAAACTACCTACATGCACATCCTGGAGCCATAAACCCAAATCTAAAAAGTGTAACTTCATACTCCTGCCGCAACCAGAGAACAATACAATTTATCCTTTAAGAGGAGACTCTAAGAAGTAAAGCCTTCCCTGCTATGTGTGGATAAAGATCTTATGACACTTTTCCTGCTGACATCTTGACCCTTCCCCCACTGAAATTTACACTGCAAAAAGGACCTGCCTACATACAGAGATGTCAGTTGGCTGACAACTTAATCATCTGCCCGCCAGGTGACTTTTCGGTCTCACAAATCTTCCCCCAAGTCAACCAATGAGATTGCTAGCAATTTTTTCAGCTTAATTTTTAAGTAGGAAACTATGGAAAGACTAAAATAGTATTCAGGCCATGTCTTCTATTTGGATGTTATTTTGGATTAATATAAATGAAAGTTTTCCTCAGTCTTTCCTAATTCTTTACCATTTCTGTCTCTCTTTTTATTTATTTATCTCTCTCTCTCAGAATACTATTAGCAGTGATGGGTGAATTTGTCTTGAAAAAATAAGCCTGAGCCTGTAGCCTGAGCCTTCATGTATATTTGAGAAAAAAAGGCTCCTCCAACTACATATTAACTTTGGAGTGAGTGAGTGTGTGCGTGTGTTTTAAAAAGACAAAAATTGAGCACAAAACCAACTTCCCAATTTCAGGTAATGAAATAACTAGAAATTTCTTTGGAAGAATAAAAAGCTATTTTCTTCTTGCTTTGCTTAATGGACTGAATTCCACTCAGGTTATACAGCTGGGTTCCTTTTAACATGATTACCTCTGGCAGGGAGTTACAATAAAATATAGGATGTTTCTAAAGTAATGTGCTGTTGTTACAGTAAATATAAACTCCAATTGTTTTCTGTTGATAGACCTGGTATAAGCTGATCTATGGTTTGAGCTTTGTATGAGAAATGGTCCGACTTGTTAATCACTCTGACCCATTTTACTCTGTGGGAATGAGCAATTCTTCTTAAACTCTTAACCCTTTGTGCTCCTATTCCATTTCTAATACAATCCCACTTCATTTTTAACGAAGCGGAAGGGTAGAATCTGTCAGTCAATGCATTTATAACACAGTTGCATAAACTACATCCGGATAAAGATGACATTTCCATTGTACACACCTCTTTCCACCCACTGATAACTTTTAAATTGTGAAGGAGTATATTAAAAACTATTTGTGCAAAGCTTCATGATTGTCAGTTTGAAACTTTTAAATTAACTTACCAATATAATGAACCGTTCACCTTTTTTTTAAAAAAAATAGTATATTCTACATATAACTTCATAATAAAGAGTCTATGAAGGCATGTGTCTGTCAGCAGGGTCTGAATGAGCTCTCCCCTGACATCTAGTGGTGAGCTGTGGAAAAAGACTTCAGAAGCTGATCTTGTTTGCATGGATACACCCACACTGTCGACCTGCTCAGCATGATGGGACTTCTTGTCCAAATGATCACTTGTGGATGGTGTTGGATCCTCAGCCTCTTTGTTATTGGGGCAGGAACAATAAAGCGTTGTTATTCTTGTTGAGGGGAGTAGAACTGTACCTGGCATACCCCAAAGGAGGGACTCACCCTCAACTGAATGGCATTTGCTAAGCAGGGAACCTGGGTTCCAAAGCCCAATGCGTGGAGAGAAGGTACACGTGTCCGGTGGTGTGAGCCCTATTTAAGAATCCTAGACCCCATTTGACCCTTCCTTCCTCTACAGTATAATAAAAGAACTAATTTAGATGCAATTGAGAACCTTGTTACGTGCTGCAGAGCTAAAATCACTGATACTTAGGTCTACATATTTGATCCACACTGGGACAGTGTTTCTATTGCAAGAAACTGCCCAGTGTGTACCAGCAGTGAGGCTCCCCCACTAGCAGCTGAGGCCTGAAGACATCTTGGAGAGTGGCCAACCAGACAGGTGGCGGAGAGGCGCAGCAAGCAGCCAGCAGGATGGCGAGCAGTGGAGTGTGTAAGATGCCTCCTTAACTCCCTCCCTGCCCCACACACACAGGGTGGGAGGTGAACCATGCAGGTGAACCTCTGAATTCTGGGGCTGAACTAGCCAAGGACAGCAACACCAGTTGTGGTGTTTTCCCAAATTAATGCTAAATTAATTCCCTCCTTTTATTAAAAGTTTTTGCTACACTCAGTCTCTGTGCCTGCAAGAGGGGAAGTATTGCTTAGAGACACCCAGGAGATGGTGTGTAGTTGTCCCAGGTCACCGTATGGGGGCTAGAGCTAGTTTTGTGTTGTATTGTTGAAGAGGAACCCCTAGATTCTTATCCCGGCCCTTGTTGCTGCTGGCTGAACCTGGCAGAAATGTATTCTTGAATAAGAAATTACAGTTTTGACTCATTTGAAGAAATTTAATTTGGAAATATGGAATTATCTATGGAGTGTGCCAGTATATTACAGTGACCATCAGTAAAAACTGAACTTTCAGAGGCCTAGGTACCTGGAGTAGCTATAATATGCAGAGCAGGAGAGACTGTGGGACAAGATATACAGGGGAATAGTAAACACTGATTAATTAATGGGAAGCTTTCGTTGCTGGTTTAATTATGCATCCAACTGTACTGTTCACAAGCAGTAGGTATGTGTTTTATTGTGCACACAACAGCTGGGGTTTCTGGTTAACAAAAGATGGAAGTGGTTTGGATTTGGTAATCTTTCAGGCAGGAACATCATGTCAACAAGTTTAAATTCCTTCTAAAGAGCTTGAACCTCCAACAACAAGTTTAAATTCCTTCTAAAGAGCTTGAACCTCCAATACAAGGTGAGCGTTCAACAGCAAACTTCCTTAACTTTTCAGTTTGTCACCTGCACAGTGATTAAAACTAATGATGTAACTTGTACAGAAAATATAGAAGTGTGTCTTGGAATGATGGAATTATGTAAATGACAGTAAGTGGCTACTGAGAAGTCACTGGTTAGGTCCTTTACATGGAATGGCTTTGCTAATCTCAATGTACCTGCTCTCCTCTGATTTAAATTTTTTTTTCAGTACTTGATTCAAAGACCTTCAAAGTAAAAACAGTCTGTAAAAGAGAAGCATGTTTTGTGTACTTAGCAGGTCTCTTATAAGTTTACTTCTGACAGAAGAATCACCATATTCCCTTACAGATAGCTATTTTTGGATGCAAATATTTTCCTCAGAAATAAAAAGATTGCTTTAGTTGGAGTCCAGTTCTATGTTCTCAACATCCACATGCAATTTTCATTTATTCCTATAAGGCAGCTAAAGGTTTATTTTCAATTATTTACCCCTTTCCCAAGTAATCACATTCTGAGATGCAATTACTTATGCTAGTTTTCAGTCCAGAGGCAATTCGTGTGTGTGTGTGTGTGTGTGTGTGTGTGTGTGTGTGTGTGTGTGTGTATATATGTGTAAAAAGCATGAAGAGTGTCCATTCAGGTATTCTGAACTAGACTTTTTATTAAATTTAAGTGCACTTTTTGATGGAACAACATTCCCTTTTCTATTCCAGTATTTATTTGTTACAAGCAAACCACTAGGTGGAAATCTCTAGAATTCCTTTCAATATTTAGAAAATTAAAATTCAGTTTCTCGGGGCTATTTTTAACTCACTCCACATATACATATGTATTTTAATAAGGTCTTTAATTAGTACAATCAAAGCATGTAAGTTCGCTTTCATCTCTCACCCAAAAGACCTTATCTTTTATATAAGCCCTTTGAGGGGAAGACCTGACTTCATATTATCTTGTACAATGCAGAGCATGTTGTTGGAGCATAGCAAATAAATAAATAAATTATAGCAACAACAGGCATGTTACACTAGTAGATGATAAAATGAAAAGGAATTGCATTTTTTCTCTGTACCGTTTCTCCAGTAAATTAGCACAAATTCTTTAAATTCTATATTGGTTTTATGTTTCAATTGTGCTTTTTTCTGTAACTAGAGACTCCAACCTATTACAAATATTTACATGGTAAATACATGAATTATTGAACTAAAATTTAATTCTTCCAGGGTGTTAATGCGGGGAGTTGGGTTGGTCTGTTTTGCATTTCAAATCACATTTTGGCAAAAGTACACATGCTTTAGTGTGTTAGAGAGGGAAATGAAAGTGTTGCCCTTTCCTTTAGAAATATAACATCTACAGGTTCTTAGCTGGTAACAAACAGCATAGCTCTATCGTACTTAGTAAATGACATTTTCTGCCCCCAAAATTATACTATCTGACTTCAATATATGGGGCCAGATATTCTCAGCAAGTGTGAATTGGTGGAGCTCTATTGACTCCAACGGATGGGACTTATGCAGTACAAACTGAGGCATCCATTGTCAAGTTATAATAAAGAAGGATTTGGTTGGTGTAGTTTGGCCTGAGCTGAATACTACTAACCTGAACACTTTTTGGGGTCTCCATTTAACAGAGGCCTGTTATACCATAAAGAAAAGGAGATATTTACCATAAACACATCCACTGTGGTTCTAAGAGGGGAATGAATACCTTTTTGGTTGAAAGGAAACTTCCATACCAGTATGCGATTCAAAAAAAGTTATGGCTGCTAGCTTAGACCAATATTAGATGTGTGGAGTCTTTATTTCCCAGCAAGTTCATGGTATGCCAGTTAGAAGTACAGCTACTCAAAGTGCAATCAGAATATTCCCTCAAACATTGATTTTGCTTTCAGATTAATCGAATTATTATACTAAATCCCCTCTACTGTTTATAAGCAAAAGTGTATGAGCTATAATCTCTCTGGGAAAACATCTCTGAAAGTTGGCTCACATTTATTCTGGAAAAAAGGCTTTCTGGAAAATAGCTTGAAAACAGAAGTAACATTGCTCTGAAGTGAACTAAATGCCAATTTAGTTCATCCTATATTTTGTTCTTAAAATATTATAAAGGGCTAGATTTAATGGTATTGTAACTCTAGTGGAATAATTTGTCTATAATTTCTCAGGGAACTGAAAATATTTTATCCCAAGCAGTGACATTGTTTTCTTTTTGTATTTTTGCCATTGGCTCTATTGCTCTTTAAGGGAAAGATGACGCGAGTGGGAACTCTTCATTACTCACTTCACCAGTGTATCTTGACTAATTTTATGGTTCAATACATAATCATTCAATGCAACTTCACACAAAGTTCAATTTGCAAAGTATAAAGAGCTGCATAACTATTAACAGAACAAGCAAACTTCCGTCTTTGTGACATAACACATATGCCCTTTGGGTTTCAGCTGATAGTCACACATTCTTTGAGTATATTTTAATGAAATTGTGGGTAAGTACATATTCTGAACTAGCATAAAAATAACCTTGGACATCTAGTCCTGAAAACAAAACTTCTTTATGTATTTTATACCAGATCTATTTATGATCTAAACAGAATGAGTGCTGTGGAAAAAGGACCTCGTGTTAAATTTTCTACATCAGAGCTGAGATCTTTGACACTTCCCTTAAAAATGTCATATATATAATCAAAAAATGAAAGTAACTGCTTGTAATACACTTGTAATTCTCACTGAAGTCTATATTGTAATTGTTGAGCTCATAATACAAATATAAGACAGATAGTCACCGCTAACATTAAACAGATAAATCCATATATTGGCTCTATATAAATCCTACAGTGGAAACAACAATTAAGGATTTCCCTAGGACTTCATCCATTTATTAGTTTTACAGAGAAATTGAGTTTTTATGTTCTACCCGAAACTAAATGAATTGAAATCATAATGCATAGTGATTTACCTTTTTCAATGTACACAGATGATCCACTTTAATCAGGAGCTATGAGGTCAAAACATGGACAGGAATACAAAATCATACTAAAACGTGATTATTGAATTACACTTGATAGGAAATTAATTTTCATCAATGAGGATGTCACTCCAAGAGAAAAGGGAAACATTCATTCAGTTTGTCCAGAATCATTACTATATAGCTTTGGAGAACATTTTGATGTCATATTACGCAGTGCTCTGACACAAATATTATTTCCAGTATTAAGATGCTGGGAAACTTTGAACTGGCACAGAATTTGGATAGAGACACTTCAGCACGTTATCATTTAAAATGAACAAAAGTACATCCAAAACTAAAACTCAAATGCCATGAGGTTGACACTGCTTTCACTCTATTAGTAACACCTAATTCAACTGCCAACTTACTCACATTTTCCACCAGCCTCTTTGCACACCGCCCCTCATCGATGAGAACTTCCCAATGAAATCCTCTTCAGTTCTCCCTGAAAGCCTATCTCTACAACGATGCCCACAAACGTCTGTTGTCTGGCAGTCACTTCTGACTAGTAGGACCTCTCAAACAATTTATTCAAAATCCATGGATACTTTTTACAGTTACACATCCTAGTTTATATAAGTCTGTATATTTATCTGTGGCATCTTGTCACCATCCTGGTTTGACAGTTCTTTGGATCAGGCACTGTCTTTGTTCCTCTTGTCTGCATAGTGCCTTGCACAATGAGAGCTTGAATCTACGCACTACTACAGTATACAAATAGTGAAAAAGCCAACCACACAAACCACAAGCTAATGGAGTGCTAAGGCACTGAAATATATTTTAAATCAGCATATCAGCCCCTTCGTGTTTCTGAAATCTTTAGCACGCAGGCACTAAACAACCTCTCAAAACAACCAGAAATATTTACCATGTCAATTGCCAGTGATCACATCACAGGACAAAGACAGGACAAGACACTGCCATTCTGTTGCAGGATACTTTCGTGTCCCGTAGGAGCAAAGCACACACACAGCTGTTGAATAGAAGTAGTGAGTTTACTGAAGTCAGAAGTGGCACAGCCACAACGGGGGTTCCCTTTGTTGCTGCCACTAAGACGGGGACCCGATGCATCGGAGCAATGCTCGGGGAAGAGGCCCACTGCACGTGGGCACACAGGCAGAGAAATAAACAGGAACATTTGCATCTCATGCATAACTCATGAATAACTAATACCTTATTTTTGTCTTCTTAGTATTACACAATGCGTGCAGCTGTTTCATATCAAGGCGAGCAAACCGTGAGAGCCAATTCCAGCATGGGAAATATGCGATAACAGGGCAAAGACTGATAACAGTGGCCGAAAGTAACCTTTCCTTTCCAGGAGTGAGGGGGGAAATAAGCACCCTTTCCTTCCCAGGAATTGGGGGGGGGAATGAGCACCCCCCCGGATTGGGGGGGTGAGCACCCCTTCCTTTCCTGGAGTCGAGGATAAGAGCGCCCCTAACAGTCTACCATCACAATGTCTTGCGCATCCTTACACATTCCTAGAGAATAATAATAATCATATGCCACGAACAAGAGAGATGAAACATGTAAATTGGTGAGATCCCTGTAAAGATAAAACAGAGGCCCAAACTGTGAGATGCTCTCAGTATCTCCATCCATTGTTGTTTATCAAGACTCAGCTCCTCTCCAGATCTGACTCAGTGCTAGGAAAAAGTTGAGTTAGATCTCTCAGTTCAGACATGGCTGTTTATTTTTAGTTTTACGGAAGCCACTGCATTAAAATATCTGCTCTGAGCTGTGACACAGCAGGACTTACATTTACACTAAGCCAGTTGAGAACGGAAGGTTGAAATTAGTCAAGTCATCTAAAAATATGGCTCGGAGTAGCAGAATGTAATACTCCCACTGCTCAAGACTCTAAAAAGTAGTAACAGAAAGACAGACCTTTGCTGCAAAAACACTTTCACCATAAACATAGATGGCAACCACTGAGATTTCTGTCAGGCTTCTTGACAAAATCCTCTTCCTATAAACGGTTATTACTCAGTAATGTCTACATATCATCACTCCTAAAAATCATGCCAGGAATTACAAGAGACACAGGATTTTGTTAACAAATTCTTAAAGAAAACCTTGATTTGGATTTAGTAGCTCACCAGAAATTGTACTTATACTCTCTCACAAATACACTATCATTCTGCAAATATACTATCTCTGACTGTATTTTGGCTGACAGCTTTTAAAATCATATTAATGTCTGCTTTGGCCACTCCAGGGACTTCAGTACAAACGTGAAAATAGACAAAAATTATTTCATAAGCCTAAAAAAACTTCAGTCTACTCTATAAAAAATTTATAGGATATAGTATTAAGATTGGTCTCAAGCTGCAGTGTGGGAGGTCTAGGCTGAATATTAGGAAACACTATTTCACTAGGAGGGTGGTGTAGCACTGGAATGGATTACCTGGGGAGGTGGTGGAATCTTCATCCTGAGAGGTTTTTAAGGCCTGGCTGGGATGATTTAGTGGGTGTTGGTCCTGCTTTGAGCAGGGACTTGGACTAGATGGCCTCCTAAAGTCCCTTCCAACCCTGATATTCTACGATTCTATGACTGAACTAAAAAAACCATTATTTGACCTTTCAAATGATAAATAAATTGGGGCAGCAGAAATCAGAATTTTGTAACCTCTTGATCCTCCCACATAGTGGAATCTACAGCCCCTTTGGAAATCTGCTCTTTCCAGAGTGCCTTCCTTTACACGGTGAGTTAAATTCATCCTCTGTTGAATTTGGAATGAATAGCCATTAATTCCACCAATCTAATTCTTCATACTTCAAGAACTAAGGTCCCAATCCTGCAAAGTTTTGTGAACATGAGTAATTTTTAAACACACGCAGTCTCACTGAAGCCTTTGAAAACTATTTGTGCAAGCAACATTACAAGGGTACAGATTGGACCATGGATCAACAATATCAGGGGTTTCAGCATATAATGTGGCCCTTGTTTCTGGGACAAGGCATGGCAGTACTCATCCCTCCAATAATCAACTGTATTTTTCCTACGTTATAGAACAATGACTGATAAAGAACATATGGTAATATTTCCAGTCTTAAAGAAACAAATAAAATGTGTATATTTTTGTCCCTTCTACTCTCATTTTGGGGACCTATTGAATATTTCATGATCAATGACAGGTTATTAAAGAATTAACAATGCTTCAAAACCCATGCAGCTTCTTCTGCCACGGTTCACTTAACTGACCGCAATAAGTCTACTTACCAGAATTTTTGTAGTATAAGCACTGTTGATGGCAATTGCATTAACCAGCAAATCGAGGGTGTTGCTTGGTAGAGAATCTTGGTCAGGGATCTCTTTGTAGTGGGTATCACCAATGTAGGCTTGTACTACAGTCATCCTGTTGGTTGTTAGTGTCCCTGTTTTGTCAGAGCAGATGGCTGTAGCATTACCCATAGTCTCACAAGCATCTAAGTGGCGGACCAGATTGTTATCCTTCATCATTTTCTGATAAAGCAAAGTAAGAAGTCCTCAAAAATTTGTTATGACAGATTTTTAAAATCTTTCATCATAGTAAAAATACATAAAGTTAGATGTGACTATTAGAGTGTAGTCACACTTGTTTATTGGCTCTCTACACTGACACATTGGTAGTCACCCCTTAAAATGCTTGCCAATTTCGCTTTTGACGAATGGATTTGCAGTGTATCCATTCTAAGGAATTGCTTGAATACTGATATAACATTATTTAGCTATACAAAACATTGGCTAACATAACAGGCCATTTTAAAACAGTGATCACAGTAAGAAATATTAAGGATTGTAATTGTATAAGTTTTTCTGAAACTTTAGACAGATTTGTGTTTTCCTTCAGCCAAGCATCCTAATGATAGAAATTTAACAATTAGTAATTAACTGTTTAAAAATAAACTTCCTGCCAGATAAAAATTTGCAAATACAAAAGAGTGTAAATCGGGGTGGGGGGTGCGAAACTTTTTGGCCTGAGGGCCACGTGGGGTTGTAAATTATGGGGGTATGGAGGGCTGGGTAGGGGAAGCTGTGCAACGCTTCCCAGCAGGAGCAGCAGGCCGGATTGCTAGCGCTGTGGCTGGGGGGGACAGCAGGGGAGGGGCTGGGGCTCACCTCCCCAGCCAGGAGCTCAGGCAGGCCAGACAGGACAGTCCCGTGGGCCATAGTTTGCTCACCCCTGGTGTAAATAGAAGTTAAATGACAACAGCAAGCCTCAGATGAACCCAAAGCTACTCACCTATAAATCAGTTAATATTACTTTATTTTAATCTTGAACTGAACTGCAGTACTTTGAAAATAATCTGTTTGGTAAATCTCTTTATTCAGCAGCTTTAGACTCTTTTATAGTATTTCATATCCCAGTATTATTAGATTTGTAAGGTAAAATTACATGCTCTTGCATCATAAAATGCAATATTATCACCAGGACAATGAATTTTACAAAAATTTGCTACTGTGAATATTCCAGAGTATGATTGTGGACTTTACCCTTGGGCCAATCTGCCCTACTCTTATTCAGAGTATCCCTCAATCCCAAGTGAAATCCCACTAAAGTCAGTAAATCTATTCATGGAGCAAGGTAATCCCAAATTCAAAACAATGGTGTATCACAATCTAGTCCTATGTGTGAGTATGTATTTATACAGCTGATTTAGAAGGAGATTGCAACATTTAATGGATATCACACAGGGCTGTTTGGACACCTGGGTTCTATTTCCAACTTTATTACTGCCTGGCTATGTGACTATGCGCAAATCACTTCACATCTTCATGTTCTCCGTGCCTCAGTTTTTCCCTGTGTAAAATGGAGATAACAGAATTGTCTCTCTTTGTAAAGTGCTTCAAGATTCTCAGATTAAAATTTTATGTAAACACAATGTGGTGTTAGTAGATCAGATTTCTAAAGTAATCTGAGAATAAAGATTTTGATAGGGGAATAATCTACAACTCCAAAATCCATAATCCCAGTTTTAATTCCCTTAAATTTCCTAGTGGAATCATTTATATTAGCTAGGGGCAACTGTAACAGCATTTAATAATACACACACAAACACATGTGGAAACATCATGTCTCAATGTAGGAAGTTTCTGAAGAAAACAAATCCTTCCCAGAACCTATATTGATGCAGCAGAGAATAGGAAGATAAACAGATATTATTCAGAAAAGACTGTGCTTCTCCAACTAATACATTTTCACAGTAAATTTCTGAGACTGTCTTCAATAAATAAATGTCTGTAGTATTTGTTTAGTATACTTGTCTGCAATGCACATTTACAGAAAGTCATTACATTTATTTTGTTGGAATTTTTTACTTTGAAGTATCTTCAATATGTTAAAAGCAGCTTTGGTCAGAGGGCACATTTTGATTATATTGATGTATGATCCAGCTTTCTACCAGCCACATAAAAATTAAAAACAGTGAGTCAACTACCAAACTAAAACATACTGAGAGTTGGTTGAAAGAGCTCTTTTTTTCCACCGTTCCTTAAAGTGCTGCTTACCTTAACAGAATAAGCCAGAGAAATAGTGACAGCAAGTGGAAGTCCTTCAGGAACAGCAACCACAAGCACAGTAACACCAATGATGAAGAACTTGACAAAATATTGAACATAAACAGGAGTGCACTCGGGCAACCACTGCTTCTTGTTGACAACAAAAGTATCAACAGCGAAGTATAGTACCAAAATAATTACAGTAATGGCAGACATCACCAAACCTAAAAACACAGAAAGTATTTTTACGTACAGGGAGCAATAGTAACAAATCAAAGCATTTTCGGTTTGAACCCCACACTTTAATCTAATCTGATTTGAACCTATGCTCTTAGGCCACAAGGAAAAAAAAATATCAACATTCAATTATTGTGAATCATATACACATGTAAAATCAGGAGACTATAGACCATAGATAAAGTTTTAAAAAGCACTTTTGGGTTATTTGTTTCATTCTTCTGAACTCTATATTATGCTTGTGTGTTATCACATATATTTTTAAACACCTCTAGCATGAGTGTCTTATTGATCACCCTTGGAAAACTGTACCATCTGATTAATTTAATAAAAGATTTCCTGTTGTCTAAACTAAGTCTTCCTTTTTCAATTGCAGGACATTATCCTTTTTAATACAACCTAAATCTATCCTGTTACAACAGAATTAACCTCTGCCTGTTCTGTGTAATTACCTCTTAGGCATTTATACCCCATCTCCACATGCTTTTTATTTATTTATTTTTTTATAAATAAAAGCACATCTTAATAGATCTTGGGAAAAGGATCTATTGTCTTTGATTTCTAAGACAGTTTGTAGAAAAATAATCTGTTAAACCAGTGGCTGGGCAAAATTGTAAAGGTAAAAAGTGCATTTGACTATAAGGGCAAGCATTTAGATAGTTTATAAAAATAATAAAATAAAACAGCAGAGTTCTCAAAGTGTTGTTTTGTTCCCAAATGTTAAGCATTTGACTGTGATGCACTGGACTGTGCAGACACATGACATTTCATAAGCACCAGGAAACCTTACCACCAAAAAGCTGCATTTCTACCTACCATTCAGATTTATTGGCCATGCATTAATCAATATTTTAAATATTCAAGAACTAGAAAGCAGTCTGGTCATTTAGAATTGTTATAATAGTCAAAAGGTAAATGCATTCACAGGTAGCTCATAATCTGCTACTGTTCCGAAACCAGGGCAACTATAATTGGTGTCATATGAACATGTTAACCTTAGATTTAGGAAGGATCATAAATTGCATTTTTGTTCACTAATCAGGACTACATGATGTGCCAAAGAAACCAAGCAGCATATATTATTCTAATTTTATCAGGTCAATGTATTTAATAACATGGTAAATATTTGAATATTTCAGTTATTTTAATACATTTCTATAATTGTTTAATAACTTTAAACTAATGGGTAGATTTAAAACAAATAATATATTTTAAAGTAAAAGAATATTCTTCTAACCCAGGCACTCTACCAAGAATACTTTATGCTCCCTTCTTCTTGCTCCAGCACTGAAGAAAGTGGGCCAAGTCACAGACTTTTAGTCAGCAATTTATTTTGGAACAAGTGCTTCTTTTTATGTTTTTGAAAATTCAGAATTGGCACAGGATATCTGTCTAAGGTTGTGATAAGAGAAGCTTTTTTTTTTTTTGGTCCCTCCATTGGAACGAGTACAATTTCATGAACAGTTCCCATTTCCATCAGTGGAAAGAATTTTTCTATTTGAAATTTTATCGCGACATTCAGACCTCTTAACTGACACACATGAAGAATGCAGTATAGCTATAATCACGTCAGTCCGAGGATATTACAGAGTGGGTGAGGTAACATTTTTTATTGGATTAACTTCTGCTGGTGACAGAAAGAAGCTTTCAAACCACACAGACCTCTTCCTCAGGTCTGGGAAAGGTACTCAGAGCAGCACAACTAATGCAAAGTGAAACAGATTGTTTAGTATAGGTAGTTAGCACATATTCTAAGGGCTTGGTTACACTGGCACTTTATAGCGCTGTAAAGCCCCCACGAGCGCTATAACCTCCTCCCCGTCCACACTGGCAAGGCACGTAGAGCGCTATAACTGCTGAGTTATAACGTTATTGTTAATCCACCTCCGCATGGAGAATAAGGGCTGTAGCGCAGCTGCTGTAGCTCTACAGCAAGAATGTGGACACCCACTGCGCTACAAGTAATCTCTGGAGATGCCTAGAGCCATTTAAGGCAATTGACGTCTCTTCCCTTTCTTTTGAACTCGGCTGGAGGAATGCGGAAGTACCTCTTTAGAGTTTTTCTCTTAACTCGGCAGATAAGCAATGCAAATGTTTAAGGAGGGAGCCTGTGTGAAAACAAAGCCTTCTGTGAACGGAGGCTCGCTGACAGGCTTTCAGAAGAACGGAAAAATCACTTTCTCTGTCCCTCTGCATACACACAACGCGTCCCCCCTCACCTCCCTCGTTTAAAAAGCACGTTGCACCCAGCTGAATGCTGAGATACCTGCCCTAATGCGCTACTCTTAATGCCGCATTAAGTGCCCCAAATGTGGCCATGCTATACCGCTGGCGCGTCTGAGTGTGGACATACAATAGCGCTATACATATTACTGTATAAGGGGACCGCTATAACCAATAGTGCTATAATCTTGTAAGTGTAACCATACCCTAAGAGACCATTCAAGGTAGAGTGGTCTGAAGAAGAGCTCTGTGGGGCTTGAAAGCTTGGACTGCTCTGAACAAGAGACCTGTATCCGTATACCTATGTCGCTCCGGGGTGTGAAAAATCCATACCCTGCAGTGAAGTTGTTATACTGACAACGGTCTGCATAGCCAGCACTATGTCAGCAGGAGAGCTTCTCCCACCAACATAACTACTGCCTCTCAGGGAGGCAGATTAACTATACCAGTGGGAGTGCTCTTTCCTGTCAGCTTAGAGCATCTTCGTTAAAGCACTGCAGCTGTGCTGATGCAGCATTGTAAGTGTTAGACTTGCATCCAATAAAAGATATTATTTCATTCACCTTATCTCCCTATGTATAAAGAAAACTATTTGAGACAATTAATAGTTAATATTACTAATATTCATATTAACCAGAAGGAATATTGTTTTTGAGTTTTACTGTAACCACAATAATCATGGACCTTCTAGAAACCCTGTCCCTCAGACTGTTTGCTTCTCTTTTGTTAGCTGGGTAAAGTGGTTATTTTCCTTTATAACCATAACATTTATTAAACAATGGGCCACATTTCCAAATGTATCATTACCATCATTTGAAATCTAAATGCCAAAACAGTCTCAATGATTCTCTGGAGTCCCTGTGTTAGAAAGATTTATTCGGCTATGGCCAAATAACTACCTCCTTCATAGTTCCATTGTAAAGTGTTCCCAAATTTGAATCAGAGAATCTAAAGAGCACCTGCCTTCTGTGTATAAGAAATCAAGTCAAAATTGCTCCTACTATGCCAAAGTGACAAGAATCACACTCCTGATCATATGGAGCAGGCTCAACCAATCCGGGAAATTAAATATGATGTAACTGAACTGCTTTATACCACATGACCTATCCCAATAAATGAACCTTTACCAGAAATGCACAACAGAGTATAGCAATATTAAGTTTAAGTATACCAAGACAGAGAAAGGAAGCGGGTGTATTAATGCCTACAGACTCCAGTCGTCAGCAGGTGGGACCAAACCTGGAAACTTTTGAGCTTAGTTCATGAGCCTCTACTGCATGAGCTAAAAGCCAACTGACTGCTAGCTAAGGCTGTAGAGCAGACTCGTTAATCTCTTTCGCTCTCTAAGTAGTCTCAGTGCCAACAGATGGAACAGAACACTGCATCCAGGTGGTGGATTACACTAGCATTTGTGGAAAAACACTGAGTGACCCTGGATACAGGTGAAACCCAAACTTAGGCTGTTTTTAAGTACACTATCATCAGCAGATTTAATTTTTCATCTCTCCCCCCCACCCCCCTTTTTTTTTTTTTTTTTTTTTTTTACACAGAATGGAATGAAATAGGGTCAGATTTGGTAAAAAGCTACTGCGGGGGATGGAGGAGAAGTGGTAGCGAAATTACACCAGAATCCACAAAGGGACAAGAGGATCTGGCTCCAGGCCTGAGATGATATTATAGATTTTGAATGCACATTCTCAGGAGTCCTAAGGGGACAGGAATTAAGTATCTTGTAATTACTGCACTTGGGAATACTGGGTATGAGAAACTGCAGTTCACTTTGATTCAAATATTCACAACAAGCCAAGTTGCTTAGAGCTTCTAGTTTCTCAGTTTCCAAAGTATGCACAAAAACAATCTTTGGCATACAACTCTAGAGTACTGTGATAATTATTTTCTTAATATTGTAATAAAACTCTCTCTTTTCACAATAATTTGCTTTGAAATCTTATGATGTGGTCCTCACTGTAGCATGCTGGTATCTAGTTAGTTACCCATTCATACCTGCTTTGCCTATTTGGACGGCTAGTTTGGTCAGCTTTCCCTGGAGGACGGATTTTTCTTTCTTGTGCATGTTAGCCTTCTTCTTTTCTTTGTCATCTCCCTCTCCTCCTTCTGCACTCTTCAGTGGCTGCATCTCCATGGCAGCAGCACCATCCTGCTGCTTGGCTAACAATGCAGAAGAAAAACATTACTCCAGAACTTATCTGACATAATTTCTAACCTTTTATTTAAAGAAAAAAAATCTCTGAAGTTGTTTATTCATACTAAATTCAACTTGTAATAGTCCCACATATGTACTGGCAGTAACATGGATGATTAATTATGAATATATGTAGTATCCTGATCCTGTATCATGATGTCAATAAGAGATTTTGCTCATCTGCACAAAGGTCTGCTCATTTGCAGGATCCAGGTCTGAGACTGTCAATTCTTTGGGGGCATATAATGTGACTTGATAGTGCCAAATACATTTATAGCATTCAATACCTTCTTACTATTAATAAGTGTGTGTGAGTGACCCTTTTAGACACGCCAATTGTTTTACAAATAAGAATATTTCCTCAGTACTTTTTAGATAATCCCTGAGACTGAAATATTTCAACATAACCCCACTGACTATGCCTTCTAGCCCAACGTATCTGTGTAATCTTGCGACCCCAAAAGCCTTATGAATAAACTTTAAAGAAATAAAACCTTCAGGAGAGATGGACTTTTATGGTACCAGGACTGGATAGGATGTATGGAGAGTACTGCAGGGAGCAGAGAAACCTTACCTAGTATCTAAGGTGACAATAGTGGCAAAACTGTCATTTTTTTTTAAGGACAACCATCTTCCTGTGTGTGGGCAGTGTGGTAGATAGAATAGACTATATGAAATGGAATGAAATGAGACAGTCATTCTGCTACAATTTGACATACATCATCATTTGTGAAACCATATTAATTTGACTAGGAGACTGAAAGGCTCTTTCTAGTTTTAAGTCATTGTTCTTGAACTGTCCTTCTATTTAGTAGTTATCTAGCATGACAGACTGAGTTAATCTCACCAGTTTCTGTTCCATCTCACACTTTGCAGGACTGCATTTAAATAATTCTCAGAGGAAAAACATACATCTTACAGTACTCATTTGGTTTACTTGGCAGGTTCTGAAGTAAACATAGCTAATGATCTCTTCGGTGTAATGAAAAAGCAATTAAAACTTTTCCAAAGAGGAAGAAACATATTTACATTAATTTCTTCCTAAAAGTACACAGTACATTAGAAACAGCTAACACTCTTTAATTTTATTATTCAACAATGCCCATGTACTACTGTTTTTATATTATGATCCAGATCAAATTGCATTAAGATTCGCTTTTGCTATTGCTACATGTAGTGTTATTTACCTTCTCCCTGCAAAGAAAAATATGTTTATACAATGTCATTAGCCAGACAAAGCAGACAAGACAATTAAAAATAGGATTTGGAAATTCATTAGCAATAAATAGTATGTCTGGTTTTGTAATTTGCACAAGAAAAAATTAATTCAGAACAAGCTTTGTAACACACACATCCTCTATACAAATGGTGAGTTTGAAACACTGATTTTGTTAATCTGTTTAAATTCTGATACGTGAGAAGTCTATATACTACAATTTATTTTTTCTTGCATTTCCAATATTTCTCTGACTTTGGTTCACAAAGTGTCTACTATTCATTTTTTCCTCACATTTTGCCATGATATTGCATGTTGAAACAAATAAGGTATTTCCCTCACATATCCTCAAATTATTTTATTTGCCAAATGTAATCTATCTACATGCTAACCATAACAATCCACAATCTGCTTAGTATGAAAGAAGATTACCTTTATTCTGGCTGTTCTCCATATTCCCATCCTGCATTTTGCCTATACGATGAAGAATTGTAACAGACAACAAAGAACAGACAATAGTCATCACACCGACAGAACACCATGATGGGAATTTAAATAAAAAGGGCAGACGAAAATAATGAATGTGTTTCATATACACAATTACGATCAACAGGCATTATCATCATGTCTTTATTTAGATGCATGAAAAAACTTAGTTGGACAAACTCAAAGAACTGCAACCAAGTCCAATGTTCTAACAGCTAAAATAATGTCAGTTTTGTTTCCTTATTGAAGAAAAAACAGTGGTGCATATATTTTAGAAAAATGAACTAATGTGGGAAAAAATATAATAAAAGATTCAGTATCAGCTAAAACCCAAGTAGTACTTTCAAACTACAGTTTCATCCAGATAGGATTTAGTATATGGTTTTATGACTGAACGCTAAAATTAATTCTATGATTTAATTTTGATAGAAACAAATTTGATAGAAACAAAGTAATATTTATAAGCCTTGATTTTAAAATTGACATACTGGAATTACATATCCTGGAAAGGTGATATTACTCAGCCAGGAAATGTTTTACTCTCTAACTGTGAATGTGAATTGACTAATTCAGACACTTTGGCAGCCTAAATCATAACTGGCCAGTTTCAATTTGCACACAAGTCTTGGAAATGGGAGGCCTTGTGCATCTTCTACAGCGACCATGACAATTCTCATATGGAAAAGATCGATATTTGAGTCTATAAATGTTATACCCACATGATGAAATACATTCTCTCATCTTTTGTTGGCTGAGTGTTCACAATGCTTAATATAAATATTCCATTATGGAAGTGGAGCAGTTAATACATTTTCATGATACTTTTGCCCCATTCTTCATATTAAATAGACACTGAAAGTTTACCCCCAAAACAGCAATTAATTCTTACTCCTTGGATGTTATATTACAGCTGAAGTCAACACAAGTGTACAGCAAAGAAGCAGAAATTATGTTTCAACTAGTTTATTAACTAACTCTAGATACTACTGGAATATACTACTGTAACAGTAACATAATTGGGTGGCTATGAAATGGACTGTAGTGAATTACTATTTTAATCCATCTGTTCCTATCTTGTTTGTATTTTCAGTAATTTAGAGGTCAATAAATACTGGTGTTTGTTTAAACAAAGCTCAAAGAATAGAAAAGTCAACACAGCTCCTGCATCAGAACTCTGAACTAACAGACTATGATTTCTGAGAAATGTAGAGAGAGAGATTAAAATACCGAATTATTGTGAGAGAAGGTCTCAGAAGGCCCTTGAAGCATAGCAAAGTACACCTACATTCTGGATTTATAGTGTAATCACTCTCTCTCAGGTCAGCAATCCTTGCATCAATATTTTGTCTATATTTATGATAAAACAAAGCAATGATTCCAAATCGTAGACGATTCACATTAGTAGACATCAATATTTTGCAAGTGATCATTCAGATCTATGTTACCAGTTCTACAAACAGCTTTTTCTTTTTACCAGCGGCAAGAAATGTTTTTAAAATGCAGTAATAATTATTAATTCTGAAAGCATGACAATTTATAAGATTATTGAAATATACATATGTTGTTCCATTTACCTTGGCAATTTTTTTGATGATTTTTTTACAACAATCTTTATTCCCATAATCAAAACAAATGTGAATTGAATATATTTAAAAAGGAATATTTATGTTCAAAAGTCCAATGATTTTGATTAGACATGCTTCAATCAACTTAGTAATTTTTTATTAAAAAAAGGTCAATTTATTTTTATCTGCACAAAGCTGCTCAAACATTTTTGAATAATCTAAAAATTACAGAGAGGTGGCCGTGTTAGTCTGGATCTGCGAAGCGACAAAGAGTCCTGTGGCACCTTAAAGACTAACAAAAGTATTGAAGCATAAGCTTTCATGGGCTAATAACCACTTCGTCGGATCACTGGACTCTTTGTGGCACCTTAAAGGCTAACAAAAGTATTGAAGCATAACCTTTCATGGGCTAATCACCGACGAAGTGGGTATTAGCCCATGAAAGCTTATGCTTCAATACTTTTGTTAGTCTTTACGGTGCCACGGGACTCTGTCGCTAAAAATTACAGTAGTGCATTCTTGAATGTAGCATCTGACTGTCTAAGAAAAATTTACTACTAGACTAGCTTTTAATATGTATGGCAATGACACCAAATATTCCTGGAGATATTGATTTCTGACCTGAGGAAAACCTTTCTTTGGAATCTAAGTCTTAATTTATGGCAGATACAGTTATTTCTTTTTCGAAAGGTAAAACATTATTGAAAGCCTTCTAAGAACATAGTTAACATTTCCTCACGCCAAAAGAGCATGAAGGTCTCCAAAAGTGGTATAAGTGACTAGCACCAACATATGCTGCTTTCTGGGTATGTCAAAGTACTTAATTCAACTGTACATAAACTATTGGTGTATGCAGTGTTAGTGTAGGTGTGCTGGTCCCAGGATATTAGAGAGGATAGAGGAAGAGGTCTGCATAAGCTTAAAAGCTTGTCTCTCTCACCAACAGAAGTGATCTAATAAAATGTTACCTCACTCACCTTGTTCCTCTATTATACACCATAGCTATTGCAGAAATAGAAATATAGGAATTGCCACATTGGATCAAACCCCCAGTTCATTTAGTCTGACATCCTGTTTACAAAAGGGCCTGTGTAAGATGTTAATATTTTTATTATTCACGTAGAATAAATGACTAATCCTTTTCTGAATCATGCTAAGTTCTTTGTCTCTTAATTATCATGTGGCAGTAAGTTCCAGAGCTTAATTATGTATTGTATTAAAAAGTTTCTTTTTATCTCTTTGATATGTTGCCTATGAATTACACTGTTTGACTTTTGCACTCTTGGTATTTCAAAAGAGTAAATCAAAGCATCAGATTGACCTTCTCATTAACATTCATTATTTTATATATTTTGTATTTATTCATTTATCTTCTATTCACACTTTAATTCAATCCTCTGCAACTCTCCTCACATAAAAGGTTTTTAAGCCACTAATAATTCATTTTAATTGCTTCCCTCTGTACACTTCCTATTTCTACTAAATCCTTTTTAATAGGAGAAGAACAGAGTTGACCACCATATTCTAAATAAGTTCATTGATTCAAATTGCAGCTTTTCCAGTATTATTCTCTATCACTTTCTTAATACAACCCAACATACTTTCAGCTTTTGTGAACATTATTTCACATCAAGCTGATGTGTTTACCGAGACGGTCAATGATTGCATATGTTTTTTTTGTTTGTTTTTTTAATTAACTACAGTTAATTTAGGACATACCAATGTGAGAGAGAAATGAGTACATCAAATACCAAAATCAACTGATTAATAATGGCACTATTTCTTGAATAGCATATTTGGTGAATACATTCAACTGGGCTCCAATTTTTCATTCCATTGTGCATTACTTTGCACACATTAATACTGGATTTAATCTTTCATCATGTTGCCCATTCACCTAGTTTTACTGGCCTCTTTTTACTCCTAACTAGACATCTTGACTCATACACAAGTTTTACACTAACAGTCTTCAAAAGAGGCTATCAGTCAAAAGATATCCTAAAGAACAGATTCTTGGTGTCCACTACCAATCTCCTACCGTTTTGAAAACTGCTAATTTCATGAGAAAACTTTGTTGTTCTTCCTTGCTGTGACTGCTTAATTCCCTTAACTCTTTCTTGTGAGGCATTTTATCAAAAGATAAATTATGCCTACTAGTTCTTCCCTTTCCACTCTTCTATTGACTCCCTCAGAATTCTAATACACTGAAGAGGCACAGTTAGTTACGTTGGGCTTGCCTCTAACCACATCATAATCATCTAGGTATTTAATAACTTTCTCTTCAGTTACTATTTCAACTAATTAAGGTAGTGAAGGCTCATTTAATTATCTGATCTAATGAAAAGAGAACTCTGCAGGGGATAACAATATATGAACCAATCTATTACAAATAAAATAAAGTCTGATCATGCCTCAAGGTCTAGCTACATCATTTCCCAGAGTATCAGAATTCACAACTAGATCCATTGCTGTCCACTAACAGGAGCTTCATTGCTCAGTTTTTCAGAGAGAGCACATTTCTTTGCTCTTATTAACACAGCTAACACTCATAGGTTCCCAGTGGGGCACAACGAGTTGGAAACAGTGTCAGCATATTACTGTGAGTGAGAGAGAAATTTGAAGATTGCCCCACAAAATATATAGCTCTGCAAAACAATGGCTGATACATGCACGCAGCAAGAAAGACTTCCAAGGATATCCTAATACTGCAATTTAATCAAGTAACATACACACTCAAACCCAATGGTTAAATGGCAGATCAGTATCAAAAGGTGCCCTAAGGCTGACACTCCAAATGTATTCATATTACAAATCACTTTTTAAGGCTCAGGCAGACATTGTTCCCTTCCAACCTCCAAGTACTGATTTACTCCTTTCCTGCACATGATAGTTCATGCAACCAGCACAAGCAAGAAGAAAGAATTAAAATAAAGTTACTTCACTGTAATTGTTGTGATTGTTTTTGTTATATCCAACTCAATATGATTCTGTGCTCCTTGTTCTCAGTTCCTTCTTTTATCACTACCAAAATTCTCCTTCTTGTGTGCATCATTGACTGCCCTAACCTCTCCAGGTAACTTCACACTTCAGTTCTGTCTTCCCGTGTGTTTTCCCACACATCAGTAAGGTGGATCACAATTGAATGTACATCAAAGAAACATATGAAAGATTAATATAAAGAGTGTACAATTGGAGAATAGTGGGGGTAAAGGCTTTTGAGTTTTTGCTGTTCCAAAAAGCCTCTGGAATCCAGAGGTGAGCCCTGTACTGGACCACAAATTAGCAGGATGCAAGGATTTGGGATATAGCCCTTGCAACTGAGTGTGACATCCTCTTTCATTTTGTGCTAGGATCCAAACGTCACACCCATCTATGTGAATTCTTCAGAACTGTAGAGAGGATACGGAACGGAATATTAAAAAACGGTCATGACTTTTTTTTATTGGGGCTATTTTTGCACAAATATCTTCCTGGAAATGATGGGGAAGGGAACAGTGGTAGAGGCTCTGAGGACAGTGGAAGTCAGTTCAGTTTATTACAATTCCTGTCCCTTTTCCAATCTGGAATAGCAAGTTGAGAAGTTTGGAGAGAAGCACCATTGCCAACATAATGTGTTGTGCACATTGGAGGCTTATGACAGCCCCATTAATTGCTTACTTTGTGAACATGTGGGTGGGCTGCAGGGGTCAGTACCACTGGCTTTCTGTGTTTTGTTGTATGATTTTTGATGTGCATTACATTGTGTTGCCTTCACCTTTATTAAGATTTCTGTCCTTTGTAACACGATGAGGGCACTGTCAGAGTCAAGCTTCTTGTTCCCTTTAAAAACAGTTACTTCATTCACATCAAATTTAGACCAGTGCGGCAGGATAACAATACTATTGCTAGCATTATGGTATATAAATCATCACAAATAATTAGAGGAATCCATAAGAGTGACTGGGAAACTGAATACTAGGTGGCAATTGCTGTTTAAAAACTTGTCAGCAGAATTTATCCTAATTACATTCTCCTCTGTCAGAAGAGTCCCAGCAAATGTATGGTACACCATAATGATTTTTCAAACTATCATTTTGCGCTAGAAATGAATTATTCCCTCATCCCCAACCCAATCTAATCCTACAAGTAAACAAGATCAGAGATGTACAGCAAGTCAATATGCAGTCAAAAATATGATGGGAAAAGTGCTTACGCAGAATTACTAGTAGCTTTTTCCTGTTGCATAGTCTCAGTTGCAGTGGGTTAGCAAAATTGAGACTAATAGCAATGGAGTATCTTCAGTATCACTATAATGAATAGCAACCTTTTTAGAATTCTTTTCTGCAATCACTGCCTAATTCAACCTCCCTACAAATCTGTAAATCCAATCTATTAAGGAATTACAACTTATTTAATAGGAATTTCAGTGGTAAACACATACAAGTGTTCTGGTATTGTTTAACCTACTGTTAACTATGACATGATGACATGTCTCCTTCAAACAAGTGTGATATTTAAGTATGAAATATAAGATGAACGTAACATTAAGTCTTTGACCTGAGCCCCTCAAAAGCAAAGATATCCTGACTTAAGAATAAGATAACCTTCTCTTAGGCAACCAGAATACAGCCACTCTCAAATTCCAGAAAGGCTACCAGTTCTTCCTAACTGCATTTCCTGCAAATCTTTCCAAGTAACTGTCCAAGTACACAACTCATTGTGTTATTTTGGAAAATGACACAGATAGCTGTATTTACTCCTTTTGCTGCTCACGTGTAATTCTGATCAGTGCTAGAGAAAACTATGCATGTTCATCAACAGAAAATGCGTCCCACAGTTTCAACACAAGAAATGCAGCCCTGCATTGTCAACAAGCCTACATTGTCATAGAAGTGCTAGACTGATTCTAGCAACGGAATTTTAATAAATGTTAGAAAGGACAGACAGGTTAACTGTAATTGGGAAAACTGGAACTGTATTCACTTATTCTGGGCACTGCAGCTGGCTTACTATATATTCTAACATTTATTCTGAGTACTGAGTTCTGGAATAACTCATTTAAGTCATATACTTCCCAAAAGGATAGTATAATTCCAAAGATAATTGGGGTTCTGAGCAATTTAGCTTTAACTACACAAGACAATCACACATATAACTGCTATGCTGAAGAATACACAGATACTCAGTGCATGACTGTATGCTGGGAGCATACAGACGGGGAGCTAGAGCAGCAGAACATTCTAAGAAACTCAGGATTACAGGACAATCAGTGACAGTCTCTCGCTGGTCTGAATTACACCCTAAATCGTCGCCCTGCTTTCCTGACAGCTTGCCTGTCCAGCTTCATGGCAGCACACCTGAATCCTGACTCCCAAGCTTGAAGATTCCCTGCAGATGGGTTCCGGAACTTGAAAGATATGCAGCGCTGGAGCAGCTCACCAGAGTTGGAGTTCCATTCCCTTTCATGAAGAATATCAAAACCTGGTTTTCATTCCAAATCAGAATGAAAACAAATAAAAAATATCAAAATCCACTGCAAAATGGAATTAACTTTTCATCTAGCTCTAGTGTCAACTGACAGCTGGAGACCTAACCTTTAAGTAATTCCCTTGTTAATTTCCTGAAAATATAGACCTCAGAAAATAAACTAATCCTCATGCTCCTTAATGTAAAAAAGAAAACATTACACCCAAACTGAAAAGATATTCAAGCAGCTGTAGTTATAATATTAACATCGTGGATCCCTCAGATAGAAAATGTTTTTAACACGCATTTGCCAGATCATGACTTGAAAACAGACGGGGGGAGAATAATAAATATTAGGTTAATTGGGTTCATCTATTTGAATGAGGGGAAAAGGATTCCTCCTTGCTTTGCTTGCTCCAGTCCCTCCTTCCTCTGGACTTCCAGAGGTTCCCGTGGCTCTTAGGAGATCTGCAAGAGGTCTGTAGTGTGTTTGGGGGTGAGAATGAGAGCATGTGTAGAGGAGGCATGGATCAACATTTAGCTGGCACGGGCACTGGGGCGGGCATGGAGAGTGCTTCTAGAGTGGGAGGCAAGAGGATGAAGGAAAAATGCAAGCAGTGTGAGGTAAAGTTAGGAGGATCAACAGGAGAAAGGAGAATTAGATTAGTAGAAAATGGAAACACAAACAGCAGAATCGAGGTCGTTCCTCTCCCCTGCAGACCTTAAGACCTATTGTTGCCCAGCAGCCCCATTTCTGAACCTTAGAAAGATGACCATCTTTCCTTCTTCCCACACACCTCAGTGGGCTTTTTTGCTCCACAGCCTTAGGCGGCTTGACAAGGTCCCTATCAACAGCTCCCCTACTTTCCCCATCAACCCACTGGTCTGAAGCAAGATCCCAAGTAGGATAACTGGGAAGCTAGCAGTCTTATTTAGCTCTGTTGGTGATAGATGATCTAAATTTTAATTAGCTGGAACAAACAAGTTTCCTAAGGTTTGCAGTCACTGTTGCTCCTCAAGTCCTCATAACAAATACTTTGACATTTCAAAATGCATTTTAAATTATATAATAAAAACCATCCCAATGAATTACTTTCTGCACAACTTTCATGTTAAGGGTGTTTTGCTTGTTTGTGTTTTCCCCTCTTTTAATATAGACTGGCAAAACCCAAGATACTAAAATTTCATATTTAAAACATTTTTTTAAAAAAGTCCATCTGTCTATCTACACTTTTCTGTATTTAAAAAAATAAATGCATGCGTCCATAACAAAAATAGCAAACAATTATTCAGGTTCAGTTGCTAACTACTGAAAAGTAGAAAAATGTTTGGGATTTATAGACATTGTTTCTTAACCTACTATACAGTTAGAAAAAGCATGCTATGGCAACCATTTATTCAAGTATGTCACTACAAACCCGAACAAGTGAAAAGCATGTTTTTGTTTTGAATTTACACTGACAATTGGATAATTATTGATGTACCACAGGCTGCTTTTTGTAATTTGTTGATTTATTGCTACTGTCCTGGAGGAACGTTACACTATATTTGTTAGACAACCGAAGATTCGTTGTTGAGCGCACATTAGCACATTCATGTTTCTTGAAACTGCTCTTATATAGATATCTTGATTATCCAGTCCTGAGTAAGGTCGTGTAATGTTTAACATTGTTGCTTTAAAACTTCATTTTCTCTTAATTAAAAAAAAGTGGTCCATTGTAAGTACTCTTGACAAATGAATCAGCATCGCAGCTGTCTTGAAAAAGGCAGTGTCATAGTGCAGATGGGAGCCAAAACCTTGGAAATTACCCCAGCCAGTCCCACCCAAAACACCCTAGCCCTAACCTGAGGCACACAGCACTACTTTTCCAGTTTTGTTTCTCCTCAGAACACATGCTGCCAGGCATGCTGAACTAGGGGTGGGAGGGTTCAAAGGGAAAACAATTCACAGAATACAATTCAAATGCATGGAATCTGACTTTTTACCTTGAGCATCATACAGAATTGGATTTACAGGTATGTGCGGTTCTGGGAACCAAAATTCTGAGATGAGCCTGAACAGTGACTATAATTTCTGGGAAAAAGAATTTAGTACACCACTTGATTTGAAATATTGATTTAATATTACTATAAACTCCATCACATTACCAAGATGAAATGAATAAGGCCAAACACAGCAGTCTTTTATTGGCTCAATACAAATGACTAAGGTTCAGTTCAGAGAAACTAAGCTGGAATCACATAGTGCTCAATCCCGCATCATGTTGTGCAAACTCTGGTTCTGATCCAGCAAAACAACTGCTTAACTTTATCAGGGCCAGAGTGCTCAGCACCTTGAAGAACTGAGCCCTTAATGTAGTATTGGTCCCTCTGGTACTGAATGAGAACATCTATCAAGGCTTTATCGTATACATATGTTTGCCTTATACAAAATGTACAGCAAGTACATTTATCATAGCAACTAACCACATCAGAGGAGGGAGAATGAAATAGTCATTAACTTAGTGGTTCTCTAAGATATTTGTCAACCAAAGGAAGAACATGGTTTGGGGGTTCCACTTTTCCAACAGGAGTGTGTGTATATATATATATATATATGTGTGTATATATATATATATATATAATGGAAACGATCTTAAGGGTTTGCAGACTGATCCATTTTTAATACAATTATTTAAAAAAATGTGCAGAGGATTTCCCATGCCATTGCTTTGCAGAAAATACCATCCTGCTGAAACATAGTAGTGTTTATAGTAACGTCAGATCTCCAACTTACCTTAATATGTACACTACAATGACTTCTGCAAGGCACAGAATCTACTTATATCACAAATAGGATGAATAATTATGAGAAATCATATTTATATTCCACCATGTTATTGGTGCTGTAAAATAGTACAAAGTTATAAGGGACAGATTCTACTGCACAAAAAGTGATTAAGATTGAAAAACGTAAATGATAATTAAAAAAAAGCTATTTCCAAAGCCTAAACTAGTGTCGATCCATTCCATTTAATATTGTAATGAGACTACCAGAAGAGGTATTACTAAAGTATTAACATGCTAAGAAATGGGGTCAAGAAGCTGTACTAGGTTAAAGTAAACATTTATGGAATAGTATTTTATAGTGCACAAAAGCAGCCCTTTAAACAATGCATGCTTAAGGGCACAAAGTCGAATGAAATGTTCCTCTTTTCAGTCATAACCTCTGTCAAAAGAATGCTCTGAATAGTGCTTAGTTAAAAGGTGCCACCAAAGTACTGCATGTTGCGTTTGAGCCAGATTCCTGACCCCAGAACTATTTTCAAAAGCTACATTGAGACTATGAATGCTTATGAGAGTGCCACTTGGAACAGGAGAACGTCAATTAAATTTATAGTAGTGCTCAGTTTCAAATCTGTGTTAAAACACATGTAAAGAGGAGTCTGACATTGAAAATTTTAAGAAAAGGCAACTTCTTAGAAAAAACTTGGGAAACAGGACATACTTAAAAAGTCTGCTTAATCACCATGTTTAATTAACGGCAAAAGAAATATCAAAATTCCCTACTTGTTCCTCTCCCACTCTTAGTTCAGCATGAAGGAAAGATTTAAATTGCTAGTGAGACACAGTATTGTTGTGGCATCTCTTATAAGCTACTGTACAGTATATGGCGTAGGAACTCTCACAGGGTAATCACATGCACATACAACATCTGTGCAGTTCATAAAAGGAAGAGGAAAGCTTATATAGTCAGGAGAGAAATTCATCAAATAAAACAAGCTAGGTGTTCTTGACGTACCATTGACTAAGCTGGCATTTGCATTATCAGTGGCATTTGCACCTGCTGCACCATCTGTAGCTGAAGGAGGGTGGGAGGAGGGATGGGAAGAATCTACTGAGTAATAATGGATAAAAAGGAATAATAAATAATAATATGAACAAATTTACATGACACAAACAATAACATTTATGGACTAATGTGACTGTTTTCTCCAAAAAAAGATTTGTTTTAAATTAAGCAACATAAAGTCTGAAAATGAATGTCATTACAAAGATGTTATCGAAGTCAGAAAAAACCCCTCATACATGGAATATTTTTAAAAAAAGAAGAAATATGAAAGACACATTTAACAAAGTTAACAGAGTTGGTGAGAACTGTCTGTACACAGTACTATGTATTACTATACTGCTGCTCCTTTATGCAGATATTTTATTTGCAAAAATAAGTTGATTTTAAATAGGCTAAAATATAATTTGGTTTGAATTAATGCATTTATAAAACCTGTCAGTATTTTTCAAAATGCACAATATATTGCTACTAAGACAACTAATTCACAGGTTCTCAAACTATGGTCCATGGACCACCAGTGGTCCATAAGCTCCATTCAGATGGTCCACAGATAGTTCTCTCTAAGGTGCCTGTCTGGGTGGCTGCACACGAGAGAATGAAGGGCCAACCACTAATTAGTGTAGCCATGCAGGTGTGACTCCATTAATTAGGTGCCTGGGCCCTGGAGAAGATGAACATGTAAGGTAAGGTGGTGGCCTTGAGGAGAATAGGGGGTAGGTGGGAGGGGCAGTGGGATGAGAAGAGGGGGTGGGAGGAACTTGGGATGTGCAGGGCTGGTGGCCAGAGAAAGAGGTGACTTTCCCCAGCTCCAGAGCCGCGGCTGCCAGGGAGAGACCCCGCTCCTTCCCAGCCCCAGCTCAGGGGCTGCTATAGCAGGGGAGAGAGGACACATCCATTGCATTAGAAATCTAAGACTACAGATATTTAAATATGAATTGTGTGCTTTTATTTGAAGAACAAAAAAAAACTTTTTTTGTTTTTTTTGTTTTGTTTTTTTGAACACAGAATTTTTATCCAAGGCACTCGACAATAGTTAGCTAACGGTACAAACAACTTTTGGAAAGATCATTAAGTGGTCCACCGAGACCCTCGGCAATTTTCAAGTAGTCCACGAAAAAAAAGTTTGAGAACCACTGAACTAGTGCACACTGTACATAGATCCAAAAGATATACTACAATAACCCAATTAATATGCTTCACTGATCTCAAATCGATTATACTTTTTAATAGTACATATTGATATTTTGGGAAATAAAAAAATATAGCAACATGCCAAATTTGGTCCCTGCATTTTTCAATTTCATCTATGATAAAAATGAATATAATAGAAAATAAAATCCCAGTTTAGATTTCAGAAATCTTCGTTATTTTAGGGGAACTGGTCAGACAAGAGGTTCCTTCATAACAGGAGGAGGAAAAGTTCCTAAAGGTTTTGTTTATTATTGTTAATGCTCTTTTGCAATAGAGTTGAGAGAACAATTCATAATGAACAACTGATTCAATTAATTTTGCTTTGCTTTCTGTCGGCTAATTTTTCACAACAGAAAACTACTTTCACATTCACTACTTTTTTAAAACAAATGAAATTCGTTAGTTACTGATACTTAGCCCACAATTGATAATTTCACAGAAGTTAGTTATTCAACTTAATGTGAATAGTGGTGTTGCGGATGGACCTAGTGCAAAATGAACACAATAAAATATAGAATTTGAAACCCACTGTATAGTATATACATGCAAATTTCAAATTGCATATTTGATTACAATACTCATAATTGATTACTTACATTTATTTTCTTTGAAGTTGGATACTTACATTATCCAGCACAGCAATTAAACTGTACATTTAAAAATTCAATATACAATCATTTACATTTCAGGAATAATTGAGTATCCAAGCTTAAAATTATGATTTGCAGCACTGGTAGTGCTTGAGAACTCAAATGTTTGCTGAAAATAAGCATGAAAGGGTCTCAGATGAAGTCAATTGAAATCAACTTTTGAATTTGAACAGAATATTCAAGGATAAGATTTCCAATCCTGATTTTTTCAGCCCTGATTTGCACCATAATCTGTCAGATGGCAGCAGCTAAAAGCCTCATCCTTTAACTGATCTGGTAGACTTCTTACTCTACCTGGAAGCTGATGTCCATCCTCCTTTTTCATACCTGCATGATGATTTTTACAAAATGTTAATGAAGAATGGAAGCCCACATCTAGAGAAAACTGACATGTAAACACGCAATTGGTAGGAAGAAGACTGCAGGTTTATATTAAGGGAACATATATTTTGGAAAAATAAGGCTCTGATCCTTACACATAGCTCCACGCAGGCAGACTCCTGCACCCGCACAATGGTGCTTGCAGGAGAAGGGTCTGAATTTTGGTGTTGTAGTTGTGTGGTTCCAATTAGAGTTAGTGTGTATTATATGAAATTTTTGTGCATTGCTCTGAAAACCCCTACCCCTCAGTGTTTCTTTTGAATCACCACTTGTTCTATTAATCTGCCATGGCCGGTTTGCTTCTTTTTCTTTAAAGAGGACAAATAATAGCGCTTGGGATACACCAATACAGACAACCTGCAAGAAGCTATAAAGAGGGGGTTCTCCCTGGTCCAAAGTAGATACTCATTGCAGGCAACCTATGTTAGCTCTAAACAAATACTGAAGTTTTAACAACCCGCTTACCCTGCTGATACAGAATGTCAAAATGGAAACTGTTGGTACTGTTAAAGGCCTTATTTTGCTCCCCCTGTTCTCAATGATAGTAGTATTGGGTCCTAAAAAATGTGGTAAAAAACATAATGGCATAAAATAGTCTACCTTTGGAAACTGCAACTGTTTTCTCTTTAATGCTCTTAGCCTTTATTATGAATAGTGGCTATTTGTAGCACATAACCTCCGAACAGGTACACAAGAATAGGTTTTATTGTAGAAATATGGAGTTGAGCACAATCACTGAAGCCTGCCCAACAGTCCATTCTGCCACTCTTCATAAAAATATTAGAGGGCAGATGTTAGTAAATGGGGAATTTCAGATCCCAAAAACCATTTAAGTCTATTCTTTGTGTCTGCAGCCTCAAATATAAAAATAAGCAATGGAGGAGAAAGATAAATGATCCCAAAGGAACATGTAGTTCAAGTAAAACCACTGGGTGAAGTTATAATTGCTTTTTTTTTTAGTACAGATAAGGTATGAATTTTTAGAAAATTTCACATTTTATGTTTCTTAACCCTTAAACACCTGAATGTTTGAGGAGGATAGTTTAAAAAAAATTCCCTTTACACCCAGGCCAGAAATGCAGCAACCAGACTTGAACGGATTACACTGACGACTGTGTGTATGTAAATCTGGACAAAAAAGCCACTAAACCAATTTTCTGCTTACTGTGTAGTCCATAAGCTTAGTAAGTTCTTCTGACTTTATCTTACAGTAAGGTCAAGAGCTAAAGAGACTTCTTGATTTGACTGCCTGGCACTTGAAGTTAAATCGTAACCCTCATTCAACACTTGTTGCCACTTAGACTAGTTTTCTTCCAATATTCTTCACCTGACCTGTCAATCTTAGAAAGTAAAAAAGGTGTCTATGAACAAAATGTACTTAAGTTAGTCTATAACTAGAACTACAAAGACAGGCGCTCACCATTTACATCACCAAAAAGGCACAATTTTTCCTCGTTTCATTTTTTGAACTTAAATAAGGGTGCTGTTTCTATGCCAGACTTATGAAAACTCATATTAATGTAGATGTAAAAGGGCAAAATTTATGTGAGTGTAGATTTATATGTGAAAGTAAAATGTTGTGATGGGAATACCTACCCTTATTTTTCCATTCATTTGATCATACACTACAGTCTGCAACTTAAAATGAAAAAACTTTTAATCATGACTTACATATTAGTAATATATAGCTCTTGCTGTATTCCCTCATATATGTAATGACAAAAATATACAAGATGACAGCACTTTAGATACTTTTAATGCTTTGCCACTAAAGGGCCTACAAGAATAATCTGAGAGCACAGAGATGGGCAATCAGGAGGCTACCTTTCTTATCTTTCTTTTCCTCCTCTTCTCCACCAGCCCCTAATAGAGTAAAGATGATGCCTGTCTGAGAATTCACTCCCACAGCGGTTACGAGCATTCGCCCAGAGCCCTCCATGACATGGGTACCTGAAATGACAGGATGAAAGAGAAATTAACGTGTTTACTAATACTTCATACAAATATTAGGGTAGACAGTAGGCCAGATTCTGACCTCAGTTACACTAGTTTAAATTCAGTTACCCCAGCCATGTCACATGCCAATGAAACAAGCCCAATGACTGCATAAACAATAAAAGTGCTGTATCGCAAATCTCAGGGTGTCTGTTCTCAATTAAATACATGAAATGTATTTTAAAACTTGACTTCTTCCATCAACTTGAAATTGATGCAATTTTTAAAAGGTAAAATTAACTTCGGGTATTACACTTGCATCCAAGCCAATTATTGTAATTTTAACATACATTTTGCTGTTTTTGCAACTGCTTTTCTCCTGTTTTGTGTGAAAGACACACACAGAATAGAGGAAATGGAGCACATAGGAAAAGCAGCAATAGTTATACAAAAACCAATGGCAAATTCAGAAGCAACATTTAAAGCAAAAGAAAACTTCTCTTCTTTCGGTTGCAGTAATCTCAGTTGTTACTCGTAATAAAATATTTTCAGATAAATACGATTATGAAGTTGAACACACATCTTTAAATATAGTAAAAAAAAGTTGTGAAGTGTTGCACAGCTAATTGTTTATGAAATTTTGATTCATGGGAATATAAGAAAATGAACTACTTATTGAGATAATCTCATGTTCACAACACCAAAGAAGCTAAGACTCAGACTATTATGGGATTACTAACTGAAGGATTATGTTTTTCAGAGGACAAGGAGAAGTCTGCACCCATACAAAGGTGATTCAGTCTGAAAGGGATTTTTTGCTAAGGGTAAAACAAATTAAACTGATAAAAGGTTTCTTTTTTCCTGAACGGGATAATCTATTTAGTTAACATCTAACTGATCATGCTAACTATGGAACCAAATCGCTTTTGAAAAAAATCATCTGTGTTTTATTGTCTAGAGATTGCCTGTTTTCAGTACTTACAGCCAAACACTTGGCCCACGTAGACATATCAAATGAGAGATTTACATCACACAAATCTATTATGCTGGCCCATGTGGGTGCGCAGACATGCATTAAAATTCCCTAGTTGGTAGTATTGTAGTCTTGTTTCAAACAGTACTACTTTAATGCACACTAGAGAATTTTTTAATGCATGCCAGCAGGGCCCACAAGGGCCAGTTAGCCAAAGCACCATGCAGACAAGCCCTAAATCAAAGGTTCTAACTTTTTCATGGGTTAAGCCACATCTTAAGAAGCTGTCTCAGGAACTTCCCTCTCTATCTGTGCGCAATTACACAGAGCACTTTCTGTTCCATTTGTCATTATGTAATATTCCTATAGTGGCAACTACAAGAATTGCTTAAGTGGAAAAGTAATATTAGGAATATATTTAATACATTTTATAATTCATTCACTGGAAATCAAAAAGATTCCCTGAGACAAACCAGAGGACTGGGCACCAGAGACCATAGTCTAAGAATCTTTACTAGATATTAACTCAATATTACATGCAACTAAAACTGTAAGCTTCTTAGGAAGATTTCTAGATATACAGCAGAGGAAGCGGGATGTTAGTCATTTTGAAAAGGAAGAAAATGCATAAATAGGGTAGAACTTTTTGAAAAGAGTTACAAGTAGCCCACTTCCCCGGGGGGTGGCGGGGAGGGAAAGAAGGGTCAGTATTTTTAAAATAGATAATTTGCAACCAAATTTACTCTAGACAGTTTTATACTGAACACTCAAAGATTCTTTCAGAAAAGAACAAGTTTATGTGACATACTTTTAAGGCAATTTAATAAAAAGAACATGAAAAAATGTTGGTTGGTCAACAAAAGATAAGAGCAAAAGTGCAAAGGACAGTGCCAAAACTTTGACAATGCTGTCACTTAATTTAGTGATGAAGCCATAATCTAAAGACTTTAATAGCCAGATAATGATTAGATAAAGGATTTGAAGACCAGACAAAGCTGATACTTATTTACCCACTATCTGTTCATAACCTTAATAGTGAATGCTAAAGAGTACGTTGCCACCTGTACATTTTTAGTTTTTCTTTTATGACTGCTGAAATATTTAGAAAACTGATGAAAAAAAGATTGGAGGGTCACTATCCTAAATGTTTTGTATGTCATTGTTGGTGCTATAGCTGTGTTAGTGCCAGGATATTAGAGAGAAAATGTGGTTGAAGTAATAAGGATATTACTTCATCCACATATCTATTACCTCACCCACTAAACTACCCTTATAATTAGAACATGCTTCCTCATATCTAACCTAAATCTCTCGCTTCATTACTTTTTGTCCTACCTTCAGCGGTCACAGAGAACAATTGATCACTCTTTATAACTGCTCTTAACACACATTTGTTATCAGGTCCCCCTACCCTCAGTCTTCTTTCTCAAGACTAAATATACCTAAGTTTTTTAACTCTCTCTCATTAGGTCAGGTTTTCTAAATGCATCATCATTTTTGCTCTCCACTGGCACTCACCAATTTGTCCTCAATTTTCCTAAAGGCTAGTGCCAAAAATGCACACAGTACCTCAGTAATGAGTAGAGTGGGACAATTACCTCCTATGTCTTATTCCTCTTAATACACCTCAGAATATTAGCCCTTTTTGCAAATGAATCAAGGAACAGGCACTGTGCCAGAGGAAAGCTGGGATGTTGCCCAAACTTCTGCAACAGACAAATCTGAAATTAATAAATGTTCCCTTTGGTTTCTGGTTGATAAGAACATAAGAATGGCCATACTGGGTCAGACCAAAGGTCCATCCAGCCCACTATCCTGTCTACCAACAGTGGCCAAAGCCAGGTGCCCCAGAGTGAATAAACCTAACAGGTAATGATCAAGTGTTCTCTCTCCTGCCATCCATCATCCCCCTCTGAAAAGCAGAGGCTAGGGACACCATTCCTTACCCATCCTGGCTAACAGCCATTAATGAACTTAACCTCCATGAATCTATCCAGTTCTCTTTTAAACCCTGTTATAGTACTAGTCTTCAACTTCTTCAGGCAAGGAGTTCCACAGGTTGACTGTGCACTGTGTGAAGAACTTCCTTGTATTTGTTTTAAACCTGCCACCCATTAATTTCATTTGGTGGCCCCTAGTTCTTTTATTATGGGAACAAGTAAATAACTTTTCCTTATTCACTTTTGCCACACCACCCATAATTTTATATACCTCTATCATATCCCCCCTTAGTCTCCTCTTTACCAAGCTGAGAAGTCCTAGCCTCTTTAACCTCTCCTCATATAGGACTTGTTCCAACCCCCTAATCATTTTAGTTGCCCTTCTCTTAAACTTTTCTAATACCCTTTTTGAGATGAGGAGACCACATCTGTACATCATATTCAAGATGTGGGTGCACCATGTATTTATATAAGGGCAATAAGATATTCTATGTCTTATTCTCTCTCTCTTTTTTAATGATTCCTAACATCCCATTTGCTTTTTTGACTGCCGCTCCACACTGCATGGATGTCTTTAGAGAACTATCCACAATGACTCCAAGATCTTTTTCCTGATTAGTTGTACTTACATTAGCCCTCATCATACTGTATGTATGGTTGGGGTTATTTTTTCCAATGTGCATTACTTTACATATACAGTCCAACCATCTCCTGCTACAACATTGTCTATTGCTTCTGTGAATAATTTATCTAAGCTAGAGGTGATGTCATTGTCCTTGTCCACACTTTGCATGCCCTCTTGGTGTTTGCAAACTTGCAAAGTGACAATCCATTGCAACTCTTGCATCTTTTCACACCTTGGGCATCCACTTGGCTTGCACAGCTGCATATGCTGTTTCTGCTGGACTCTGATTGAGTTATGCATGCCTGTCCATCTCAGGTCTCTTATCTGGCAGCATTCTGGATTCTCTATCATGTCTACAGCATCAAAGAACTGTCTACCCTCTATAAGTTTCATTCAGTACTGGGCGATTTCCTCTTCTTGTCAAGTTCTAATTGCTTTGTGAAGGGTTAATTTTTGGTCTTACAGTAGACTCTGAGATTTTTGTTTCAGATCCCAATTGTGATCTGGTCTCTTACCAGGAACTCAGCCTCACAAAACTGAAAAGATGAGCTCTTCAGATTTAGATCAGTCACAAGCTCTTCTATGGTTTCACCTTCTTCGTGTATTTTCTCTTTAAAATCATTTCTTAGATGAGTCTTTTTTGCAGGCAGTGCAGTACACCTCACATTTCTATAATGCAGTTTCACAGTTAGCCTCCTTTGCCTGAATGAACTGAAAACTGTTAAAACACAAGTGCTTCCGAACCAGCTATTGACAGTAACAAGGCTACCTTCTGACTCTGCCTTTCTGCTGGCACCCATTACTTGGAGATGCAGAGTAAAATACTCATTAAAAACTTTTCCAGAGCGCTCACTGTAGCTTGATGTTTTGGGTCCTTGTCCAGCTGGCTGGAAGAACAGGACTATTGCCTCTTTTACAGCTTCCCCAGTACAGGCAGGTAGATGGGAGGGAGGCAACATATACAAGGATGGAGCAGGGAAGAGCAGGAAGCAGCTGGGCCAAGACTGGGAGAGTGAAGGAGAAGGAGGTCACTGCCCTTCCTGACGATCTGAAGGGAGTGGGTTTTTATATCCTGTGCGATCCTAAAGAAGGCCTTTCTCACCAGCACACACCTCCCCACACACAAACTCATGGATCTGAAAAAGAACTAGGCCCCCTCAGATATGTGCATCCTACTAGTTTCCCCTTTCATTGGAGGCTGGGAAAGAATTTTTCCCTCACCACTAAATTACGGAGGCTGGGTGGGGGTTTTCACCTTACTCACAGCAGGTCTGGGACCCAGTGGGGGCAGGGAGTAGTGGGTTAGGTTATGTTGTCAAAACAATTAAATGTGAGGGCAGATATCCAATGCGAGTAACAGTTTTGGAAGGGATACACTGACTGGAGAAAATGGACTGGGAAAGGACTGGAAAGAAAGCATCCCTTACAGGAACTCAGGAAGTGGGGTTTGGGGCTCTGTGTCTGACACAGATGGGAGCCATGCCTCTTCCTTCTATAGCCCCCTCTACCTCACACAAGGGGAAGGTGGTGGGATCCCAGCAATGAGATGGCTGGGATGAGGTTGGGGATAATTTAGAAATGATAACGACCTGCACTATGCAATTGCTAGGTAATCCCAGTTATTTAAAATGAATAAAGTTGAAGCCTAACTACACCACATCCTTTGACTTCTCTCTTAATGCTGGCATGGCTGGATAACTGTCTTCCCAATTTCTAGAGGTTTCAGCACTGGTGGGGCTTTTTTCTGCTCCATTCTTCCACTCAAGGTATCTGCTTAGCTCCTTTTCACCCATGGGGTGCTCAGTGCTTAAGGAGTTAGCAAGACATCTCTAAAGTTGTGGTTCTGATTTCAACTGGCTGTGTGTAACAAGAGCTTCGTTCACAGTGTCCCTTCCAGATTCTGTCAGGGAAGCCCAGTCCTTAAAGGCACAGTCCCCAGTGCCACATCATTAACACTGCTCCATATCTAAAATCAAAAGGAACTTCCATTGATGCTTGATCCATAGTTCTGAGAACTCCCGAGTGCAAGATTTTATATTAAACAAAGAAGTGCCTGAAACCACAGTAGAATACTGCTAACAAAACTCCTAAGCAGGCTCCATGGAGCCCCCAACAGCAGCTGGCTGCTGACCAATTGCAATATGAACCAAATGAGCTGGGCAGAGTCCCAGATTCCATGCATGGGGGGGGGATATTCTTCATTTTGCCACAGGGAATCCTGCTTGGCTTTCACAGCTGCCGAGCTCAAACAGCCATGGAAATATTCTTCCTTTGTTTTTCACTAAATTTCTGAACTAAGTCACGGTTCATCTTGATTAATTCTTCTGAAAATTGAGAAAACATCTGATATGTCAACCCAGGTCATTAAAAAATAAATATGTTGCACCACATTTTCTTGAGAACATAATTCTGTCCATCACATAAAACAGCGACAGAAACAAACAGATTCATCATTTCTCTCGTCATCCAGATTCATGGCCAGGAATAAAGAAGGTACCTTCTGCAGAACACTAAGCAACACTCCTAAACTTGTTTAAAGTAGCAAACCTGCAGCTGATAGCAATGCTATTATAGGTTAAGATACTATTCCCATTTACAACCGGGCACTTAACCCTCCTCCCTTCGATTTTTGTTTTTTGGGTTTTTTTTAAATTACAAACAAGCTGCTAAGCATCTTCTTACATAGTCTCTTTAAACTCCAGCAGGCCCCAAGCTTGTTTTCCACTCCTTTGTTTTCTCCCTCTATAACCCTCAAACACACTCACCACCAGCAGCCACATCTTTCTTTCCCACATTGATAAAATGAAAATAGAAACATAAGAGAACGCCAGTGGTGTAACACAGCACATAGGTCCTTAGGCACTAGATAATGAATAGAACTCAGTAAGTAGGAAAAAAACACTTTGTAGAGTGGATATTTGAGACAAAAGTAGACCAAGATTTTAGAAGTTGATACCAGTGGTGTCACAAATTATTAGAGACAGTGCTGTGATAATTAGAGATTCTATACTGTCTCCATTGTTTTGCAATCACTACATTTAATTTGTGCCACCAATGTCCCTTTGATTGGTTTGGCAAACACAGCATAGTGGGAAGTTCTGTCAACAGCTTGCTGAGGCTGATCTGAGCATAAATATCTCATCAGAGCCCTAAGACTGTTCCAGCAGACACAATACCAATTAAAATGCATTGATAGACAGACATGTTAAAAAAAGAATCTCTTAGTGCACTGAAGATTGTTCATATTTGGAAATACTGTTTGTCTTCAATACAATTTGATTCTCTCTGGAATATTTTGCTCTCTTTTAAGTTGTCTCAGACACATTCTAATTGGTACTCTAGTCTCTGAAATTCGTCCTTTGGTACCGGAACAACAAGGCCCTCATTAGTACTTGGTCAATTAGTACTTGGACTGCGGCGCTTCCCTATTTCAGATCTCTTCACTGGATTCCTTTCAACTTCCGCATCAAATTCAGATTTCTGATCCTCCCCTTTAAGGAAGCTAGTGAGCTCTCCTCCCTCCTCCATCTGAGACAACAGGAGAGGGAGCAAAGTTCAGTGGCCTTTTCCCTCTTGTAAAATGTGCTCTCGATCTAGTTTTCCATTTTCCCTTTTTCCCCATCTCACTTCCACAACAAACACAATTCTGAATCCAGTCCTTTCCCAGAAGAATATACTACTGTATTTATTTGAATCTCAGTGGTGCTTGCAATGTGGTAGGCACTGTTCATGGGGTGAGTGGGACATGAGTCGAATACCAGATCAGACAGACATGGAAGAAGAGAACCTGGGCCTCTGTTGGAGAGAAGATCTCTCTCTGCTTTTGAAAGCAGATGTCGGGATGCAGAGGGGTCTCTCCTCTGCTTATGCATAGGAATGTGATCCCTGTCTTGTAGTCTTCCCCCTGTCCCCTTTCCCAAGAGAATTTTCCCCTCCCAGTGGATGAGGCTTCCAAGCAACATTGTATATTCCTTCCTATATGACTCTGGGGGTGGGGCTCCCACAGAATAGGACCCCTAGTCATGTGATCTATTTTCTTTCCAATCTCACTACAAGCCTGGGGTCCCATACTTATGATGTCTACAACAGAGGAGTTGTGGGAAGGGGACTGCCCTGTCTCCCAGCAAGAGGTAAAATTAAAAAAGATAATCTGTCTTCCTCTCATACAGTGTCTCTGGGCATTGGCTTAGCTTCACCCCATCAAAAGGATAAGGTCCCAGCTAATGGTGATCTCTTCTCTCCCACTCATTCAGGAGGAATCCAGCTCTGGTTTTCTCCAGTGAAAATGGGAATTTGCACAAAATTAGCTGAATGTTTCAAGTGAGGGTGAATTAATGACACTGAAGCTGACAGAATTTGAGAAGGAAAATCATCAACCTAGAGGTATGTGAGAGGAAGAGAGTGAGAAATATCCATCACTGACAACTGAGCTGTTGAGCCTCATCCTTTGAGATGATGGGTGAAAATGAAATGGACATAAAAATATGAACAGATGGATAACCTCTGACTCAACCCAGATTAACATTTCTTACAAGTGAAGCATTCAAAATTGGCTACAGTAAGCGGTGTCTTTATCACTACTGCTGGGCTCAGAGTATAACTGAATGCTAAATGAGCCAAGAAAGAAATTGCTATTTTTGCCAGTATTGGCCTCTTTTCAGGGCTTACTTTTCAGATCCTCGTGCATGGTTTTTCCTTATACCTGTAAAAGTTGCACCATGGAAACTCTCTTGTACAGGTATAAAGTAAAAGTGAGATTACCTGGGCAGACCTGACCCACTTTGAGGTGATGAAGAAAGGCTCAAACTATCCACAAGCTATGCAGGACACTATATAGAAACCAAAATGTTCATCAAATAGTTGAGCAAACGAATGCAATGAAGCTGTATCTCCAGGAAATGCCATATATGATCATTTAAACAGCTGAACGGTGTCAAGGAATAAATATAGTTAAAATAATTTTAGCTTCTACCTATCTTTTGAAATGAGGAAAACAGAAGACAGAAAAAAGGTGAGACTACATCTGACCAAAAAAGCTCACAAGAGCAAACACAATAAAGAATATTGAAGTTGATAACAGAAACAAAAAACCTACTGATCAAAGTCCAGTGCATTCAACTAAAACAGAATCACTGCCTGAATGTCCTTAATTCCACACTGTCAAAAGAAATCAACTTTCAGACAGTCTGAACAAAAGCTGTTCATTTCGTGTCAGTTACCAAAATGCTCTTAACTAATTAGTGTTACCCCCTTCACCATCCTCTGGTGGCTCCCCCCTCTCTCCTATACCATTCTTTATATCAATTGCCCCTCTCTTTCCCTACTGGCTAGTGATGCCTTTCCCTAATGGGTCACTGTAACAGGGTTGCACTCACCTTTTGCAAGCATCTGCAGTCAAGTGTATGTGCCTGCACACTCTCTGCCTGTTTTTGTGGTGGGTCATTGCTGACTTAGCCCTCCAGCTTAGTCATACATAGTCTGTCTGAGATATAAGCAAAGCAAACTCCTTTTGGGGTACAAGTCCAACAGGGGCCTCTCTCAGTGCCCTCTAACATCTCTCTTAGTTTGTCCCTGCTCTGGAATAGAGCAGGGCCTCAGGGCTCTTTCTCTGGAGGCAACGTCTTCGACCTCTCAGGGCCTTTCTGGTCCCAGCTCTTCAGCTGCACCACTAAAAGAGTTTAGTTCCGCCTTCTGGGGTGCCTCAATCTCCAAGCCTCTTCCCACACTGACTAATGGGAGGTTGGGGGGCCAAAGACCTGCCTGTACTCCAGGTCCCAGCCCAGGGACCCCACAGATAGCCGCCATCCACCATGTCCCTTTAAATAAACTAGGCTTCTGCTACAATTCCCTGGGCCACTTCTCCATGGCTCCAGCACATTCTTCTCCCTTACCTCAGGGCCTTGTCCTCTTCAAGTCCCAGCATCCAGCCCAAAGCACCATCCTCTCTCTCCAGCTCTAGCAAGGAACTGCTTTGTCTGTGCAGCTCTTGTTATACCAACCTACTGGGCCCTGATTGGCTGCTTCCCATTCAGCCTCTCTAGGCAGCTTGGAGGACCTAACTACTGCCTTTTTCTGGGATGGGTTTGGCAGGGCCACAAGTTACCATCAGGGCCTAGCCCACCCCATCACAGTCACTTGAAAGTCTTAGGGTACACCTAGAACTAACATGATATCAAGAAAAGAAACTCTGTTTAGATCTAACTACTGTGTTTAGATTAACAGATAATCCATTTTATGAATCCTTGGGGTCCTTTTAGAGGTTTCCTAGAGCAACTTAACTAAACCAGGCACAAACATAATATATATTAAAGCCTTTTCTGAGCTAACCTTTTCGTCAGAGAATTATTGGCTGACATCAAAGTGATTCAGTGTGTAGTTTCCCCATGGTAACATGGTAAATTAGTCTTGATTTTACCCAAGACTTTAAAGCAATAGCCCTCTTCCAAAAACTCTCTCTTATAAAGACTATTAAAAATAGAAGGGCATACTTCCAATTCATCAGGACTGAATTAGTGCTGATAATTAGGGCTGGTTGGAACGTTTCTGGCGAAACATTAAAAGTGAAATGTTGTGTGGAGAGATATTGATTGTAATGAAGTGATTGCTAAGAAGGTTTCTGAAATCCAGAGCATACCCTCAGGTCACTTCCACAGATAGATTTTGATTTAGGACTCTCTAACAATTTTGATCTGAAAAGAGAAGTTATGACACAATTCGGTTTTGTTAAAGGTTTTGTTTTCATTTCAATGTAGAATAAAAACAAATGCTGAAATCTCAAGAGAGGCCACAAAACAGAACTGTTGTTCTCCAGCCAGCTCCAACCAACACTCATTACCTCTCAGTATGTAAACGATAATGGTGAATGCATGAAATGTCATTGAGCTACTGTGCTTTTGCATTACCATGGATGCCAATCTACTAAAGCTCAATTCAATAACCTCATAGGTAATTTCTAGACACACCGGCACTAAGCTTTCAGAATCAGAACTTCAAGTCAGAAGGAATAAAAAATACTTAGAGAATTCATTATAGGGGTTCAGTTAAACTACAGGTATCGTTAAACAAGAACCAATCTAAAACTTCATGCAAAACAGAATCTTTTTTGAAGCTCAAAAATGTTTAAAAACTTTTAAACTGTGTTTTAAATTCATGCATTTGATCTGTATTAGAACATAAATGTGTATGTTAAAATACCAAAAGAAAGGTTATTTTTTATGGATCACAGTCTCAGGCAGAAAGAAATCCACACTCAAGATTTCAAGCTCAGTCCCACAGAGTAAAGAAGGTCATAAATATCCAGATTTCTAGTTAACAATCTGAATGGAGCCTAAAACTTTTGGCAAGACTCACCCTTCATGTAATTCTAGTAAGTCTGGAGACCATATTTAAAAGTGAATTTAAAGCTTAAAGGGATATTTCTGTGTGGGTAATTAGTACGAGTAGCTCAACAAACTGCATCTAACTAGTAACTTTTGAAGAGCTCTTAAATATCTACAAACAGACAAAAGAACTGATTCTTCTTTCACTTTACACTGGTAATTCCACTGGCATCAATTAAGTTATGACTAATATAAACCAGTTTGAGTGAAGAATCAGACTCAATCTTTATTTAGCTATAATTATGTACTTGGAACTATGGAAATAATGCATGTTTCCTCCTAATCTGTGCACTGAATATTAAATCTTGAATCTTGTATGTCGGATTCATGTGAAATGAATGTGTTTATTTCTTTCATTCATAAACCTTCTTTCTAATATGAATAAAATTCATTTTTTCCTACTGTGGGCACCAGAACTTTCACAATACTTACATAGTTGAGAGGAACTCAGATTTTTGAAGCTGCTAATAAAGGGTTACTTTTCTGGCATGGAAAAGAAAATATTTTAGTGATGGGAAAATTAATGAAACACATGGACTAGGAAGTTAGGCAGAGACTATTAACTGACCACAGACATTTTCTGGACAATAGTGTAACTACAAGTTAGTGAACCAAAGTATGTCCAGAAATCTAAATATCAGACAATGAAACTGGTTAATTATGGGAAAATGGGCATGAGGAAGCAAGTGAAAAACATCTCACTTTCAGGGCTCAAAGTAACTAATACCAAAACTGTGGTGGACACACATTCTCTATTTGCAAATCCAGACAACTATTTTAGCTCCTTCCCTGCAACTGCATAAGTAGAACTGATGTTATCAATAACTAAAACATCAAAAATCCCTCTAGAAAAAGAAAGAACTTTCTATCAAAGTCATTATAATTGCAAAATAACCAAAATAGTTTGGAGCTTTTAAGGTTGGACGCTTTGCTCTGAAGGTTTCTGCTTTGCAAGAAGCTCAGACTCGAATATTTACTGGCAGGGAATCGAGACAAAATCTGAGCTATTTTTCTCCAGGCAGTTTGTGACCTGATTTCCTTAATCCAGCTTCATTTTTTATTTTCAGTAACTAATAAAGCACCATGACCACAAAATTTGTTTTATTTGCTCTTCGATAAACTGACTTCTCTTTGGTTTTGGATCCTTGCTTTGCCTTGATACAAATGTACAGCGAGACACTAAATTAAGTTCAGATACAGTAACATTGTCTCATTTCTAATTCAATCATTATTTACATAAAATTAGAATTAGATTAATTCTTCTCTTTTATGCAATTGTCCCATATTTGTAACTAGATTCACAAACACTGTGTTGAAATCTGTTACAACGAGTGTTAGGAGATATACAGAAAATTGACAATTACCTATCATGCAGTACCCCAGAACATTGAGGAGTATAACAGCGAGGTTAGTCTCACGTTCAAAAGTTCTGTATTTATGATTTGTGGATATATTCAAACAAGCAGCTTTCTTGACTAAGACAAGAATTAAACAATGCATCAGCTTCAATCCATGGATTTCTTTATGAGTAGAGGACATTTTGGTTAAACTAAACTGTCTTCATTTGTTGGCTGATGCTAGTCTCTCCCCCAGTGCAAAGAAATTTCATGTCACTTTGCAGATGAAATCAGAAAGCTGAAGCATCTGATTCTATATATGCAGACTATTTTTCCTTGACTTTAGGCCAGATTTGCTCACTTGGGTTCCAAAGATACTTCGTACCACAACCTGCCCTTTGGATACCTGTCCCCCTGAGTGGTGAAGGCAAGGAGGGAAGTACGGGATCCATTTCTGGTTAAGACAGTCAAGATTTCCCTTAGGAAGGCAGGTTGCTTGCTTTTGTTAAAGGAACTATGGTATGATCACTTCTAAAAAAAGCAAACAAAAAAACCACTGAACCCAATTATCATGCAGTTTCTAATCTTCCATTTTGGTTTAAGATTGTGAAAGTTGTGGTGAGAACTTTCCAAGCTGTCTGGTTTCTTCAGCAGTCTGGTAACATACTGATATTGTTTATCTGGTGTTTTTGATATCATTGACTTGCATGTGAACCCTTGTAGAAACAAAACAAAGGACTGCCCTTCAGTGGATTTGTTTTCATCTTCTGGAGAGCTCCCAGAAGGCAGTTTGGGGCAATTGCTCTCATATCGCTAGAGCTCTCAGAATAGCCATGTCTTAAAGTTATAGACTAAAAATGAAGTCACTAAAAAGACACTGCAGATCAGCGCTCTCCAAGGACCAATCACCACTTCTAATTACCTTAGATGGGGCACATACAAACAGTATGCACAACATTCATAATAAAAACCTTTTTTAAAACATGTAACATTTAACTTGAAGTACTACAATTCTGAATCTTTGTAAGCTATCTTTTCTTTTTCCCCAAAAATATTAACTTCTCTACATACTGCTCCATCTACTACCTTCCTCTATCTTGTCTTATGAAAACATTATACTATAAGCTTTTATTCTGATACTTTCCAGATGGTCATTAATATACAGCATCAGCATGGATAAGAAAAGGTCTCATCCAGATTAATCAATACTGAAAGAGGAAGCACTGATAAAGGGCCAGATTTTGCCAATCTTACTCATGTTGAGTAGTAGCTTTATGCAACTGGACCTCAATCAGAAAGCAGAGATCTGCATTGTTCTTGGAAAGTAACATCTTAATTATGCCAAACGGGCCCCTTCAGCCTGTGCGCAGGATTTGTATAACTGAGAAGAAGCTAGGTATAAGTTGGTTAGTGTACTGAAACTCTAGCTGAGACAATGACATTATATGCCTACTACATGTTCCCCTAAATCTATTTTAAGATCCTCATTTAAAAAAAAATGTATTTAATGTCAGTACAATACAACTAGAAAAGAGAAATTGCTTATTTTGGTTTCGGGCGTCTTATGGAAATGTGAACTCTTTATTTTTCAAGGTGGTTCTAAATGTGTTTGTTAATACAGATGGAAATGAACCATCTGTTTTAGTCAGCACTTGTATGATAAGAACTGCTTCTCAAGTAGAGCAAATGGCTGTGCTGGTGATTAAAAAGGATATCAGCAGTGAGACACAGCTTAATTATGTCATAATCTGAATGATTATTAAAAACACCGTTTCAGGGGCCAGAAGGGTGAATTCAATATCAACCTACTTCCTGCTTCAGTCTTTCAACAGATTTAGACTAACAATGGCATTGAAATGAGTTTGTGGACTTCAATTGTAATGTTTTATAGCTGTTTTCTGTGATGACAAGACAGGAAATGTTTTTCATCTTCAGTGGATGATTCAGAAGAATCCAATGTCAGACTGCAGCCCAGATGAGCTTTGGTTTATCCTAGCTTTTAGTCCTAGAGCTGAAGGGATGTCATCACTGAAAACATTTACTTTGACACTCCCAGAATAGTCTGCCTATGTATTTCATACGTAAAAAGATGAGGAAAATCTAAGATGTTTACAGCACATTTGCAACACAAATTTATTTAAAACACTGGTCCAGGCAAGCAAGGTTTGGCCATTGACCAGAGACTAAATTTTAAAACCAAAGTAAAGAATCTGGTTCTCCCTCCACAATAATTGTAACCGAGTTGCATCTTCAATATAACTGTTCTCAGCCCAACATGTATGGGGCTAGAGGCCTCCTTTATTGCAGCTCATCCATCTCTCATACTTTGAGTATGTACTTTGCACCCACAATATATGTTTAATGTACCATAACTACAGAAGTGATATGGCTACCATTTTTATTCCCATCAAAATTCTGTTGGTTCATGCATTGTGCTGATAATCCCTCTACACTTATCAACATTGCTGGGACTAGAGAATGCTTAACCCTTCCCAAGGGATGCTCAGCCCGTACAGCATGAGGCACCAAATCAGAGCGCGCCTACGACACCCAAGAGAATTTAGAACTCATTTAGAATAGTGTCAGTATAAATTAGTCAGTCAATTAATGAAAGTTATGAAAGCTCGCATAGCACTCATTAAAATATCATATTAATTCATCATCTTTGTAATTACACAATAAAGGGAACTTTAAAAGTGCTTAAACTTTGTGTAATTGTGTCATAACTGTAAAGCCAACCTCCCCTCTTTAAGTAGGCAGATGTTTGGGGTTTTGGCAGCAGGAGTGGGGACATCATATGTTCTTCCCCTAATTTGACTGCTATTTTTTTTTCCCTCTGCTATCTTTTCAGGACAAGACATCTGCTAACATTTTCCATGTTTTCTTTCAGTTACCAGCTGACAACTATACACATCCAAATAGCTCTCATAAAAGTCACGTATGGGTCGATGTGTGTGTACTGTGTATCAGCTGCCATCAAGAATATTAGAATAGTGGCTGTTTCAAATTATAAAAGCTCATGATGTTTCATGATATAAGCTTGTGAAATTAACAAAAGTATTAGATCTACTACAGAAAACGGGACACACTCTAGCTTATGGCAGCTTATCAATGGCTGTACTTACAATTTCATAAACCATATCCGCCATTAATAGAAAAAAGGATTTTCTGAAAAAATTGAAAAATTAAATATAGAATACAGCAAACAGATGGCTATGGATTAAACATGAAACTGTTATTCACCAAAACGATGGTTAGTATCACAAAGTAAGAACGTCTTCTAATTTACACATTAGAACACAGTCCAAGTGAAATATTTTATCCATACATTGATTTCACATTTAATTTCTGCTCTGTGATATAGGATTTGCCATACTAAACCAGACCACTGATAAATCTAGTTTGGCATCTTACCTCTAATAATGGCCAGTGCCAGATGCCTAGACCTAACAAGTCCTATACACTGTCTGAGAGCTGGTCAGAAGTGTATTCTGAGAGCTTGAGAGAGAGAGTTCTGTTGTTTGGTGTCATACCAGCCTGCAGCAGCAATTGCGGGGAAACTCCTGCTCAGTCCTTGTAGTGCTGGTCTGAAGCAAACTCACAGCATATGGTATCTTGGCAACATTCAGGTGACGAACTCTAACAAATCTCTTCTATGAATGTAGAAACAGAATTTCCAAAGGCTTATAACTTGGCCAAATATAGGTATTTTTTCACAGAAACAGGGAAAAAAAGACCTATTCCAGCCTCAGAAGTTAAATTACCAAATAAATTTTTCCAGAATATCACATATGGGAAGGGGGGCAGAAACCTCATCAAATATGGTCCTGGACATGTGTAGGTAGAATGGGGAAAAGGTATATAAAAAGCTGGTTACCAGACCCTACTTGGGAATTTCAGGCTTCACAGGGTGGTGTAAACTGAAGTGAAACATTCCACTTACAATATATACACCACTGGCTCCCGGTATTTTCCATGGTCTTCGAAAGTCTGAGGGTATGTCAACCCTAGGAACTTCTATGCTGTATGCCTCTGTCTTTGGGGGAACTTTATTGATTTTGCACTAATTTGAATTTTAATGTATGTGACTCATCTATTAAAAGAATTTTTTCGTGGCCACTGAAATTCATAACCAGTTATTTGTGACAACTGGAAATTTCACCCCAAATTCATCCAGGTTACACAGTGAATAATTCTGCAATCAGTGGAAACTGCAAGTGGAATTAGACAGCTTCAATGTAATTATTTGATAAGAAATTTACAAGATGCTGGCGTTGTCTGTTAAGTTCACGGTATGGCCCTGGTTTAGTGAGGAAAAACACCTTGCAGAATCACCTACCTGTTTAATGAATCCCAGCATAAACATACTATCTGCAAGTAACATCTAGAAGGGATCCTTTTCATGAATAAAAAATTAAGAGTCTATTTTAAAATAAATTCTCAAGTTTCTAATAGATAAAACTCTCCAAGGCTTGTGCCTAAATCAGCATATCACAGATAAACAGTATTTCTAAAGTTACTGACAACTTTTCAAAACCTAACCATATCTGAGGGGGAAAAAAAAGAGCATCAAAAATGTGATGTGCATACACTACTAATTTAGAAAGAATAAAAAAAGAGACTCACCTGATAGCAGCATAGGGTCCTTGTCAACAGATTTGCGGACTTGGTCTGACTCTCCAGTTAAAGAACTTTCATCAATTTTAAGGTCATTTCCTTGAATGAAAATTCCATCAGCAGGCAGGAGATCACCTATTAGTTAAGACCAAGGTAAAAGAAAACCAGAGAGACTTTGTAAAATGTGTGTAGGGGGGAGGGTTCTATAATGTGATTAATCTTATAAAGCATTACTACAACTCAACAACTATTAAAATAACCATTTAACTAAACCAAAAGGTCTGAACCTTTCCAGACTATTGTACCCCTTTCAAGAGTCCAATTTGTCTTGTATGCCCCCAAGTTTCACCTCACTTCAAAATTACTTGCTTACAAAATCAGACATAAAAATGCAAAAAAGTGACACAGCACACTAGTACTGAAAAATTGCTGACTTTCTCATTGTTACTATATAATTAGAAAATAAATCAACTAGAATATAAATAATGTATTTACATTTCAGTGTGTAGTATACAGAGCAGAATAAAGAAGTCATGGTCTGTATGAAATTATAGTTTGTACTGATTTTGTTAGTACCTCTTCTGTAGTCTGTTGTACAACTAGGCAAATATCTAGATTAGTAGTTGTACCTCCGGAAGACCTCTGTGCACTCCTGTTAGAGAGCCACTGAACTAAACATTACAACAGTGCATGTCAGACTCTATATTCCTGGTCCTCCCAAACCCTATAGATAGGGTCTGTGGAGGGGAGGACCAAGATTTTAAGCCAGTGCTATGTGACTCCTAACATGGCAGGTGTTGCACCTGCAAATCCCGCCAAAGACCAGTTTAACTTTGTTAGAATGTGAAGTTTTCCATCCTAGAGAAAAGATCACAGGGAGATGGTGAGTTCCCCTTGCTGATCACTGACAGGGATTTCTCATTAAGTAGCATTGGTTGTCGGGGCTGCCACGTTTTGTGCCCCTCATGCACCTGACAGACCTATCATCAACTCCCGCAGCCTAACTGGATCCTCATTTCTGGGTTGCAGACATGGTTCTGCAGCTGCTCTGCCTACATGCATAATCTCTTTTGCAGGCAACCAAGCAAATCCTTACAGCCTCCCACTCTCGCTGCTCTCTCTGCAGCATCCAAGAGAGGAAGGAGCAGCTGGCAGGATCAGTGTTAGAGCCGGTGAGAAAAGTTCAGATAAAACATCGTTTCACTGAAATCTGTGGATTGGGTGAAATCAGAACATTGCGCAGAGGGAGTCTGATTTCACTGCAGTGCTGACAGAAAACTCTGTGCCAAGCAGGTTTCCTGCCAGTTCTCCCCCAGGCTCCTCGGCAGCCAGCCTGGGGAGCTGCTAGGGAGCCCAGATTTCAAGGGTTTGCAGCTCCCGGGCAGCCCCCAAAATGTACTGCACCAGGGTTCCATTCTCCTTTGCAGGGAATCTCAAAATTGGGGGAGGGAGAAGCTTGTTTCTCATCAGAAGGAATCCAAATATAGAAATATGGAAATCCTCCATAGCTCAGACATAGGCGAGAGGTTTATTGCAGGAGTGGGTGGGTGAGATTCTGTGGCCTGCATTGTGCAGGGGGTCAGACTGGATGATCATGGTGGTCCCTTTCGACCTTGGAGTCTATGAGTAGTAGCACTAGCAACAGCAACTGGAGACATCAGAGGGACAGTAAAGGGCCTACTACTAGCCTCCGGCTCCCTCATCTTACCCTGAGAAAATTCTCCCATATACCCTCCCACTTGCAGCAGACACCCTAGCACTCTCCAGGCATCCCCCAGCATCCACCTAACTATCAAGCTCCCCTCTCACAATTGAGAACCTACATGTTCTGCTGCTCCAAGTCCTGCTCCCACCAGTGTGGTGTGCTGACCACAAGCTGTTATGAAAATTATCTGCAAACATGCAAAGTAGCTCATCAAATAATTTGCCTGCGATGGGAGTCTGACAGCTCCCTGTGCATGAGTAGAACAGCAAGATAGCTGCAAGGAGGATCTGCTTTTGTGGTGGGAATAACTAAACTAAACATTAATTTTCAGAAGAGCTGAGCACTTCCAGCTCCTATTTAAGTTAATAGAAGTTGTAGGTAATCAGCATTTCTGAAAGTCGAGCGAGTTTTAGTTTGACACCTAACTTTAAGGCATTGAAGTTTGAAGATTGTGTCCACATTTCTCTTCAGTCCTACTCTCATACTTCTGTTTTCTCACAGACTTCACTCTAACCAGCTTTCATTAGCACCACTAGAATTAGGCCCCAAAATGGCAAGCTCACAGGTCAGGTCTTTTAACTCTAACAGCATTCACCTTTACCATTGGCAATTTCAGCAGTGATTCTTTGCCTTTATGTCATTTCTAGAACAGTCAGTTCCAAAATTAACTTTCACCTCATTGTATTGTTGATTGAAACACCAGTCTTTCCCAAAGTTACTGAAGACCAGATAAGTAGCTGTGAAAATATATCTGAGGAAACTTACCATATTTAACCTGTGCAATGTCACCAACTACTATCTCTGCCACTGGGATTTGAATAACTTGTGCACCTCGGACCACAGTAAATTTCTGTTCCTGCTCAATACGACTTTGAAGCCCACGAAATTGCTTCTCCTTGCTCCAGTCATTAAAGGCAGTGACGAGTACAACACAAATAACAGAGAGTAGAATAGCGGCACCTTCAATCCAGCCGGCTTCTGCCTCACCTTCATCTTCAGCTCCTCCTGATACAGTAGCACAGCCTGAAAAAACAAAGGCAGAAATAGCCATAAAAAAGAGCTGTTTAGTCAAAGCAAAGTTTAGACTGATGTTTATCAGATTACAAAACAAAGAATTAAAACAGCCGAAGAATCAATGGAAACATACTAAGGATCTGAACTACTGAAAGTAGATGTGGTAGAACAGCCACGCTTTGAGAATACAGAAGTAGAAATTCAGGGGAAACAATGAGTGAGAATAGGAGCAATGTTCATCAGAATCTTTAGCTGTTTTAATGTTTCTTCACGAACGTGTACATCTTGGGTAAACAAGATTTAAATAGATGGGAGAAAAGTAGCATCAAAACAAAAAAACAACATGTGGATCAAATATTCCCAAGGATAGAGAGGATTTATTCAGAGTGTCAACAAGGAATACAACTGAGAGTAATAAGATGAACTGGGAACAATGAAATGAAATTAAGAAAAAATTTAAGTAAATATCAGAAAAACAGTGAAATCCATATATAATTTGACACTCTGCACTTAACGTTTCTACCAAATCCTAGTTATGAAAACTGGAGATCTAGGAGATATTTATTATGATAAAATACTTAGTTTCACAAGGATTTGTTACAAATTAACTAATGGAATTTGTTTAAAACATTAAAAGTATGGACACTACAGCATCAAACTTGCATTTTAAACACATTTACATCCCTGCCTCAAGCACTCAAATGTTAAAATAGTTACAAAAAAGACAAGGTTAGAAACAATATGCATGGTTGACTGAAAAATTAAAGAACTGAATATGTAACTTGATAGCTTTTCGTTTATTCAGTGTTAGCAACTAGACTACCTAGATTGTATGTCCTCCAAGATAACTGTATGAAACAATATATCTTTGCACTCTTATGAGAGCTAATTCACCTAAACAGCATACATTCAAAGTCTGTTTACCCCAACTGGTCTTTTTAGGAGACCAATTTGTTCCAGCTATGAATATTTTAATATAGTAATCAAAATCTATTTTTTATAGATAGTGTGATAGAGGAGGGTCAGGGAGCTGTGGTAGAGTGATTGTGGAGAGATACGTAAGCTCAGAGCTAATTGAGGCGTGGCTCCCTGTGGACTAGGGAAACTGGCAGCAGGTTGATTGGAACACCTGCAATCAATTAAGGCCCTGTTAAGAACCTAATAAAACCCCCTGCTTCAGGCAGACAGGAGAGGAGGATAGGAGTTTGGAGCAACTTGGAGGAGTTGGAGCGGTGAGCAGTTTGGAGGAGTGAGCAGTTGGAGGAGAGTTTGGAACCAAGACCACCCAGCCCCTAGGTAAAGAGACACCTGACTTGTGTAGAGAGAGGGCAGGAAGTCCCACAAACTGAAGGATAGGAGAGGGAAGTAGTCCAGGGGAAGGAATAGATAATTCAGGTGGTTTACCACTATCTTCAGGGACCCTGGGCCGGGCCCCGGAGTAGAGGGCGGGCCTGGGTCCCTCCCTCTCCACTCCCTCTCCTCTAGGAAACTAGTGGGGCAGTTAATACCCTGTTCAGGGGCAAGAAATGGCTCCCTGAACCCCCCACAAGAAGAGAAAGCACGGGACCCATCATAATAGTGCCAGCAATCTGCCACACATGGTGTCAAGGGTGGGATCCACGCTTTGGGGACTTAAACCAGGGTTAGTCCAAACCTTCCTGTCCCTAAGATGGACAACATGGTCAAGGCCCTAATACAAGCCACTGCGGCCCAGCAGGAAGCCACCTGGGTCCAAGCAATCGCCCAACAGGTAGCGATATGGGTGCAGCAAGAGACTAATTGTCTGTTGATGACTCAGGTTGCCCAGGACCGAACCCTGCTGCAGGAACTAATGAACCAGGTGAAGGCTCTTACGGAGAAGAGCTGCTGGTATGATGGGACGCAGACCATACGGGCCAGCTACTGTCTACAGAAAATGACTAAGGAGGATGATGTGGGGGCATACCTTTTGGCTTTTGAGGGGATGGCCCTGTGGGAGGCCTGGCCCCGAGACCAGTGGTCAGGCATTCTCGCCCCATTTTTGTGCAGGGAAGCTCAGAAGGCCTACTATGATATGACCGCAGAAGAGGCAGCAGATTACCCCCAACAGAAGGTGGAGATCCTGGCCAGGGCAGGGGTAACGACAGCCCTGCGAGCCCGGAGGTTCCATGAGTGGCAGTACTGCAGAGACAAGACACCACGCTCACAACTATTTGACCTAATTCACCTAGCCCGGAAGTGGTTACACCTGAAGGCTCTCAGCTCAGAGAAAATGATGGAGCTCCTGGTGTTGGACCACTGTACAAGGGGACTACCCCCAGGCCTCCAAGCTTGGTAGGCCAGAACGATCCCTCCACCTATGATGAACTGATCACCCTTGTTGAGAGACAACTGGCAGCCTGTGAACTGTTGGAAACCCTGGGCGGTGGAACACGGCGTTTCAGAAAACCAGTCCCAACCCCGAGGACCCGGATCACTGAGAACTCCAAGAAAATCATAATTGAAAGAACCGGCCCCAAGGAGCAGCCTGAGGCTCCAAGAGGACATGAGGGTCCGGGGACGGAGAACTGGGAGAGCGAGTCAGAGGGTCTAAGACAGAGGGCAACCTCCAGAATGAGATATCGCTGCTATGAGTGCGGGGAGTTGGGGCATATAGCAGCCCAGTGCCCCAATAGGGAGGAGACCATGCAAAGTAATCTGGAGGATCCCAGGGACCAATGTGGCCTAATCAGCCTGGTGGAGGTCGCAACAGCCCCACATGAGTACACTAGACCCATAAAAATGAACGGCAACCAGACCATAGCTTTTGTGGACTCAGAGTGCTGTCATATTAATCTCGGGGAAGTTAGTGGGGCAAGACCAACTGTGCCGGGCGAAAACCACTGGGGTGATGTCTCCACGGCACAGTAAATTTTTACCCCACAATTCCAATATGGATTGAGATCCAAGAAAACACTACCAAGATGACTGCAGGGGTGGTCCCCGAGCTCCCCTACCCGGTCTTAATTGGCAGGGACTTTCCAGGATTTGAGATCTTACTTCCCCACATTGAGTTAGGGGAGGGAAGTAAACCCCGAGCAGAGTTTGAGGTGCCCATGGATGACTCCACCTCAGTTTTTGCTGGGTTTTCCCCAGAATTGTTATTCACTCTATGGGAAGTCCCGGAAATCTAGACAACAAAGGAGGGTAGAGAAACGATTGGGAACCAGGATTTTGGCAGCAAACCAGAGAGCTGCCCTGGTTGGGAGGAGGCCCCATCAGGGAATCCGCAAGGTGGTACAGACCAGTAGAGACCCAGAGACAGCCCCCAGCACTTGCGATAATACCCCAAGAGAAGGAGGGGAGCACAATCCAATAGAATCAGGCCAGCTTGGTCCCGCACATGAATGTTTTGGGCAGGACCAAGCCGATGACCCACTGTATGCAAACGTAGAAGTAAATGAGGTGCCGATAGAAAGAAAAACCAAAGGTCCAGGGCCATACTACATAATTAAACGGGATCTGTTGTACCGAGTAGTTCCAATACATGGGGAAGTAGTAGAGCAGCTGTTGGTGCCATGGAAGCACACAAGGGCTGTATTAGAATTAGCTCACAGTCATCTGTTTGAGGGACATTTAGGAGCAGACAAGACCCTGGATAGAGTCCTAAGGAGGTTCTACTGGCCGGGGGTAAGAGCAGAAGTTCAGCGCTATTGCACCTCTTGCCCGGAGTGCCAGCTGCATAGCCCACGACCACAGTTAAGGGCCCCATTGGTACCCTTTCCTATAACTGAAGTCCCTTTTGAAAGGATAGCAATGGATCTGGTGGGCTCACTAGAAAGAACAGCCTGGTGCCTCCGAAGCATACTCGTCATCCTGGACTATGCTACACAGTACCCCAAAGCCATTCCTCTAAGAAACCCCATGTCCAAGGCGATTGCAAAGGAACTGGTGCAGGTTTTTGTTAGGGTAAGCATCCCTAAGGAGATCCTGACAGACTCCCTTTATGTCTAAAGTGATGAAAGACTTATGCACCCTGCTACACATCCAAGCCTTGTGGACTTCGGTCTATCATCCCCAAACAGATGGTCTGGTCGAGCATTTTAACTGTACTCTCAAGAGTATGATCCGACAGGTAGTCGCCCAAGATGGAAAAGACTGGGATACCCTCCTACCCTATTTGATGTTCGCAGTGCGAGAAGTTCCCCAAGCATCTACCGGTTTCTCCCCATTTGAGCTACTGTATGGATGCCACCCACATGGCATATTAGCTATCGCGAAGGAAGAATGGGAGGAACAACCCAACCTGGGAAAGAATGTCATTGCACATGTAGCCCAGATAAGAGAGCGAATAACCCAAGTAACCCCCATAGTACGAGAGCATTTAGAGAAAGCACAAGAAGCACAACGAATCTACTATAATCGTTGAGCGAAAACAAGGAAATTTCAACCAGGTGAACGGGTGCTGGTACTGGTACCAACAACAGAAAGTAAGCTGCTCGCCAGTTGGCATGGACCCAATGAGATAGTGGAAGCCATTGGGGAAGTGAATTATAAGGTGAGACAGCCAGATCGCCGACAGTCAGAGCAGATATACCACGTTGACTTACTGAAACCCTGGATCGATCGGAAGATGTGCCTGGCCATCCTGCCGGCTCTGTCCCAGGCAGATGGCCCACAAGATCAGGTAAAGATATCCTCCAAATTAGCCCCAAAACAGCAAACAGAGGTCATTGAGATGATTCAGAGGAACCAAGATGTGTTTTCCACAAAACCAGGACGGACAACGCTTATCCAACATCACATCGTCACCCGTCCTGGAGCAAGGGTGACAATGAAACCTTATTGCATACAGGAGGCAAAAAGAGAGGAAATTAGGGCAGAAGAAAGAAAGATGCTGGAACTTGAGGTGATTGAAGAATCACACAGCCAGTGGTCCAGCCCTATTGTCTTGGTCCCTAAGCCTGATGGCAGCCAAAGATTTTGTAATGACTTTCGAAAGTTCAACGAGGTATCCCAGTTCGATTCCTACCCAATACCACGTATTGATGAGTTGGTGGATCAGTTAGGCAAGGTCCGATACTTGACCATGTTCGACTTGACGAAAGGCTACTGGCAGATCCCCCTGGCTGAGGACGCCAAAGAAAAAAAACTGCTCTCTCTACACCTGATGGCCTTTTCCAATATACAGTGCTCCCTTCTGGGCTCCATGGGGCCCCCGCGACTTTCCAGCAGCTGATGGACAGATTACTTCGACCCCATACCAAGTATGCTGCTGCCTATTTAGACGATATGGTAATCCATAGTCCTGACTGGGAGACGCACCTGAGGAAAGTTGAAGCAGTACTGGATACTCTTAGACAGGCTGGTCTCACTGCTAACCCATCCAAACGTTCAACAGGGTTAGCTGAGGCCAGATACTTTGGCTATGTAGTCAGTAGGGGCCTGCTGAAGCCCCAGTGGAACAAAGTAAAGGCAATACAGGATTGGCCCCGCCCGATCCACAAGAAGCAAGTCAGAGCATTCTTAGGGATAGTGGGGTACTATCGCCGGTTCATCCCTCACTTTGACACAAGGACAGCGCCTCTAACAGACCTGATAAGAGCTCGGGGCCCAGAGATAGTTAAGTGGACTGAGGTGGCAGAAGACGCTTTCACCGACCTAAGGACTGCCCTTTGTAGCCATCCAGTGCTCATAGCCCCCGATTTCAAAAAGGAATTCATCCTACAAACAGATGCCTCAGAGGTAGGACTTAGGGCCGTCCTTTCGCAGATAGTGGGGGATGAGGAGCACCCAATCCTTTACCTTAGTCGAAAGCTCCTGCCCGGGGAACAACGATACGCCGTAGTAGAAAAAGAATGCCTAGCAGTTAAGTCGGCCATGGAGATTCTACGGTACTACCTACTTGGGCAGCAGTTCACCCTAGTAAAAGACCACTCCCCACTCCAATGGATGCACACAAACAAGGAGAGGAATGAACGAGTGACAAGATGGTTTCTATCCCTGCAATCTTTCAACTTCCAGATACTGCATAGGGCCGGAAGCCAACATGGCAATGCAGACAGCCTGTCACGGCAACACTCTCTCTCGTCCCAAGTAGCTCAGCCCTTGCTGAACAAGGAGTGGGGATATGTGATAGAGGAGGGTCAGGGAGCTGTGGTAGAGTGCTTGAGGGGAAATATGTAAGCTCACCGAGGCATGGCTCTCTGTGGACTAGGGAAGCTGGCGGCAGGTTGTTTGGAATACCTGCAATCAATTAAGGCCCTGTTAAGAACCTAATAAACCCCCCTGCTTCAGGCAGACAGGGGAGGAGGATAGGAGTCTGGAGCAGTTTGGAGGAGTTGGAGCAGTTGGAGCAGTGAGCAGTTTGGAGGAGTTGGAGCAGTGAGCAGTTGGAGGAGAGTTTGGAACCAAGACCACCCAGCCCCTAGGTAAAGAGACACCTGACCTGTGTAGAGAGAGGGCAGGAAGCCCCACAAACTGAAGGATAGGAGAGGGAAGTAGTCCAGGGGAAGGAATAGCTAATTCAGGTGGTTTACCGCTATCCTCAGGGCTCCTGGGCAGGGACCCGGAGTAGAGGGCGGGCCCGGGTCCCTCCCTCTCCTCTAGGATACTAGTGGGGCAGTTAATACCCTGTTCAGGGGCAAGAAATGGCTCCTTGAACCCCCCACAAGAAGAGAAAGCGCAGGACCCATCATAATAGTGCCAGCAATCTGCCACAATAGATATAGATATGAATAAAAATTAGGCTTATTGAAGAAAAACAAACACAATAAAACCAAATTGTAACACTAAAATATCTTTCCTAAATGAATCTTTTGCATCCATCTTTACTGCAGAGACTGTGAAGGGGATTCCTACACCTGAACCTGGACAACCAGGGATTGATCGCTCAATAAATTGCCCTATTCTGTTCACTCCCTCTAAAGCATCTGATATTGGCCACTGTAAGAAGACAGGGTACTGGGGTAGATGGACCATTGGTCTGACTCAGTATAGCCATACTGATGTTCTAACAGTCAACTTTCACATAAATGAAATACACCTAAAATGTTATCATTAAGACACAGAAGAGTTGAGGATTGGGTTCAGATACCTCAGACTATGCACAAATAAAGAATGATATTCATCCTAATATTGCATATGAGAACCGTGCAAATGTTTGAAACAAAAATGGTGAAACCAGCCTGATTTTTGGAAACTCAGAACTCAAAGTAGGATCGTGGTAAACTTTTTCAATATCACAAGTTTTCTGAGTGAACCTGGGATGATTCATGGTTTAGCTCCAAATCAGGTGGAAACAGACATTTCAGCTGACCTTCATTTTTATTTTTAGTTTCTGAAATCAAACTAAGCAAAAACTCAACAGGTGGCAAGCTACATGGATCAAAGCTGAAGAAAAACATCTTCTTACAAACCTCAAAATGAAAGTGCTGAGCTCTGCACAGCTTTAACTGTTACATTGTAAACTTGTGAATGGTGTAATTAATTTCAACTGTGAACCTTTGCTGATAAGTAACTTAGGAAAAAAACATTCTACTAGGTTATAAATGGATGTTTCTAAGTGAAATCAATGGAAAGCAAAGATAAGATTGCATTCTGATGAACTCTTTAAGGGTGGTGTTTCATTTAGGAAATCAGAGTTTGGGAAAGTTTGACTATAACATACTTCTGCAAAAATTGCATGCCTTCATTCAAAAAACATGGCTGTAGTTGACTGTATAGAAGAATTCTGTCAAGCCCTTCAAAGCTCACAATTTTACTCTGCTAAATCCTTCAACACAATCATAGAAATCATGGAAGCAGTATCCCAATGAGTAATGAGTTTAACATGTGAAGTTGTTCCATTGAGCTGATGGCAATAAAACAAGCACAGAGCTGCTGAAGCATACATTAAAGCTTAAAATAAGATAACTGCCTCTTGATCTGAGGAGAGTGTTTTGCTTTTGTTTTAAATATAGTAGTGTGTAAAGTAAACCTAGAGCTTCATTGTTGGTATCAGCAGAGATTAAGACACAGGCAAAAGGAATGGAACATGTCATCACCTTGAAAATGCTACTTTTAACTCCTGCACTGTTGTCAGAACATGCATGTACCTTCAACAGGAAGTTTTCTCTAGAGGTTAAGGCATTGGACTGGAACTCAGAAGATACAGGCTTAGTTCTCAGCTTTGTCACAGACCATGGGCAAGTCAGTTTCTCCCTCTGTACCTTGGTTCTCCATCTGTAAAGTCTTCATGTCTGTTTAGATTGTAAACTCATTGGAGTGAGGTTGTTACTGTTTGTACAGTGCCTATCACAACGTGGCCACAATCTCAACTGGGCCTGAGGATGTTACTGTAGTATTAAAAAATAGAGTAGCTGGCAAAAAACTCCTATGCTTTGAAGACTGTAATGTTGGGAAAACATAGATCTTTTCTCCAATGGTATTCAGGTCAGCAGCTTGCAGCTGTATCTACTGTTCCTCAATAGCACCCGTATGAATAGCGTTTTGGTTTTTTCCTCTTTGGTAACTATGGATTATTTAAAATTCCTGCCTCAGGCCATCAAACATATGTATGTGCAAGCTAATAACATTAGGAAAAGAGTCCTGATCTTATCCAGGTCTGATAAAATGCCAATGAATAGTTGTGATTCTCTCTCTTATGGATAAAATATATATGATTATTTTGCTTTGGTTTTCCTTTATACTCCACTGAATGTATTCTATTACAAGGCATAAATATTATTTAAATGAAGATATTTTTAAATATAAAAATAATTGAAATCAAAATACTACACTTGACCTGCTGCATTTAAATCTATCCACATATATTTAGTCTAGCTGATTGAAATTGCCTGAGTTTTGAGTTATATGTAATTTTTGACAAAAGAACATCAAAGATGAGCTCGGGTTTTATGAAGCCCCGTAAAACACACAAAAACATATTTTCTTATCTTATTTCTTAGTTTAAGAAATATATATGGAAGACATTTTAAAGCATTTTCTGGGACTTGGCAATCAAGGATATCTATTGTACTTGATTAGGGAACAAACTAAGGGCTGATGAATCCAGCAACATTTGGAGTCAGACTAGTGTTGGCTACAAAGACCAGGTTCTATCCAGCTTCTTCCCTCCTTTCCTATACTCCAGGGATGAGGCCTCAAGAGCAGAAGCCCATGTCTAATAGATTCATATGTAGTCAGTCCACATTGCCTCAGATTTCTGCCTGGCCTTTTTGTCCAATAGATGACAACAACATGAGCTGCTCGTAACAAACAGCATTGCTAGAGCTGTGACAAATTTCTGTTTTGAAACCGAAAACCACATGAAACTTTGACAGCTTGGTGTTTCGTTATGTATCTAAAACTAGGTTGAACCTGAAATGGATTTATGATTTCACCTCAAATTAGCTGCTACACAATGGATTTACTTTAGTTTTCATGATTTCTGTAGAAACCAATTTGAAGTGAAACTGGATAAAGGCGTTGGATAAATTCCTGTGATATGAATTAGCTCAATCTCACATTACTCTAATTATAGCAATACCTGACATTTTAGGCAACTTAAATAGAATTATGAACATTAGGTAAAAGTAGACATCAGGATTTGCAGACAGGGGTGTTGAAAATGTCACCTGCCCTGTAGGGGATTTCCTATCCTGATAGGGATATTAAGTGAAATTGTACTGAGTTTTTAAAAAGGCACATTAGGGGAACTGTACTGAGTTTTAAAAAAGTTTTAATTTAAACAATTAAAATTAAATTGTACTGAGTTTTAAAAAAAGCTCATTAGGGGAAGTCTCCAAGTTTCTGTATTTGCAGAATTCTCATGCACATGTCTGGGGAAGCAAAATCAAATCTTCCCTTTTGTTTTTCCCTTTGCCATTATACTAAACATTTTCCAGAAAGTTTTACAGAACCTGAAGATAGTTGGTTACGTGGGGATTATAACCATCAGTGTAAGAGTTAATGAAACATAGTACTTGGTTTCTCATATGGTCATGGAGAAAATTAGGAGAAAGTTAGTTATTATATGACCTACGGTAGGTAGCATCTTATTCTAGAGAGAGTTCTAGCACAAGATGGCATATTAATGTCACATAAATCTATCAGTCTAGTGGGTTTTTTATCCTCCTCAAATAGCATTCTTTGAGATTACAATATGTCAGAATGAATCAGATATTAACTTAAATTACACCAAATTGCATAATCAAAACAGAAAATTCAGCCAAAAAGTGCTCTGACAAGAGATGAAGAGATGACTGCATTTTAAGTGTCAGAAAAGTAAGCAGAAGTCAACTAAATGGATTTGCAGTCTGTAAAAACATCATTCACCTTGTATGTTTTTTTCCCCCGCAGAGTTTATGTTTGGGAGAAATAAACAACTTTAAGATGAGAATTCACTAAACCTTTTTTCCCTATTATGCACAATGACAATTTCTGCCAGCTACTCTCACAAGAGAACAGCAGGATAAAAACACGGCACAGAAAAGAGGAAATAATATATGAACCTAGAATGTGATCAATGATCATTTAGGACCAATGCTGTGCATTGTGAATATTTATATACACAACAGTGGTAACTGTTATAAAGTATCATGAGGTAGCTCTCAGGTTGTCACAGGGTAGCACTACTTCATGGTGTTGCTACAGAATATATATTATAGCCTGGAATTTTATTATTACAAGGGTATAGACAAAGGTATCACCACAATATTTATTTCTTACTGTAAACATGCTCTCTGTGATCTACAATAGGCTACACACCCAAGTAAACATATTTTATAATAATAAAGTATAAACCATCAATTTAATTCACAATATTTAGCATATGTCCTATTCAATAGAAAAGTTAACGTCCAAAATGTAGTGTTTTTCTTTAGACTAGTTTTTTTTTTTTAAGAAAAATATTCACTTAAGATCTGTAAATATGAATACATGCTATAAAAAGAAAATGCAGGTTATAAAAAGAAAACCATTCCAGTACTCACAGTTCATGAAGGACATTGATAAATTAGAGAAGGTTCACAGACGAATCACGAGAAAGATTACAGGATTAAAAACCACATCTTATATTGATGGACTCAAAAAACTCAATCTTTTTCTTAAACTGCATAGATTAATGCATGAATTGATGACACATGGGGCACAAATATTTGATAACTGGCTCTTCAGTCTAGCAGAGAAAGGTATATCTCTATCCAATGGCTGGAAGCTGATATTTGGATGGAAAATAAAGCATACATTTTTAACTCTGAGAGGAACTGATCATTGGAACAATTTAGCCAGAGCTGCAGTGGATTCACCATCACTGACAATTTTGAAATCCAGATCCAATGTGGGGCCATTGTGATCATGTATTCTGATCTCCTGCACATCACAGGCCACAGACTTTCACCCACCTAGTCTTGTAATAGACTCCTAAGCTCTGGTTGACATCCTGAAATTATGATTTAATGACTTCCCGTTACAGAGAAGTCACCATTTATACTAGTTTAAACCAGCAAGTAACCCATGCTGCATAGGGAGGTGAAACCACTCAGAGTCTCTGCCATTGTTATCTGAGAGAAAATTTATTCCCAACCCCAAATATGGTGATCAGTTAGACCCTGAGCACGTGGGCAAAGCTCACCAGCCAGACACCTGGGAAAGAATCTCTGTAGTAACTCAGAGCCCTCCCCATCTTGTGCCTCGTCTTCAGCCACTGGGGATTTTTGCTACTGGCAGATTAAATGATCACAATGGTCGCTTCTGGCCTTGGAATCTCTAAATGTTTAGATCACCCCAAAATAGACTCCTCACCTTTAACAACTAGAAACTGTATGCCCAGGCTAAAACATGAGATTGGATGGAGAGACAAGTCAATCATTTAGATGTTTCTCTCTCAGTTTTCAGCACAGAAATGGTAGTTGAATCCCCACAAATGGATGAAGTCACAGAGAAAAATGGAGGAGAAAGAAAAGGAGTGGGAAAAGAAGAAAAGGAGGACTGCGGGGGGGCATGAAAGGTAGGAGAGCAAGAGGGCCTGTCAAGAGACATACTAAAGGCGTGGTCAGGGATGCAAACGAACCATAAGACCGTGTTCAAAAAAGCCAGGAATAGTACTGCTGAAAAACAGCAGGGGGTCAAAGATAACGAGAATGGAGTAAACCCCTGAGTGTCCAAAACAATCATTAAAATGACAAGTGCCGTTTCAGTAGAGGGAATAAAATACAATTGAAAGAGAAGAAGATTTAGAATGGAGGTGACAGAGAGGGACTCAGAGCAATGATTGTAAACAGTACACTCTAAAACTTCGGGAGGTGAAGAGAAGAAAGGATAATGGTGATAGGTTGCTAACCAAAAGGGCAAGTATAACTGACCAATAGAAAAGTCCAGAACATGCCTGTACTGTGGTGGGAAGGAGAAGAGGAGAGAGAGACGTAAATAAGGAAGGAGACTGGGTTACAGGAGAAGATGAAAGGACTTGGAGGAAGGAAGCAAGCAAGAAACCTCAGTGTCACTAACAAGAGAAAAAAAAAACTTGGTGGCTTTTGTTGAGCCTCTCTTTGAACGTGGCAAGGTTCTACAGGGAGAAATGGCAAAATTGTCACATAGCATACATGACTTGTTACAGTGTTTAGTTCTAGGTATAACAGGAAATGATGTCAGAGTTCAGATAGCCCACTAAATGCAGATGTTTCTAGGGATATTAATTAAAGCACAAAAAATACAGAATATGACATATTAGCAGCATGCTGCCTAAACAGAATGTTTGAAAGTTTTCCATGAGATATCAGAGAGTTTTTAAAAAGTAATTTTGATGAGGATAACAATTATAATTAGGACTCATCTAATTTCAAGCTGAGGCATGGTAATTTTCAAATCAGAGAAAGCTTTATATTAAGGAATTTGAGAACGTCTACATTCATAACTGAGCCCCCATCTATAGCACATACCTCTAAGTAACTCTGCCACCTACACGTCTATTTTTACATTTCAAAACACCCTGTGGAACTTACATTCCCCAAGAAAATCTTATAACACCCCCAGAAGTAATTTTTGAATCAATCAAGGAGTATGTGTCATCAGTGAGATAAGAGCTCCCATACTTTAAAACATGTATTAAATCATTCTCTCTAAAAAGTCATATTTCCAAAGCTGTGCCTCCAATATGAAACTTGAAAACTAAGACTCCACCCAAAATGAATGAAAGCACTTAAAACAAATGGAGTACCCACAGATTACTTTTTATTCATCGATAATGCTAATATCAGATGCTAGCCCTATGAGCAACATAATCTCCTTATGTGACTTAAACGTACATTTGAGTAGAAAAGTACACTAACCAAGGATTTATGATAATAAGAGAAGCGATCCTGTTAATGATTATTATAAGTTAAGTGGCAAGAAATATTGTAATATTTTTTAAAAGAAATTTCAACTTATTCTGATGTCCTTTCCTATGAATCAAGTTTCAGAGGGGTAGCTGTGTTAGCCTATTTCAGCAAAAACAGCCTGGAGTCTTGTGGCACCTTAAAGACTAGCAAAGGAGGTACCGTAGTCGTCATGAACAGATTGGATTACGAACAGCAGGCTGAAAGCCAACTGTCCAACACTACATTTTACAGGATACTATCCTCTGATCCCACTGAGAGTACCAAAAGAACCTGCACCATCTGCTCAAGAAACTCCCTAAAGATACACAGGAACAAATCCACACAGACACACCCCAAGAGCCCCAACCAGGGGTATTCTATCTGCTTTTCAAGATTCATAAACCTGGGAATCCTGGATGCCCCATCATCTCAAGCATTGGCACTCTTACATCAGGATTGTCTGGCTATATAGTCTCTCTCCTTAGGCCCTATGGCACCAGTACTCCCAGCTATCTTCGAGACACCACTGACTTCCTCAGGAAACTAAACTCCATTGGTAATCTTTCAGAAAACACCATCCTGGCCACTATGGATATAGAAACTTTCTACACCAATATTCCACACAAAGATGGATTACAAGCTGTCAGGAACAGTATCCCCAATGATGTCACTGCTCACCTGGTGACAGAACTTTTTGACTGTGTCCTCAGCTACAATCATTTCAGATTTGGGGACGATTTATACCTTCAAGTCAGCAGCACTGCTATGGGTACCCACATGGCCCCACAGTATGCCAACATTTTTAAGGCAGACTTAGAACAAAGTTTCTTTATCTCTTGTACCCAAGTGCCCCTCCTTTAATTGTGCTACATTGATGACATCTTCATCATCTGGACCCATGGGAAGGTGGCCCTTGAAAAATTCCACCAGGACTTCAACAATTTCCACCCCACCAATCACCTCAGCCTGGACCAGTCCACACAAGACTTGGACACTAGCATGCAAATAAGGGATGGTCACAAACACCATCTTATACTGGAAATCTACTGACCGCTATACTTACCTACATGCCTCTAGCTTTCATCCAGAACACAACACATGATCCATCGTCTACAACAAAGCCCTAAGATACAATTGCATTTGCTCCAATCCCTCAGACAGGGACAGAAACCTTCAGGATCTCTTTCAAGCATTCTTAAAACTACAATATCCACTTAGGGAAGAAAAGAAACAGATTGACAGAGCCAGACGGATACCCAGAAGTCACCTGCTATAGGAGAGGTCCAACAAAGAAAGTAACAGAATGCCACTGGCCATCCCCTACAGCCCCTACCTAAAACCTCTCCAGCACATCTTCAAGAATCTACAACCTATCCTGAAGGACGATCCTCATTCTCACAAACCTTGGGAGGCAGACCAGTCCTCACTTATAGACAGCCCCCCAACCTGAGGCAACCAGCAAAAACACACCACACAACAGAAACACAAACTCAGGAACCATCCCCCGCAACAAACCCCATCGCCAACTCTGTCCACATATCTACTCAAGTGACACCATAACTGGACCTCACCACATCAGCCACACTATAAGGGGCTTGTTCACCTGCATGTCTGCAAATGTGATATATGCCATCATGTGCTAGCAATACCTCTCTGCCATGTACATTGGCCAAACCAGACAGTCTCGACGCAAAAGACTAAATGGACACAAAGCAGACATCCTGAATTATAACATTCAAAACCAGTGAGAGAGCATTTTAATCTCCCTGGATACTCAATTTCTGACTTAAAATTAGCCCATTCTTCAACAAAAAAACTTCAAAAACAGATTCCAGCAAGAAACTGCAGAGCTGGAATTCATTTGCAAACTGGACATCATCGAATTAGACCTGAATAAAGACTGGGAATAGCTAGGTCGCTACAAGAAATAATCTCCCAACAACTATTGAGTATGAGCCATCCACCTTGATGGAATTGGCTTTGTTAGCCCTACAAAAAGTAATTTTTACTCTGTTGACATTCACACTTTCTTGTCAACGGTTGTGAATGGGACACATCCACTCTGACTGAATCATTGACCCCATAAACTTGGTAAGGCAACTCCCATATTTTCTTGTGCTGTATATTTATGCCTGCCTATTTTAATTTTCACTCCATACATCTGAACAAGTGGGTCATAGCCCATGAAAGCTTATCATCTAATACATTTGTTAGTCTGTAAGGTGCCACAAGACTCCTCGTTATCTTTCCTATGAAGTGACTCAAGGAACAGTATCACCTGTGCTATAGAGTAGGTCTTCCATGAAATGGAGATGATACACCTTCTGCACACTGTAGATTCAGTCTTTGGTTTCCTGGGACACTTCCTGCTGGGGACAGAAACAAAGGCACCAAGGGTAGGCCAGTTGCAGGCTGCAGCTACACAGAGCAGTAGAAAGTTTGTTCCCTTACTTCCGGACATAACCCTTTACTGTGAACAAGAGCTATCTTGACAACCGTCTACTTACCAGTAAGATACTAAAGGGTACTGGGACCAGGAGCATGCCAGAAGACCCAGTGGAAAGATTACATTGCAATGCCTGCTACAGAGCATGTGCAACTGCACATAACTCCCCTATCAGCCATGGGGCTCAAGAGAAATGCTGAATATGCCTGAAAAAGGTTCTAACAGCAAACTGAATTGTATGGAAGTTACAGGGACAAATAAATTGGAAGATGAGCAAAAGATTTCTCTGCTCTTAACAGTGACAGGTAGGACAGAAGCCCTAGATGTATACAATTCATTCCATACAGATGATGTGAGGGAGAGAGAGGAAAGCTTTGCAGAAATAAAGAAAATATTTGAGGATCATTGTGTCACTAGAAAAAAATGTTACTGAAGAGAGATACATGTTCATGATGAGAATGCAGAATGAAGGGGAAACAACAGAAGAATTTGTCAGATTTAAAACTGAAAAGTCATTCCTTCAAATATGGAATATTAAAAAAGACTCTCTCATTAGAAACCAGATAGTCCTGGAGTGTAACAATAAAAGTTTGTGAACAATTATTAAAGGAGGTGGATCTGACACTAGAGAGGACAATGTATATGTATGAGGACAAATGTATATGCCAAACAGCAGAACAAACACAAATTAAAAGCATGGAGAAAGACAGAGCCCACGACTGAGTTCCATAGCTAAAGCAGCAAGGGAAATGTTCACAGAAATTAAATTGACCAAGGACAGAAACACAGAAAGAGGGAAACCCTGCCAGCAGTGTGGCAATCAGCATGAGAACAGGAAACTCCCAGCATTCAGACAAATATGTAGAAACTCTAATAAACAAACCATTATGGTAAAATGTGCAGAGAATTCCAAAAAGGGTATGTACGAAGTGCAGAAAGGTATTCCTCAAATGAAGAGGAAGAGCTGTTCGGAAGCACAGTGAAGACTGCCTAATGACAAATGGCAAATATGTGCCATACAAGATGGACACTGGGCACAAGAAAATATAGTAACAGAAACTGAAAGAGGGAGATGTAAGGAGCACATAAAAGTTGAAGACTCAGAAGTGTCTAAAAGATTATAATGGAGGAACTATCCCCAGTCTTGGGAGAGTGCAAACTGACATTTAAATACAAAGGGAAAATGATAAAAGTGTAGTTGGTGGTGGTATGCAGAGACAAGCAACCAGTCTTGGACCTATACATGTTTGAGGGGTCTGGTCTCATTAGAGGGCAAGGGCGTGGGTGTGGGCGAGAGAGAGAGAGAGAAAACACAGAACAAGTGTTAGTAGCATCCTCTGAAGATGTATTAATAGGAAATGGGTACCTCCCAATCATATTCAAGGCAAAGTTAAGAGAAGATACAGAAGCTGTGGTACATGCTACATTAAAAGTTTCACAAGCCTTAAGAGCCTAGAAGAACAGTTGCAAAACATTACACCAAATGGTATGATCCAGAGAACAAAAAAACAAACAGATTGAGTATGCTATGTTGTAACTGTAGAAGAGTAGGGGTGAAGAGGAGAAAAGGGACTATGGCTGCATATGAACCTTAAAGAGCTGAATGAAAATATAAAAAGAGGACCTTGTGGACAAATGGAAGGAAGTGAACTATTGTCCAAGATGGCAGAAGCCAAATTCTTCAGCAAAATTGATGCATCAGCTGGATTTTGTCAGATCCCCTTGAGCACCAAGAGCTCCAAATCTGCTCTTTCAACACGTCATTTGGCAGAGACTACTTGCTAAAGCTGATTTTTGGAATACATTTGGCTCCAAAGGTATTTCACTGCTACCAACAAGAGTTTTATTTAATAATTAAAGAGCTCTCAAAGTGGCTAGCTCAACCATTTTTATTTAAAGTATTATTAGTAAATGCATAATAAGAAAGCATATATATATATACACACCAATTTTCTTGAGAATGCTCTTTTTAATCTAACAGCTTGCATCGGTCTCTCATTTGGTTCTAAGGTTAGCTTACAGCTTGGTACAGTTATAGAACTGCATATAGTTTCACCTTCACTTACATCCTTTGCTTCTATGACAGAAATCTTAGTTTTACCCATAACATCTGTTGTGTACCATCTTAACATAGCAAATCCTGCTAACCTAAGCATCTGTTCTTGTTTGCTAGGCCAATACCAAAATACCTATTCCTTAGTTAATGCTTCTTGAGCCAATAATTGGTAACAGGCTAGCATTTTTCTCTTCTTAACAGGACTCCCAAGGCAAAAGGGGAAATGTGGCTCATAAGCATGCTATAGGCCTTTTAAAAAAACCTGACTTATAAATCAACATCACCATACAATAAGCCAGATGTTAGGGGGTCTAGAAGATGTGAAAGTATACACAGGTGACAGAGTAATTTGTAGCACCACTGCCACTGAACCTCAGGAACAACTGAGGAGAGTATCGAGAGCTGCAAACTGAGCAAATTGCAAGTGCTGAAAACCTTCAGCTGAATAAAGCCAAATGTCAATTTCAAACAGAAATAACATACTTGGGAGAGACATAGACCTCCAAGGGACTCTTTCCAGATGAATCAAAGATTCAAGCAATGCCGAACATGACAAGATTTGAGATAAATGGGGAATTCAAAGGCTACTAGTAAAGTTGAATTACATCAGTAAATTCATACCTAACTATACAGTTTGCACGACTCACCTAATGTGCCTACATCTCTGCCACAAGATCACTGAGTAGGCATGGGTTCCAGAGTATCAAAGAGAGTTCAAAGATGTATAGCCCAGTCTGACAAGTTCCAGTGCTGCAATTTTTTGACCCATTGAAAGACATATCAGTGTCGAAGCTAGCACGGGACGTTTGGGTGGATGGGCACCCTCCGCCCACCCTCTCCAGTCTAGATGACATAGTGGGGGAAAAGTTATGCTATTTTTCAGTTATGTAAGTTATGTGACTTAAGTCAACAGCGAGTATCTACACCATGTGTGTTGATAGGAGACACTCTCCTGCCGACTTACTTTCTCCTCTCAGGAAGGTGGAGTCCAGATATTAATGGGAGAGAGCTCTGCCATAGATTTAGTTTGTCTTCACCAGCCCTGCTAAATTGAAACTGCTGGATCAATCACAGTGGGGATAACTCATCAATATTATTGACATCCTGCAGTGACCATTTTTCCTGAACATATTTTATGCTTATGAACTAATATAGCAAATTATTTCAATTAATAAAGCAGAATGGGAATCAAGCCATTCCTTCTTGGAAAACTATAGAGCTCTCAGCTATTTTCAACTTCTCCCCCAGCCTAATTGTATTTTAACACCAATACATCCAGTTGTCTACCATTCTTCACTCAGCAGAAAAGTTGTAGCAGATTATTCAAACAGCAACATTTTCCATAAATACTTGAAAGCCATTTTGTCTCATGGCACCACAGATCAATCAGGAAAAGTAATACTTCTTTGAATATTTAAAATATGTTTCTGGATGTCTTTGGGAGGGAGCTTATTTTTCTACTTTTGTTTCTTTATATATTCTTTTTGTTTATTTCTTATAGGAGAAGCAAAATATCATATGATATTTCCAGATTGTGGAAAATTGCAACACAAAAATCAGTTTACAAGAAAGCAGAATATTGGATGAGCAAAGCCTGACACGTGCTACTATGCTAAAAAGATAACTCAGAGACATTATGCCCAAGTAAGGGGGGAAAATGGTCACATAAGACTAATCTGGCAACTTTAGAAAAGGACTGTGTTGTACACAGTTTTCCTGAAGCCTTGCATCATCAAGGAGTAGAACACTGATGAACATTTCAGAAAAATACAGCAAAAGACAGAACAACATACTGTAAATCTACTATACTGGAAATTTGCATAAAAACTTATTTTTAAAATAAAAGCAATTAATTTCATTTATGTTTGCAGTAAATCATATGCTTGCTATGTAGCCCAGTCAAAGTTTGCAATATAAATATTTTCACACATTATTCATTCTGCAATTATAAACAGCTTTACATAATTACCTAGTTTGCAAGTTACATATACAAATACAAACATTGAGTTAGTCAAAATACTGCCGGTACACCAAGCAAGCTACTTGCTGGAGAAGCACAAGGCTCAGCACCACAGGCCCCAGATCCCTAAATAGCCCCCTCAGGGATTGAACTCACACCCCTGGGGTTTAGCAGGCCAATGCTCAAACCACTGAGCTATTCCTAGCTCCTGCCTGCCCCAGTTATCTAAGTTAGTTCTACAAGAAATGAAAAATGACAGTCAAAAAGACATGGTTCATGTTCAGATTTGATGATGTACAGCACAGTGCAAATGATGAGTAGCGGAAATTCTTGTCTACATTAGAAAAGGTTTTCCAGTACAGGCATGTCGCGTCTTGTGCGAGGGTTCCGTTCTGCAGTTACTGCATAAAGCGGAAACCGCGTATAACCAGAACCCATTGACTTCAATTGCGGGAGAAATTGTGTCCCCTACAGAAAGTTTTTTAAAAAAATCCCTCCCCCTTTTTTTTGCCGACCGCGTAAGGCGGAAATCGCATAAGTTAAATACGCCTAAGACGCAACATGCCTGTATAGCTATGCCACATGAAGCAGGGTCTTGAACCTCGGTCTCCCATGGCCCAGGTGAGAGAGACTCTCAGGCTTTTCCATGAGAAATCTCAAAAGGTTTCAGTGTTTTACAGCGTGGAATGAACACAAATGTAAGAAAGCCCTTAACAAGGTCTCACACCATGGTCTCTTAAGCAAAATAAGGAGGCATGAGATCAGAAGGAAGGTCACTCAGATTAGTAAATTTTTAAAAGCTAGGAAACAAAGGGTAGAATAAATGGTCAGTTTAGTTTTCACAACAGAAAGAGGTGAATAGCAGGGTCCCGCAAGGGTCTGTGCTAGAATCAGAGTTGTTCAATATATTCACAAATTATCTGGAAAAGAGGTTGGCAATGAAGTGGCAAAATTTGCAGATGATAATAAATTACTCAGGATGATTAAGTCCAAAGCTGACTGCAAAGAGTTGCAAAGGGATTTAAAAAACTGGCTAACTGGGCAACAAAATGGCAGATGAAATCCAATGTTGATAAGAGCAAAGTAATGGACATTGGAAAATATAATCCCAACTATATAAACAAAATGATGGGGTCTAAATTAGAAAATAATCTTGGAGTCAGCAAAGACAGTCTCTGAAAACATCTGCAGTGGTCAGGAACTACTGGAGAAGGGACAGATAAAAAGACAGAAAATATCCTAATGCCACTATATAAATCCATGGTACATCCACACCTAGAAAGAATATTGCATGCAATTCTGGTTGCTCCATTTCAAAAAAACAAATCAGAAATGGAAGAGGTGCAGAAAAGGACAAAAAAATGATTAGGGGAATGAAACAGCTTCCATATAAGGAGAGATTAAAAGACAGACCGTTCAGTTTAGAAGAGAGACAACAAAAGGGGTACAAGATAGAGGTCTGTAACATCATGAATGGCCTGGAAAAAGTGAATAGGGTTGTATTGTTTATCCCTTCACATAACACAAGAGTTAGGGGTCACCCAATGAAATTAACAGGCAGCAGATTTAAAACAAACACAAGGAAGTAGTTTGTCACACAACACACAGTTTACCTGGGCAACTCATTGCTAAGGGATGTTGCTAATGCCAAAAGTATAAATGTGTTCAAAAATAATTAGATAAGTTCCAGGAGGATAGGTCCATCAAAGGCTATTTATGGGCAGAAATGTAACACCATGACCAGGGAATGCTTAAACCAGCGATTCTCAGACTGGGGGTCACAACCCCCATGTTCATTCTCTTTGAAGCATCTAGCACTGCCTACTTCAGAAGACAAGATATTGGGCTAGATGGACCATTGGTCTTTACCTATTATGGCCATTCCTATGTCCTTACATCAAAAACCTTAAAATTTTCATTAAACTGAATTCTTGTTTTCTGGCCAGCTGGAATGTCTATATTAGGGCTTTTGCCTGCATACCTACAGCAGTTACAGGTTTGATTTTCTTCACTTTCCTAACCAACATGGCTATGTCGGCAAATTGCTGGACCATAAAACAGCTGAACTGAATGATATATTATACTAGATGTATCATATTAAATAAATTATACTGTCAGAAAGTATGATCTCAGAGACCTCCAAGGGTATGAATCACATAATGGAATGCTAATATAAATGGATACCAGTTGTCTAGGAATGAAAAAATAGAAACAGAGGGGATGCCTTTTATATAAAAACATATAAAATAAGCAACAGAATTGGAAATGGTCATCATGATGCCAGTGCAAACAAGACATTATAAATAAAATACAAATGAAGAGCTCTAAGGCTATTGTAAAGTCAGTGTCTGTATTAAAAGCTGTCAATCTTAGGAGACACTGTGCTCTCAGGTATCTCAATTAGTCAGGCCTTTGGGCAGCAGCGAGGGGCGAGGGGATATACTGTAAAGCTAAGTGCTTGTGAAGGGTTTTGTAATCTTATGGTGGATGATTTTTTTAAAAATAGAAAAAGTAAAAGGGAAGATCATTTTATATTTGCTGAATGATGGGACAAATTAATTCAGAATATTTTATTTTCAAGATTAAAATAAAAATCAAAATGTAGGTTTTTATAAAACCACTTCAATTCTTCTGCACTTAATTCCAGAAATCAATATACCAAAATGTTGTGAGAACAGATATTCTTAGAGAGTCAAATCCAGAGATATGTAGAATGTCCATTGAAATTCAATGAGTATTGTGGATACTGAGCACATTGGCATGTTATTTCCAAACTGGAAGAAGCCAGGAAGTATTGGAAACCTCATGAGAAAGGCAGTTGTTAGTCACAATGAAATTTCTATCCCACTTAAGTCTAAATATCTGAACCAAACTGCAAAACCTGTGGATGCTTCCCTATCAGGCATGATACCACCATGTGCAAAACACAGTAAGAAACCTAGTGATCAGTGCCCCCAAATAAACTGAATTTAACACATGAAAAAGGGATAACATCAAAAGCAACTAAACAAAGGCCATCTAAGAAAAGCAACTATTCCAAAACTTAAGACCTGAATTCACAATCCTTAGTCAGGGAAAATGCTCATTAATTCATTTCTACAATAGGATTTTTGCCAAGGAGAACAGCATGGATGAGCTCATAAGAGGTAAAAATCAAGAGTTGATGTGTTAGAGGCTATTTCTTATGTACTTTACACAAAAGGAAAGAGTAGTAAATGCAAAAAATTTTCTTTTGAGGATCAGAATTCCCTTTTAGTGTAAGAGACAGTCAGACTTCTTAATTTATACTCAAATAAAAATGTTTTTTAGTTCATCAACATGTACTATTTTAAAAAAAGGAAAAGCTGAGATTTCATTTTCAGAAACACATCCAGAATTCTCTCTCTAAATACTAACATGATACATTTAAGAAAATTAAACATTTTATAATAGAAAAAACACTTTCCATTTTCTGTCATTCTGACAGACCAAAATTTCAAAGATAGTTGTGAGAACTTAATTTGTGCATTCAGAAAGAAGGCTGAAAAATAACCAAAAGCAAGAGAGACTGTATAGAATAGTTACAACAAGACTGAAGGATATTAAAAGTAAAGAAAATCATAATTAATAATTAACACATTATTATTGTGTTACCATAGCACCTGGGAGAGCTAGTCATGTTCTAGTACCTGCAAGCGGGTGTACAAAAAAAGAACAAAGATATTACCTTCCCTCTATAAGGTAGGTGTATAACTTGTTGGAAAACCATTCCCAGAGAATAGTTATCAGTGGTTCACTGTCATGCTGGAAGGGCATAACGACTTGGGGTCCCATAGGGATCAGTTCTGGGTCCAGTTCTGTTCAGTATCTTCATCAATGATTTAGATAATGGCATAAAGAGTACACTTTAAAGTTTGCAGATGATACCAAGCTGAGAGGGGATGCAAGTGCTTTGGAGGACAAGATTATAATTCAAAATGATCTGGTCATACTGGAGAAATGGTTTGAAGTAAATAGGATGAAATTCAATAAGGTCAAATCCAAAACACTTACAGAAATCCACTTACAGAAGAACAATCTATTGCACACACACAAAATGGGAAATTACTGCCTAAGAAAGAATACTATGAAAAGGGATCTGGGAGTTATAGTGGATAACAAGCTAAATACAAGTCAACAGTGTAACACTCTTGCAAAAAAAAAAAAAAAAAGAACATAATTCTGGAATATATTAGCAGAAGTATTGTAAGGAAGACATGAGAAGTAATTTTTCCGCTCTATTCTACACTGATTAGGCATCAGATGGAGTATTGTGCCCATTTCTGGGAACCACATTTCAGGAAAGATGTTGACAAATCGTAGGAAGTCCAGAGAATAGCAACACATATGACTGAAGTGCTAGAAAACATCACCCATGAGGGAAGATTGAAAAAAATTGGGTTTGTTTAGTATGGAAGAGAGAAGACAGAGGGGACACGATAACAGTTTTTACATACATTAAAGACTTACAAAGAGGAGGGAGAAAAATTGTTCTCTTTAACCTCTGAAGATAGGACAAGAAGCAACAGGTTTAAATTGCAGCAAGGAAGGTTTAAGTTGGACATTAGGAAAAACTTCCTAACTGTCAGGGTGGTTAAGCAGTGGAATAAATTGTCCAGGGAAGTTATGGAATCTGCATCATTGAAAATTTTTAAGAGCAGTTTAGACAAACACGTGTTAGGGTAATCTAGATAATACTTAGTCCTGCCATGAGCATGAGGACTACACTAGATGACCTCTCCAGGTCCCTTCCAATCCTATGATTTTATGATCATGCACAGATGCTAAATGAAAATGTTGCCTTTATCAGAATGCTCACTTGTAATTAAACAAGCCTCAGAGGTTTGCTGAGTCACTGATTAAAATCATCTTTGTACTCTCCTTCAAGAGGAGTAACAAAGTTATCTTAAGTATCAGGAGGCAGCCTGTTAGTCTGTATCCACAAAAACAACAGGGAGTCTAGTGGCACTTTAAAGACTAACAGATCTATTTGAACATAAGCTTTCAGGAGTAAAAACCACTTCTTCAGATGCATCTAGCTCAGCAATGTGTGAATATCAACATGTTTAAAAAGTTTGGTTTGGAAAAGCAGCCAAGATTTTAGATACTTACTGGAATCTCTCAAGTCTGCAACACCAAACTGCAGATAACAGAAGAACAGCATGTGAATTCCTAGCCCCACTGAAGTTAATGAGAGTTTTGCTGTTGTCTTCAGTAGGGTCAGAATTTCACCAGCATCTTTTGTAATATTTCAAGTACTTCCTATTTACAGCAAGGTGGTAAATGCCTCAAGACTAGTATCCCAGGATCACTTCCTCTCCAGGTCCCAGTGAGAATCAGGAAGTACAGAGGCTCATAGAATTTATGAGAGAAGCCCGTGAAAAAGGGATCCCTATTCTTTGCAAACTATTCTCACCTCAGACCCAAACGCATTTCACCAAACATATGTCTTACAGGATATTTATCTATAAAGAGAAACATATGAGCTATCTACAGAAAATTTGTGACTTGTCAAAATTCATAATCATTTTAAGATTATGTACAGAAAATAGCTAAGGAATCATGTATTTACATTTAAAGTATGCTTCATGGATTTGGAATAGAAATTAGTCACCAGGGATAATGTGTTTTGGTAACGGCCTATTTAGGCAGCAGAAGGTTATCATCTTGCCTCATTTAACTGGTCATGCAATGCAAGACTCATTTGTTTAGCCTTGCTCAGAACCAAGTTTCTCAACGAAATCCATCAGAGATTGTCATAAGTGTGAAGTAGCCTAGAATCATTGTTTACCTGTAAGGGGTTAAGCTAAAGGTAACCTGAGAGGTGGACAACTGACCAATGAGAAATTCCTCAGGAGACAAAGGATTTTAAGTTTCAGTTTCTCTCTGGATCTCTCTCTGTTCACCTCGGCTATGGGATGAACACAGCTATGTCTTTCACTGTAACTATAGATTCTATCAAGTACTGTAGTCAGTAAGTTTACCTTCTTTTTATCACTTGGAGGGTTCTCAGTGGTGAGTGTTGGCTGGGTGCTTCTTGAGATTGTAAGATTCAGCAGAGATATCAACAGTGGAGAAAGTTGCCTCGGGGAAGAGGTTTGGTTTCTGAATCCTTTTGTTGATTATGGTAGATGCTGTTCTATTGATGGTTATAAGGGATTTATTCCTTTCTTTTTTTTTTTAATAAAATCTTTCTTTTAAGAAGCTGACTGCTTGTTTTTCATTGTGTAAGATCCTGGTTTTGGATTGGGCACATCTCGCAGGAGCAGGCGAGGTTTGTTTTTTTTCTCTCAAGCTTCCCAGGGAAGGAAGAAGTTTGGGGGGTTAGTGGAAAGGGAAAGAAGGGTCCCAAACTACCCTAGACCTAGTTTGGTGGTGGCAGTGTACCACGTCCAGATACAGAAGAAGAAGTGTTCTGGGGAAAAACATTTTAACCCAAGCTGGTAAAATAAGCTTGGGGGGAGTTATTTCTTTTTTCATGCAGGTCCCCACATCTGTACCCTAGAGTTCAGAGTGGGGAGGCAATCCTGACAGAGGTAATAGCAAACAACGGAAACCACTTAAAGATGAAAAGGAACATTACAACTAGATGGGTTCATCTTGTTTCAGTGTAACACAGGAGGAGGAAAAGCACTATGCATCTATTCACTGACTGAACCCCTTGTGGAGTGGAAGGGATTCATGAACATTTGGATCCTGGTTCTTGTGAAACCTGCCAGCTCTACAACAACAAAATAAAATTTTGCGAAAAATCCAATTTATTAGATAGGAAAGGTTTTATGATTTTGTGTTGTATTGGAGCCATGTTTCCACCACTGTCTCCACGAGTGCTGGAACTAGGGATGCACCCCTTCACTTGAAGTCATTTCTATTACACACAGGGTTTACAGTTTGGTTCAATGGCTCTCAGCACTTCTACTATAGAAATTGTTCTAGCAACCCTGATTCTCCCTTGTTTCTAGTTAAATATGTATTCTCTTTTAAATAAACCTATTTGTTTTCCAGAATAGTGGTATAAGGTAAATCTGGAATACACTGCACCTTTGGGGGCAAAGGATCTGGGATTTCTCTGAGTAGACAATGTTAGCGGTTGAATATCACAGGGGAATGATTCAAATAATCGATACAGAAACTAACCATTTAAACCCAAGCAGCTACCAGCATCAAGCCACTTTGACCCCAACAGGAGCTGTTCCTAAGTGAGAACTTCAGTAAAACATTAAAAATGAATACATAGTGTGACAAAGCTCCAAGTTTGTACTCGTGGGTCCTGCGCTTCCTGGCAGATTTAGGGGCCTCAGAAACTCATCTAGGCCCCAGAGTGACCTCCCTTTCTCAGTATAATTGGCAAGAGTCACCACCTAGTGAGTTACCTTCATCACAGGCCAGTATGGAAGGTGGAAAGAGTGGGGGGGGAGCCCGGGCCCGCCCTCTACTCCGGGCTCCAGCCCAGGGACCCTAATAGTATCAGCTAAGATGGCTGACCTTTTATCCACAAAACACAATACAATTCCCTGGGCTACTTCCCCACAGCAGTCCCTGCTTCTTCAAATTCCACTTCACCCTTACCTCAGGGCCTACTTCCTTCTGGATGATATGTTGTCCACCACTCAGTCTCACCAACAGCACAACCTCCTTCCACAGCTCCTGACACCCACAGCCCACCTGACTAACTGGGAGGTTTTTATCTGGATTCAGCCAGTCCCTGATTGGCTTCAGGTGTCCCAATTAGGCTAGCTGTTTCTACTCTTTTCTAGAAGGTTCTTAATTGGCCCCAGGTGTCTTGATTGGTCTGGAGTAGCCTTTGTTTGGCTATCCAGGGAACAAGGACATGCACATCCTGAAGCTGATATACCTGCCTTCCAGCACTCTCCTATATCCTTCTGGTCTGACTCCGTCACAATAGTTAGTTCAGACCAAATACTTCATAAATGCAACCAGATCCCTAGACTCTGTATCACATGGACTTTGCTCAGTAAATCCTTGTAAACAAAGCCCCATTCTCTCCCTCTCTGCTTAGAGAACAAATCCATTAACCAGGGTTTACAGGGTAACATTAATGTCTCTGTAATAGATGCCCATGTTGTTTCATCACTCTGTGGCTTTTTTCGACACATAAAATGTGCTTGTTTCCAAATTTATTACTTTTTTAATGTTTCACTTTAAAACAAGCTATTCTAACCAAGATAATTTTACAGGGAAGTTGTATTTAAAAGAGAAACTATCACTTTCTTCACTCTCCACAGGCGGAACTGATGTTCATTTCAACAGAGCTATTAAAAATCAAAGCACAGCATTTGTGATTTGCTCACTGATTTCTCAAGCAATTGTTTGTATCATACATCACTAATTTTAATAGAACATGTTTCTTTGGCTGCCAACAGATGCTAAAAAATATTCAACTGCCCAAGTATTTACTGGTTAAGATAGTTCTCAATATATTGCAAACCAGAATAATTAAGCCATTGCACCTCCCCTTCCTGCTAAAGAAAATCAAATAGTGACCAGGAAACCAGGAGTTTAAACTGGGCTCCTATTTTGAATTGATTTCATTATATCTAGCATCTCCAAAGCACTTCACTATGAGGTGTTGCTAGACTACATGTACCAGAGTCAGTTCCTTATATTGAAGCCTTCTTATCACCTTTAGAAAATAATGGCAACAGCCCAAATTAATCATTGATGTAAATGAGTTCAGTGGAATTCTACTGGGGATAAATTTGGCCTAGAAGTTTTCTCCAGGATAAAAACAAAAATACAAGCATTTGCTTCTTACTCAAGTCATTTCTGAGGGTCACAAGTGCTGGAGGACTTGGAATGCAGCTTCAGTATAACAAAAAGCAAATTACAGTTCTTAGAATTCACCACCACCTGCTAATTTCCTTCCACTCCAACATTTGAGTTACCGTTGCAGACGGACAGACTACTTAGAGACAGCTATTTACTCACTGTACCATCAATTATACAGCTACCCTGCCAGCTATAGCACTTTTCTTTTTATTTGTTTTTTCTCCATTCACAGGTAGAGGTGGATGGGAAATGTTTTTCTGTCCCTGAAGAAAGTTTGAGATAATGAAAATTTTCCTTATCCAGAATCAGGACAAAAAGTTGAAATTTAAAAAAAAAAAATTGCAAACAAAAAAATGAACAAAAAGTTGGATCAGATCACTCTAAATGTTTCATTTTTATTTCAACTTATTTCTGACATTTTTAAATTAACAACTTAAATGTTTAAATGAAAAGTCATTTGGCCCTAAAAATGGAATTTTCTTCCACTTGGACTTGCTTCCCTTTTTTTAAAAAAAAGAAATTTGCCAGAATCAAGCCTTCTCTGGAAACTGCTTCAGTTTTGATGAATCTGCATTCTCTAACCAAAAAAAAAAAAGTTTAATCAAAAAGTCTCGATCACCTCTATTCATAAGCCTTCAAAAGATAAGACTGGTCAATAGTAAGCCAGAGCCAAGATGGAAGGGGACCTGGGAAGATATAGAAAGACACTAAAGAGATGAGGTCCAGAGTTTCTCCCAGATATATTTTGAAGTATCAGCTGCAATATCAGGCATTTTAGAATATTTTAAAACATTTCATGCCCAATAAACTACATGTCCACCTGGTATTTGCCTGGAATTCTGCAGTAGAGAAGCCTGCATGGGACACGCTTGATTTTTTTATGATATCAATAGATGAGCACCAAAACTCAGCAAATGTTCCTGTGCATCTCCCATCAGATGCACATGGAAACTCTGTGTATATAAAATAATTAGAAAGCTAGAAACACTAAACAAGAACCCAATCCAGAAACACAACCCTACCCAGAAACAAAACAGTATATTTTCCCATTTGTTTTATAACTAAAACTGCAAATCATCTTTCCATTCCAGTGCCCTTTCATAGCACCTGAAAAATGTCTAGATTGTTTTAAAAAATGTACATGTACTGTTCATAATGGTTTCGGCACCTAAATGTATACGAAAAACTTAACTTGCTAATCTAGCTTGTGTATATTTAGCTTAATTTGCCAATCTAGTTTGTGTATATTTAGCTCCCTTCACTTCTTTTCCAGTTTAATTTTACTTTCCTTTCTTTTCTGCTCTATTCTCTCTCTCCATCCTATTATCTCCCTCACTTAGCTCCAACCTTCATTGTACCCGTCTCTTCCACCCATCTTGAATCTCTCTCCCTCTACCACATTTGGAGATCTTTCACAAACCTCTCCCGCTCCATGTCTATGCTGGGGTACTTCTCCCATTTTACTCCTCTGCATCTTATTTCCCTCTTTTGTATGTTTTTTTCCCTATCTCCCTGACATGTCCTTTGGTCCTTCTTGCCTAAGTCTGCTCCTTTTCTCTTTCTCCCTTTCTTAGTCCTGAGGTCCCTGCCCTGGCCTCCCTATCTCTCTATCTCATCCCTCCTCCCTGTTCCCTGCTAAGGGACTTTTCAGGCTCACTATCCCCAACTTGGGCTGTATTTTTAAGTTAACCCCCTTGGAATTCCTCCTTATTGAGTCTCCATTCCCACTTCTTAAGATTTTCTCTTCTTTCACTTCTCCTTCAGAATCACTGCACTGTCACTAATGTATTACAGTCATTCAAATAGGAATGTGTTGAAAAAGATGGAGAAGAGTTATCTTTCAGCTACAAAATCAGCACTAGAACTGCATTGTTAATTACTGTTTAAAATCCCACTCTTTGCTATAAAGTTATAATAGGTGAAAAACTGTGTAAGTAAAAGATTAGTACATTATACTTCAATCTCTTGGACCAGAATGCAAATCAGGCTGAAATCAGAGTTAATTAGAATCATTGCCTTAAAAAAGAAAAAGAAAAAAAGACTGAGTTTGTAATGTACAATTGGGGTCTCAACACGATGTTATACTCATTTTTTAAAAAAACTAAGAACAGATGGACGCATCCTGAAATAGAATGAACAGCGTATTCCAAGGGACCAGTGGGTCAATATCTAGCATTTTCCTTTTTCTATCACATTAAATCTAATCGCAATGGAACGAAACAGTAAAACATGCACACGTATATGTATTTCTCCTCTTCAAAAGAATTCCCTAGTGAGGACTCCTGTCCTCCATTTCACTGGATAATCCTTTTCTTAAAAAACTCAAGTATACCCATATGGATTAGAAGTTGAATGTTGTTGCATTCTTTTCTCCAGGATCTACTAGGATGCCTAATTTTAAACATGTATGTAAAACTCTTTTAGTTTTAGATATTTTGTCTCAAAGGGTTTTTTTTTTTTTTTTTTACTGTTATTGGTTTCTCCAGAGAAGTAGTAATGAAGTCTCATCTTCAGAGTTATCTCAACTGGCATCCTTCACAATTTCAAATCACCTTTCGGGCATTACATTTGTGAATAGGCTAAATGGCTACCCAGATCCTTGTCGGGGTTTCTTAATTCGAAGGTTTTTGGTGGGATGGTCACATAGCAGTGAACCCAAGGAGGATTCCCATCATCCTATCAGGGTTTCTCTCTCTCTCAGGGACTTCTTCCATATTCTCGGTGTCATATGTCAGAGCCATGGCAATACAGTGGAAGGGAGAAGGCCCCCTTTTTGTACACAGAGACAGGAGTCCCCTCACAGCATATCAATTGATTACCATGTTATGACAGGGCTAACGAGGTTGTGGCTGCCAGCCCATGAATTTGGTTCCCACTCATTCAGAAGAGGGGTGGCTACGGCAGCAGCACAGATAGGTATGGAAGCAGAGACTAGTCAGGCAATCAGGCGCTGGCAGTCTAATGCATACCAAACGCACATAAGACCGCAGGTTGAAAATCAACATTAATCTGTTGTGTTCTCATTTCAGATACGGGATAGCAGACTATACACACGAGGGTATGGATCTGTGGACACAATATTGTGTTTTGGATGCACAGTCACACATCCAGGTTGCCCGCGGGCTCCCATCTAGGATTTGGTAGCAAAGCATTACTCAGTTGGCATGCATGGAGGGGCATGTTATGGGATCAACTGATACCGCTGCTGTATGCTGTGCGGCCACATCAGCGGCCACCAGATATATTCGTGATACACTGGGAGAAAATGATCTGGGAACACTTAAAGGAGTGGAGTTAATGCTTTGACCTAGGAGGGACCTGAAGCAGGTCCTGCGAATTTTCCTGGGCGTTAACATTGTTGGGTCAAATATGATTCAGTGCAGGATCTGGTGCAGAGCCATGAAACCCAATAGAGTGGACAAAACCAGGAAGTATGTGAACAGGAAAGTGGCCAAATGGTTGTTGCCCTTGGAGGGAACAGTAATTTCACATCCTGGCATACTGTATGGGACACTGGAGCTATTTTGGGAGGATGGGGTGTGCCTCGCACACTCAGGTGCTGCCATATTTTTGGCAGATATAAAAGAGATGTTGGGAACCCGGCAACGTGTGGAGACTAGGCAGCCAAGCTAATGGATGGCGCCTCCTTGTGGTGAATGTTCAGTGCAGGTACTCCATAAATTAAGGCACAAAAGAACAAATAAATGGCTTTGAAAATAAATTAAGGAGAGGTGCTTGATAATTGAGTGAGCTGGGGGCAGTTAAGGATTCCTCTGATTGGTATGGCAGGGAGCCAACCCCCCATTATTATAGGACACCTTAACCCCTCCTACGGGGGAAGGGAGTGTCGGTAAGGTCCCAGCAAGGGAATTGCTAGAGGGACCTGGATAAAAAGAGGGGTGAGCTGGTGGAAGCGCCCCCGCCCCAGAATTGGAGGTTGTCCAGCAGTGGATCTGCTGGAGGGACATGAATGGAAAAATGAGTGAGAGGGGCTGGTTAAAGCACTCTCCACTCCCAAACATGATTAATAGTGGGGGTTTCACATGCACTGCACATTTTATTAGCCACATTAGTCCCAGACAACTAACAACAAAAATTGCTGCCTGATTCAACCCATATCTAATGTCTCCTTTCATTCTTTCAGCATAGCCCAGACAATAAGAACCACATCCTGCTTCATCCAAACCAGACTATGGAGGAGAGAAGCTAAACTGAGGGACTCCACCAGTACAAGGGGGGGAAGCGGAGGTTTCAGGACAAATATTTGCATGTCTATTATATTTCTAGGCTGCTGACTGCTTAATCATTTGTACTGACAGAAGGTTTGAAATCCTTCATTTAAAATTTGAGATTCTAAAAAGGTTTGTTTTATTGAAGAGTTGTAATATTATTTGAGCATCCACAGCTTTATTTTTGGAAAATTCTGTTTTGATGGCTTTGAGATTAATTTTTGGTAATATTTTTTGATTGCTGCTTTTCTTTTGTCTCAGCTTCCTCAGTTTTTTTTTTCTCCTTTGATAGCGTGACTCCAAAGAAGGGTGAATAGTCAAAAATGGTGACGACAATGGCAGTGGGATCAATGTATTTATTTATTAGCAGAAATGAGGACTCAACTTCTAATGCTATATTGCCTTTACTCCACCTCTAATATAGGACCTGCCTTTTAACTGGTTTAGGTTTGTTTAGCATCTGAAGAGGAAGGTACTCTATGTTAAACACCCTTTATCAACTCCTAAAATAATGTATCAGAAATTAGAGACTTTTATCCCAAAGATTCAGTCATTTGAGACTTGGCTGGAAAAGATGATGAAAAACCAATCTGTCACAATTAAGGAATAAGATCCAATTAACCTGGAAATAATTTCCAAGGTACTAATCTTATATTTTGGAGCAACACTGTGTCACTAGATGGAGGACCCAGAAATTAAATTCAGGGCTTCCAACCTATAAATAATAGATTTAAAAGATGGTAGGAAGATAAACACTTGTATCATTTTACCAGAATTGTTCACAGTATTGTTGGGTGAGAAGTTTGCACAGGGAATGTGGAGTCACAGGGCATTTCAGCTGTTTCCCCTCATTCTGTTTTGAGAAAAGAAGATGGTCTCAAAACAGATTGCTGAGATTAAATCATTTGAAGAATTTTGTTAGTTACTGTGAGATTCCTTGATATGAGGCAAAATCGTGAAATAATTTTCATAAGAAAGTTTTTTTCTTAATTTTCATTGAGCAGGGTTGCTGAATTTTAATTTTCCCTGATGTCACTCATAAGACAGATTTCTAAGGCTAATATTCTAAACACTTAAGGATGAGTTTGTTAAAATAATGCAATTCTCTATGTTTAATTTAGCAAAACTTGATATTTTCCAAGAAACAAAGAAATAACTTCTTAGATTATGGGAAGGCCTCTAATTTTATTATATGCAATCACCATTTAGTGGATAAGATACTTGAAGCATCTATTGATTTTCTGTGTGCAAAAAAAATTATAATATGCACATCAACTTAACATAGATGTAAAGTTTCTTAAGTATCTACATAATCTATAGAGGATTTGTATGATGTGGAAATGATAAAATGGGTCCTGAAGATGGCATCAGTACGGAGGGGTACGGTGTCCAAAGAGTATGATATATATATATATATGTTTATGATTTAGGTATTATTCTGGAACAACATTAATACTGGCCTTATAAAATAAAGAGAATAAGGTTATTTTTATGCAGTGAATATTTTCAAATGAGAAATAGAAGATTTAAAAGAAGAACAGTTTAGAATTTTACATGAAAGTCAGATTTGAAGGTTAATTTCTTCAGTGTACCAATCTTATTTACTCCATATTTGATTTGTTCATACACTGACCGATTACTACAGAATCATAGAAATTGGATCTCAAGAGGTCATTTAGTCCATGTGTGATGGTGCACCCCATAAGGCTTTAGGGAATTATGCTTATGAATGTATATATGATATAACTGGGATATGTTTTATGCTACATATGCCATGTCATGTATCTCTGTAAAGGTTATGATCCACTGAATCTATTTCTCCTATTTGTACGCGTGTATCACTTTTGTAGTTGAAGTTATGAATACTGGCTGTGTACTTGCTTGATTTCTAAGTAGCCTTAGTAAAAGCATGTGGTCAGCTTCTTGAGAAAGGAATGTGCAAGTTAAGTGCTCAGTCAAGAAGCACTTAACAGACAATAGAGCTTGGGAGGCTCCAATCCACATAAGAAGTCTACTTGAGGATGTTCCAGGTAGTACGTGAACAATGGCTGCTACCTATAAATTCTAAGTCATCCATGGACATGTGACTTGCCCATATGACTCCAAATCTCCATTTTGTAACTGGATTCTACATAACGAGAGGGAGAGGTATCCACCCACAAGAGAAAGTCTATTTAAATCTCTGGGAGACCTCTCCATTTTGTCTTTATCTGGCTTAAGAGATAGCCTCTCCACCCCAAAAGATGCCTGAAAGAAACTGGAACAAAGGACAGTAACTTTGTGGGGTGTGAATGATTGGTGGACCCAGACTAGAGGGAGACTAGTCTGTAAAAGGAAGCTTATTGGAACATCTGAGGGTGAAGTTTTATCTGTATTCAGTTTTATAAAACAGATTTGCCTGTTTTATTTTACTTTACTTGGTAATTCACTTTGTTCTGTCTGTTATTACTTGGAACCACTTAAATCCTACTTCCTATATTTAATAAAATCACTTTTTACTTATTAATTAACCTAGAGTATTTATTAGTACCTGGGGGCAAACAGCTGTGCATATCTTTCTATCAGTATTATAGAGGGTGAACAATCTATGGATTTACCATGTATAAGCTTTATACAGAGTAAAAGACATTTATTTGGGGTTTGGACCTCACTGGGAGTTGAGCATCTGAACGTTAAAGGAAGGAACATTTCTTAAGATGCTTCCAGGTAAGGCTACAACTGTTAGGGGACGTGGTTCAGACCTGGGTCTGGCTCAAATCAGGCAGGGTACTGCAGTCCCAGGCTGGCAGGGCAAGGAAGCAGGGGCAGTAGTAGTCTTGGAACATCAGTTGGCAACCCCAGGAGGGTTACTGTGATCCAATCCATCATACTATGTACCCAATGAGGCAGGATTAAGTATACCTAGATTATTCCCGAGAGATGTCTGTCTAACCTGTTCTTAGTCACCTCCAGCAATGGGGATATGACAAGCTTCTTTGGTGAGTTCCAGTGCTCAATTATCCTTACTTTTTTATTCTTATATTAACAAACTTCAGAAATTTGTTTTGATGAATGGAGAATACTAAGTAGTTTGCCTCAGTCTCAGAAACTTTGGTTCTCTAATCCTAGAATATAATCTTGCTCCCACAAGGTTCTGAGTACTCTGACCTCAATCCAGCAAAAAACTTAAATACATGCTTAATTTTAAACATGTGAGTAGCCTCCTTTAATTCAAGTGATTTAAAGTTTCCTTGTTTTTTTGACAGCTATGCAATCCTTTTAGCTAAATTAAAATGCTGCACACTATGGGAAAACCCTGTATGTTGATTGCCTGGGTGAAGAGAAGATAATGCTCTATAAATTCAACTACTGTAATTTCAGTCTTAATTCACTTACACACTCCATGCATCAATTCCAACATGAACTGAAATTCCTTAGGGGATGCTCAGAATTCCCAGCTGGTTTATTTATTTGATGTTATTTAATCACAGGCTAAAGAAATGGCTTATTAATTACTACCTTCACTTTTTTCCCCTTCATCAACTCTCATTAACTCTTTATCCACTGGGACCTAATTTAACTTCTTTAAGGATGACACATATGATGTATTTATTGATAAAGGGGTCTTGGTTGACAACAAGGGCTCTGAGGTGCTAAGGTAATAAAATCAAATAATAATGTACTCATGCTGGCAGAAACTGCATACATTCTAATACAGTATTTGGTTTTAAAGAGCCTTTTTTTCCCCAGTGTTGGACTACCAGGTATTCACATGTACGTGTTGCTTAAATCACAAGTATTTGTTTCTTCAAGGCAGATGATGTGTTAGCTTACATGAGAATCTAGCTCAAGGCTTTTCCAGAAAGCATTTACACAATTTTAAGAATAAGTTGATTTCATCTGAAAAATGAACACTCATACAAACCATCAGAGAGAACAGAGTCCACCGAGAGTTTACTTCTTGGAAACACAATATACGCTTGTAATCTTAGCAATAACTATAAGAAAAAGATCAATAAAAATTTGGTACTGGAGAAGTGAAAGACTTCAAAAGTCTGTGACCTGCAAGTACTAAAGCAAATACATAACAAATAAAGCAGCAGATGTTAGATTAAGTTTTTTGTTGGTGGTGGATCTGGGGGAAGGGGAAAGTTGGAGGTGGGGGTAACCAAGGATGGGAAAACTTATACAATCCATGGCCAGATTGTCTCTGGAATTTGTTTAGGTGCATAGTGGGGAGCCTTCTGTTCCCCTCCTCTTCCACACTCTCTAGTCAAGAGCTAGGGATTATCAAAGCCTCTGGATTTAGGGGAATTAATAGGAGTTTATGGCTCCCTGTCTAAAGCCTAGGGCAGGATTCCTCCCTGTGAGGGAGGAAGCCAGAGGATACAGGGCTATTTCCTTCCAAACATAAAAGGAGAGAGTAGCCTGCACATGTCCCCTGCATCCTGAGTAGTCAGGAAAATGAGCCTCTCTGAGATTTCTCTGGTGCAGAACATTGTTAGCATGTGTTGAAGCTATGCCAAATAATGCTAGCTGTTTCTTGCTAATACTTTATGTCAGGATCGCCTTTTTAACTCCATCCTGGACATGAGGAAAGTAGAAGTGACTGTTTAGGCAGAGCAAACTGGGGATTAAAACTCACAGAAGTGGGTATATATTTGGACCAAATGTAGTGTGACTGTAGACACTGCTCAGCACAGTGTATGAACTTCATTTCCTTGCACATGCAAACTACAGAGTGTGGATAAAAACCTCAGTGTAGTCCCTGGATTTTTATCAGACTATGTGACATTGCTTTGGGTTTTCTGCCACTAGAGCACATTTCAGAGATTTAAGAGATGGCAGACAGAGGAGAATAGAGGCGTCAAGGGAAAAATCAGCAAAGACCCTTCCCATAAACTAGCTGACCTGCAGAGGAGAAAATAAAACCACTGACTTCTGAATTAAGGAAACCTAAACATCAGCCATGAAAGACACTTCCCTAATAGAACTCTAAAATGACTGGAAGGAATGACGCATCATTAATTTTCTATTGTTCTAAAAATCCTTCTCTTAATATTAGTACCTATAACATGTACATGGAAGTCTAGGTATCCATTGTACTTCCACTGTATCATACTGTACTTTATACTCACAGAAGCCCAGTCAAGTGTCTGTCACAGCTGTTATGCCCCTTCAAACCTAGCATCAAAGCTTGGAGGGAGCAGAATTTCACCTACACAAACTGATTCAGGCCTATGCAAAATGTTGTACTCCAGTACCGCTGAAGAATTGGATGAAATTTCAGACCTGTCTGAATTTCAGCCCAGCACATCCACTCACCCCTAATAAAAGGCCATTGTTAGCCCGTTGGGTTTCAAATTATTGCCTTGAACAGACATTTGTACTTGTGGCTGCTCTACAAGACTCCTTATGCTCCTTAATTCCATGGGAATCATAACATGACACACACTTCCAAAAACTACCACTGTACCCTTAACTTTACACTTAGCAACATGTTCAATTACAAATTCAACAGGAGAGGTGAGGAGCATTAATGCCAGTTACAGCACAGTCATGAGAGCTGGTTGGGCATTTTCTGTTGGAAATATTTTGACTGGCAATGGAGTTTCCATTAAAATCAACATTTTCCTGTAGAAAATTTTAATTTTTCTCAAGTTTTTTAATTTTCCATCCACAGCCATTAAAAAGAAACAAAAATATTACAGTTTGTTAAAATGACCCAGAACATTTTGTTTTGTGTCAATTCAACATTAAAACTGCATTTTCCTGTGGTGGTACATTATCGGAGCTGTCTAATGACTCCATTCTCTCCTATTGGCCATGATCCTTGGCTGGTCTACAAATTCCATGATGCAACACTGACCAAGCAGTGCGATGCATCATGGAAGTTGTATGTTTGCAGGTTCACAATGGGAGATGTTGTCTGGCCAGGGAGCCCAGTCCACAGGGAACAATGGAGGCATCAGGCACCCAAACTACCACACCTATTTTAAAAAAATAGTTGGAATGTTTCATCCTGTAAACATTTTAAATATTTCACATTTTTTGTCCTAGCTCAAAACAAAAATGAACGTTGAAATAGGATTTCCCACTGGACAGAAATTTTGTTTCTTGCTCAGCTCTTGTAGTTCCTGTTGCTTATCAGAAAATGCTCATTTCAATTACTACATTAAGTTACTGGGAAGGTTCAGTAGGGGACCTCTCAGTAGGAGTGTAAAACTTGGATCCTTGTTCTTCTCAGGGGAGTCTCATCCATTATCCTAGTCATTGATTACAAAATCCTTATTACACCTATTGCTCTTTGGAAAGCATTCCCTAGGCAATCTTGGAAAAATGACAGCAGGCAACTGACAAAACACAGGTAAAGGGGACTTTTAAAAACTTCATACAGTAAGAAGAATGGCACAATGATGTTTGCCATTTTGTTAGAGCAATAGACCCTAGGCAAATCAAATGTAATTTACAAGTACCATAGAAAACTGAGGCAGGTATTTAAATCATCTTCACGTCAGCTAGTGCAGAAGGAACCACCACTTTGCAAACATACTCATTTTACTGAGTAGCTTGGCGTGTCCTTGAGTGATCTAACCCAAGGTTCAGTCCAAGAAACAATCTCATTCATTTGTTAAAATGGTTAAGGCCCTTTGTTTTTGGCTTTTATCAAAAACCTTTCTAAAAATTCCCAGGTTTTGAACACACCAGATTTTTGCTATTTCTACCCAGATTTTATATCTGCCCAAACTTTCCAGACCCAGCTCCCCACTCTTAGTCTCCCCACCTCCCCTGGCCACCTTAGTGACCTTACGCAGAGGAGGAAAACTGCCAGTGGGTGCCTGCTGCAGCTCCACAGTGGGGGAGCAAGATAATCCAGGAGGCTGCCAAGACCGTCAACTGCTGCAGCGACGGGCCACAGGGTGTGGGAGGCTGCCCCTGTTGAGTATAGGCATCCTCCTGACCCATTCCCCACCACCACCCTGAGGGGTTGAGACCCTGTTTTCTCCCCATGCACACCAGGGACCCCTTCTCTTTACCCCCTCTTGCAGTATGAGTATCTGGACCCAGGGATCCCCCTTCCCCTGAGTATGCTGGGACCTGCTGTGAATACAGGGCACCCCCACGAATTCCTCTTGTGAGTGCCAGGCACTCCCCACCGCTGTGAATAGCTGGGCCTGGGAACAGGTCACAGCCTGGAGAGAAGTCCCACATCTGCCTCACTTGCCAGTCAGAACCCCTTCCTGCGCCTGGGCCGGGAACAGTCGCACCAATCTGCCAGCAGCACTGGGGAGTGGAGCTGAGCTGCAGGGCGGAGAGTCCCCCTGCTGTGGACAGTTCTCTGCCTCAGTGACTGGGATCTGCTCTTTCCTAGCTCCCAGCCCCTGTGGCCCACCTCTGTGACAGGATGGATTATTTGTGGATGAGGGTTCTGTTAAAGTACTATTCCTTGCCTGTGCTCCTTGATCTCTTTCATGTGACAGCAAGCCATCCTTCATCTGACTGCATTTCTGAACCTAACTGTTTTAACAAGAAGTTTTATTTTGTATTTTTGTAATGGAGATGAGAAATAAAAGTTTCATAAATAATAAACTCTTTTCTCTACTGTCTGCTTTTCTTCTGTCTTCCTGCTCCCCAATAATAACTCCAATATTACCCCACAAATCGTGAAGTTAAATCTTTGCACTGATTTTCATCCATTCTTTAGTTTTTGAAATAAACAGATAAAATCCTTAGGAAAAAATACAAATAAAAACTGGAAATGAAGAGCCTTAACTAGGTTATAAAAATATTTTTAAAAGACCTCATAGGTTCTTTTTACTCACCTAATATAAAGACAAATTATGCTTTAACCTCCAGCTAACATGTTTATAAACATGGCTGCCCTTGTCCACACTAAGGGCACCAAAATCATGTTTAACACATTAGTTGTTTAATTATATAAGGCCAGTTATTTGAGATACGCTCCCCTCTCCAAAATCCCCTCATGTTTAAATGTCTGAAGGAAAAAGGGGAGCCTTACAACGTACCATAAAGGTCAGATTAATACATTTTTACTAACATGATACATTTTCCCCATGTAAACGTAGCCAGACCCTTCTAACAAAATGTTACTAAAAAGCTAGAGAAGGCAAACACATTAAAGAACATTTAAATGAAATACTGTTATGGTAAAACATGAACCCATTTCCCCATGCTGTGCTGCTGAGTTTTCCAGCATGTCTTCTGCATCTCAGACTTGTGACTGATTCCCATGGGAAAAGGAACATTTTAAATACAGTATCAAAGCAAAATTCAGAGCTTTCTGGTACACAACAACAACAAATCAGTCAAGTATATTTTCAAATATTTTTTCTTCATAAATTACAAATAAAAATGGGGCTAGTCTGCAAATCCTTACCCAAACAAGTAAAGACTATTTGAATAAAGGGTTTGCAGGATTGAATCCTAGTTTTATATATCCTTCCTACAAGGAACATCACAATATCAAACTATACAATAATAGTATTAAAAATGCAAAAGAACCTTTAAGATCTGTCTCAGTTGGGAAATAAATTAATCTAACTTCTTTCTCACTTAGGACCCAAATTGTACTCCCATTAAAGTCACTGGCAAAACTGCCAAAGATTCCAGAAACAGAAGGCCATTAGCATGCAGCAAGGCTATCTAGTTATATATAAAGGAATAATGAATGATAAAAATATGTACACAGTGTATGATACACTGTATATGTTCATGTGAATGGAAAAGAAAGATCTTTAAGGAATGTAGCCAAAGGACAGTGAAATGAATGAAAAAGCATTTCTAGACTAAGACATTCTTCATATATTTGTCAAGTCGTTCACATAATTTTACACAGCATGTCTCATCTGCATGGAGCTCCACTGGTGGATGAGAACTGAAAAAAACCCACCTGGATCATTTGCCTGACATGGTGGTTTGGAAACGTGGTGGGGTCCCACTTTCTTATGTATGTGAATTAGAGAGAATTCTTTGGAGACATAAACAATTTAAAACTTTCTAACAATACCACACTAGGACACTGCAGTCCAAGACCTGTAGGTAAAGCATTCAGTCATGACCTAGCCCAGGGTGGCCATCCTGAGCTTGAGAAGAAGCCAGAATTTGCCAATGTACATTGCCAAAGAGTCACAGTAATACCTCAGCAGCCCCCGATTATCTCCTCTACCCCCGGCTCCCAGCGCCTCCCATCCACCAGCAGCCTTGCCAATCAGCACTTTCTGCTCCCTTCCCATACCTCCTGATCACCTGTTTTGTAGCATGCAGGAGGCTCTGGGGAAGAGGAGGAGGAGGAGCAAGGGCATGACAGGACCTGGGGAGAGGGCAGGAAATGGTGAAGTGGGGGCAGGGCCAGTGGCAGAGCCAGGGTTGAACAGGGAGCACCCCCCAGTACATTGGAAAGTTGACTCCTGTAGCTTGAGCGCCAGAGTTGGTGCTTATACAAGGAGCCGCATATTAACTTCTGAAGAATGGCACGTGGCTCCGGAGTCACAGGTTGGCCATCCCTGATGTAGCCCCTCTCATTTCTCTTTGAATTAGGCTATTGAGAGCTTAACAGCCAAAAGATTTTAAAAAATTAGAATTATAGAAGGTCAGTGAGTGAATGATTAATGGGTCAGATCTTCAGCTAGTGTAAATTGTCATAGCTGAGGATCTGCCCCTATGGATCTATGCTGGACAAGACAAGACATAACTGGTACATAAACTGATTACCAAATAATACAGAAGGAGTATGTAAATAATCTTCCAAGATGAGTAAATGCATAAACTAAAGCTGAGCTCAAACAGTCATGACAGAGAATTTAAAAGATATTTTCAAAGCAGCTTTATAAGAAAATTAGGATTTTTTAAAAAATATTTTAATGCATGTCTTGCGATTCAGCAACTTCTTACAGCTCTGCAAGAAAAATGCAAATTTATGTATCCTTAGAAAAATGTTATTAAGTAACAGTCCTAGGAGTTAGAAGAAACAAAAATGTTGACCTAAAAAAACCACTCCTGTTAGTACCATGAGAAAACAAAACAAACAGACATTTAACTTAACAGTGAAATGTACAGATAATTATAAACTTTTACCTTCATTCCCTTCTCCAGGCGGCTGATAAAATGAGAGCCCCAGAGATATGATGGCTGCAATTTCCAAGATTATAAGAGTCACATCCTGTAGTGCTTCCCAAACTAGCTGTAAGAAAGTTTTTGGCTTCTTTGGAGGTATAAAGTTTTGCCCAAAAATAAGCTTTCTTTTTTCTAGATCTGCAGCAGTGCCAGGTAATCCTGTGAACAAATTAAAAACAATTGATTCAAGTGCCGTGGAAACAAAAAAAATGTCCAAAATTATTAGTATTCAAATAAATTGCATTTTCAAAGTAGACTCGCAAGTTTTATCACCTATGGCATTTTAGACAGAATGGCAGAGTTGCCACTTTTAAACTTTTTGTTTAGCAAAATAATTCTTTTGTCCCTGTATTCTGAGCAGAGGCCTAAAACATGTTGACATGATTTAAATGAAACCCCTTATTGCTGGTTATTAATTATATATTACCCCAAAGTTCTATGCTTACTTTTACAAGATCTAAATCTATACAATGATTTGCAAAGTGAACAATTTTTTTTAAAAGTAGATTGTAGAGAGCACCATCAAAATATATTGGGCAAGACTGGGACATCTAATGGCAGGTCCGGGACAGCTGCCAAGAGGTACAACTCTTGGTGCTGAGCTCAGGACCTCACTGCACAGGCTCCCAGGCGAGAAGCAGTCTGCTAAACATCTGGAGAAAACTTCTTGCACCATTCTCGGTAACAGTTGTAGCCATGCACCAAGCATTTCGGTGAGCTGTGTCCAGCCTTTCTTGACTGAAAGGAAAGAAACAGTGGATATTGTGTCTATAATAGGAAGTAAAGATGGAAAAGTGGAGACCACCCAGAAATACATGTTTGCATGAGACCCAATTTAAAAACACTTCTGTTTCATGCGTGCATATTTATGCTGATACATTTCTGGCTTGGGTTTGAATGATTGATTCGGTTGATTGCTTTGCTGTTGGAGTGTGTTCTTCCTAGCTTTTCCCAAAAGGAAGGTTTACAAATTCCCTTCCTTATATGTGGCCTTTTAGCTAGACTTTAATTATGTACCTTTTAACTTGTCGCACAGGAATGTACCAGGGACTTTTATATGCACAGTGGGGAATTTTATTAGAACCTGAGTATCATAAAACCCATTATTTTCCCACAATTGCTTCCAAATCTTAGAAATTAAATATTTTCCCATAAATCCCAGATACCGCTCTCAAAATCATGCTGCATTGTATACTCTGATGGTTTTGATACAGTCTGTCAAGAAATTACATGGGATATCAATTGTATTTATCAATACATTGGAATTTAAATTCAGCTGCCACCCTTTAATGCAATCACCAAGATAAATATACAAATAGCTTTATTCAGGTTTAACACTAATCCAGAACAGCGAAGGTCTAATGAGACTGACAGTGGACCACAGAGTATTACTAACAAGCCTATAGTAGAGGCCTCAGCAGTATAGTGGTTCCAATCACTGCTCTTCAGCAGAACTCAGAACAGCTATGGGTAACTGCTCCTCCTCTCCAAGGCCATTTATCTCCGTGTCCCTACAATATTGACATGAAACACCGGGAAGAGAGAGTGAGACACCATGGACTGAGCTGACAACAGTATGTTGATTACTTTCAACTATATATTTCATTCTCAACTGAAACAGCCACTGCCACTACTAATATGTCAGAATGTCTAGATGATCTCTAGGATGAAGAGAAGCTGGAACAAGCTAAACCCAAGCAAAGGGAAAACACTTGGAAGAGCTGGGTAAGATGTCTTCATCTTCTATCCAATGCATACAGTCTCCATTCATCAAAGTGGTGCAAAGCCCCCGGACCTGGCTGGGCTCCTCATTAAGCTCAGGTGACCAGGTAACATCAGTTTTTAAAAATGTCTTCTTTCACTTCAAGTTTACTAGGAAACTTTTTCCCTTCCCCTCAGATGAGAATCTGGCCCCAGTGCTCAATGCATTTGTCACTTCTATGATGGATTACTGTAGTTTATTCTATCGGAAGCTGAATGTGGGAAAAAAAACAAAAAACCACAGGTTCCAGCTGCTGTAGACTGCAGCTGCCTGCCTTCTCCATGGCTCAGATCCCAGTGACCATATCACACAATGTGCAAGTCTGTCCACCAGCTCCTGGGCTATTTCTGATGCCAGTTTAAGGCCTTGGTCCTAATTTTCAAACCAATTAATGGATCAAGCCCCTGCTACATCAATCTATGAACCACCATTACAGCTGTGCTCCTCTGGGACAATGCAGATCCCAAAGCCCAAGAAGCAGCACATAAGAGCTGAGGACAAAGTATATTCTGTTGAAGAGTCTGGCTATGAAACAATCTTCCAGAGGAGATCAGGTGACTCCAAAGTTTGGCCATCTTTAGGGAATGTTGCACAACCTTCCTCTCTGAAGAAGCCCTTCCACTATAAGTGACATAATTCAAACACCCCTTTTATTCTCAAAACCTTCACACACTCCCCCTCCCCCAAGCAGAACTCTAACACCTTGAAAAGATAAGTGCCAGAGACTCCATGAAGTCCACTAGAAACCTTGCTGTTGCTCCTGACTTTATGTGGAGAGCTCTCAGATATCACGGGGGTGGCAGTACAAAACTCCAAGACAGACAGACTTTAAAGGGATTCTCAATATGGAACAGTCACCCTGGATTGGGAAAGGAGATGGTGGTAGTGTCTGAAAAAAAAGCCATTTTGTCCACAATAAGGAGTATTCAGAAACTTAACTTGGCCAGCTCCAGCAGGACAGAAAAAGCGGAGTGGAGAAGGCAAACAATTATACCTTCAACAGGATAAAATTAAAATTTTAAATACTAAGGAAAGTAACTACAGCTCTAACAAATTAGCCTTTCCATTCAAGATAGTAGTCAGTGTCAATTATATGGCACAAACAGTGAAGTCATCACTTCCCAGGATAATACACTTGTGTGAACATTATTGTCAAGATTCTCATACCAAACATACCTGCCTAGCTCATATGTTAATGAGCAGGTTGGCACACAGACACATTGTTATATATCTGGAGTTTATAAATGAATAGCCTTCAAAGCAAAGGGGATCCAAACACTGGGACTGACTCCTGAGAGGAAAGGCAGCCATATCTTAGACACAGCAATCTCTCAGACATTGTAAAAACCAGATCAGGACTGACAACAGGCAGCTCTTTTTACTTGAATCAACTTGATCTTCAAATTTATACCTTTTCAAACTTAACTGATAGCCAGCTGGAACTAGAATTATTTTTGATTTCTTTTAAATGAAACTTTCTTTCTTAAAGATGCATGGTCTTAGAGTAATTACTACGCTCCATTCTCAGAAACAAAGAAAACAAATTGCTAGGAACCCTTGGTCAAAGGCATAGGGCAATATTCCAAAGAACTATTACTGCAGCCAGGTAGAGCGAACGGACTGCAAATGTGAAAAATCGAGATGAGGGTGAGGGGTAATAGGAGCCTACATAAGAAAAAGAGCCAAAAATCAGGACTGTCCCTATAAAATCAGGACATCTGGCAACCCTACCACCAGGTCGGTAAGGCAAAACAAACAAGCATCATAATGAAGGAAAATAGGAAAAGCAGACTGAAGATTGTGATGCAATGCTAAATGTATTACACTCTACTGCCACTAGATGTCTTTGTGTATAACATACAGTAGAACACCAGTTAAAAGTTAGGAATACCAGAGTTAAGAAAAGACCCATCAATCACACACCTCATTTGAAACCAGAAGTACGCAATCAGGCAGCAGCACAGTCAAAAATAAAGCAAATACAGTACAGTACTGTGTTAAGCATAAACTACTTAAAAATTAAAGAGAAACTTTAAAAAAATGAATTAACAAGGTAAGGAAACTTTCTGTGCTTGTTTCATTTACATTAAAGATGATTAAAAGCCACATTTTTTTCTGCACAGTAATGTTTCAAAACTGTATTCAGTCAATGTTCAGTTGTAAACTTTTCAAAGACCTACTATAACATTTTGTTCAGAGTTATGAACACGTCAGAGTTAGGAACAACCTCCACTCCCCAGGAGCTCGTAACTCTGAGGTTCTACTGTGCCTTACTTAAGTTAACCTCAGCCATATGTGGCAGCACATTAAAGGTTCATACAGAAGACACATCTCTGGTGTATTTGTTTGCTAAGGAGACACTCCACTGCCACTTGCTTTTCCCCAGCCCCACTCACTCATTTTGACCGGACTGAGGAGGGTCCTTTTTCAACCAGGTGTTCGTTTGAAAACTGGACACTTAGCAAACCTTGATACTGGAGCCTGACTGCTGTTAGCAGCCATGTAACCTACTGTGTACAACAGGGATGGGCAAACTATGGCCCGTGGGCCGGATCCATCCTTCTAGCTGTTTTAATCTGGCCCTTGAGCTCCAATTCAGGAGTGGGGTCTGGGGCTTACCTTGCTCTGGTGCTCCAGCAGGGTCGGGGACTGCTCCTGGTGGCTTCTGCAAGCAGCGGCATGCCCTTCCCCAGCTCCTAGGCACAGGAGCAGCCAGGGGCTCCACTCTGCATGCTGTTCCAGCCCCAAGCGCCACCTTCGCAGTTCACATTGGCTAAGAACCACGGCCAATGGGAGCTGTAGGTGCAGTGCCTGTGGATGGGGCAGCTCTGGTCGCGCTTCCGCGTAGGAGCTGGAAAAGGGACATTCTGCTGCTTCCAGGAAGCCAGAGCCCAAATCTCTTCCCACATCCCAGCCCAGAGTCCCCCTCCTGCATCCTGAACTTCTATTTCTGGCTTCACCCTGGAGTCCACATCCCCAACCAGAGCCCTCATCCCTCCCCTCCCTCTGTACCCCAACCCCAATTTGAGCATCCATGGCCTGCTATACAATTTCTATTCCAAGATGTGACCCTTGGCCAAAAAGTTTGTCCACCCCTGGTGTATGAGGTGTACATGACAAAGATTCTGCAAAAGAAATCAATTAAAGGAGATGCCAATTTTAATAGACCTAATGATCTATATGTTTTGGCATAAGAAAAGGGCATTTAGTATTATATTCTGTAGTGTGATTTTTTTTACGTGTATTACGTTCACTTGCTTTTATAAAGCATGAAATATGCAGGATAATTTTTGCATTAAACTGTTCTTTAAAAAAATAAAACTTTTTTTTTATCAATTAGTTAATTCAACACTTTTTCTTGACCAGAGTGTTTCAGAAAGGAGATTCCTTGGACACATTTACAGATCGCATAGTTATGGTTATGAAATGTTGTGACAAATTATCATAATGATTGTCTGGCATGACAATATTTTCAAAAGCTTTCAGTCTCTGCAAAGTTGTTTTTATTTGATATGAAACAATGGGGGTGGGGAATTAAGTGACTGCCTGGAAAACAAATTATTGAGTATACTTTCGTGCAGTATATTAATGTATTTCTACCTTCTGTATGCATACCAGGCGATTTAATAAAGTAATATATTTCTACATATCTATCGCTTTCTGGGTGGTAGGAGTTGTGGGGGAAAGGAACTAGAAGACCTAATAATTAATCATTTTGCCTGTTTCTTAAACATATGGCACAATTACTGCATACTGGAAAAAAAATCCATTAGTTAAATATCCATGAATGTCTCATGGAACAATTTGTTTGTGATAACATCGTCTCCACAGCAACCAGCTGAAGCATCACAAACAGGATGATTTCTAGTTTGGTAGAAGTAGCAAAACCAGATCATTGCTAATAAAAAAACAGTAGGAGTAAAACACAAAATGACTTCTCAGACTAGCTATCAGTAAACATAGCATGTTTTATAGCTGTTTACGATGAAGGACATAGAAGAATACAGAATCCTCAATGAGCTACTGTAGGTATTTTTAATTAAGGGCCATTGCTATTTTCGACTTTACTCCTAATTACAGTAGCTCATGAAATTTCCATTAAAACTGAATGAAGAGAGAAAAATTGTGAGAACTGCACGTTTTTTTACAGTATTATCTTAGGAATTGTTTTAAAATGAAAGGCATTGTCCCGGAAGGACAATAAAAACCCAGCAATACTTGTTACTGTCTATTATGGTGATGGGTTTGTTATAACTGTATAGACAGATCAGAAGAAAAACACACAATTGTAGGACAAGAAGGGACCTCAAGAGGTCTTCTAGTCTAGTCTAGTCCCCTGCACTCAAGACTGTACTAAGTATTATCTAGACTAGAGGCTCTCAAATTTTTTCTTTCTGAGGTTCCCCCGACATGTTTTTCTGCATAGCCAGTAGATTAAAAGCCAGGGTTGGTGTTAGGTAGTAGCAAGCAGGACAATTGCCTGGGGCGCCATAAAATTAAGTTGCTTGGGCTTTGGTTTCAGCTCTGGGTGTCAGGGATCTGGCTTCGGCTTTCTGTCCTGGGTCTGGTGAGTCTATTGCTGGCCCTGATCTCTGCTTTATTTTGGCAGACTCCCTAGAACCAGCTCACGGCCCCTCTTGGACTCTTGGTTGAGAACCGCTGATCTAGACCATCCCTGACAGGTGTTTGCCTAAACTGCTCTTAAATATCTCCAAAAATCTCCCTAGGAAATTTATTCCAGTGCTTAACCACCTGACAGGAAGTTTTTTCCTAATGTCCAACCTAACCAGCCATTGCTGCAATTTAAGCCCATTGCTTCTTGTCCTATCCTCAGAGGTTAAAGAGAACAATTAATCTCCCTCCTCTTTGTAACAATATTTTATGTACTAGAAAACTGCTCTGTCCCCCCTCAGTCTTCTCTTCTCTGGCCTAAACAAACCCAGTTTTTTCAATCTTCCCTCATAGATCATATTTTCCAGACCTTTAATCATCTGTGTTGCTCTTCTCTGGACTTTCTTCAATTTGTTCACATCTTTCCTGAAATTTGGTGCCCAGAACTGGACACAATACTCCAGTTGAGGCCTAATCAGCGCAAAGTAAAGTGGAAGAATTCCTTCTCGTGTCTTGCTGACAACACTCCTCCTAATACATCACAGAAGAATAGGTTTTTTGCAGCAATGTTACACTGTTGACTCGTATTAAGCCTGCTATCCACTATGACCCCTGGATACCTTTCCACAGTATTCCTCCCTAGGCAGTCATTTCCCACTTCGTACGCATGCAAGTGATTGCTCCTTCCTACGTGGAATACTTTGCATTCGTCGTTATTGAATTTCATCCTATTTACTTCAGACAATTTCTCCAGTTTGCCCAAATCTTTTTAAATTTTAATCCTAGCCTCCAAAGCACTTGCAACCCTCCCCATCTTGATAACATTCTGCAAACTCTATGCCATTATCATTGATGAAGCTATTGAACTGAACAGAAATGAGGCCTGCAGGACCACACTTGATATGCCCTTCCAGCTTGAACCACTAATAACTACGCTCTTGGAATAGTTTTCCAACTAGTTATGTACCCACCTTCTAGCATCTCCATCTAAGTTGGATTTCCATAGTTTATGAGGTCATGTGAGACAGTATCAAAAGCCATACTAAAGTGAAGATACACCACATCTACTGCTTCCCATTGTCCACAGGCTTGTTACCATGTTAAAGAAAAATATTAGGTTGGTTTGACATGATTTATTCTTGACAAATCTATGCTGACTGTTACTTTTCACCTAAAATGCCTGCAAATTGATTGCTCCCTTATCTTTCCAGGTACTGAATTTAAACTGACTGGTCTGTAATTCCCTGCGCTGTGCTTATTGCCCTTTTTTATAGATTGGAATTATATTAGCCCTTTTCCAGTCCTCTGGAATCTCTCCTGTTTTCTATGAACTTTCAAAAAGGTAACTACTAATGGCTCAGGTATCTCCTCAGTCAACTCCTTAAGTATTGTAGGATGTATTTGGTGCCTTGAAGATATCTAACTTGTCTAAGTAATTTTTAACTACTACTTTTCCTATTTTAACCTCTGATCCTACCTCATTTTCATTAGCATTTATGAAGTTAGAGGTCCAGTCATTACAAAACTTTTGGTGAAAACTGACACAAAAAAATAATTTAGCACTACTGCCATTTCCAAATTTTGTTATTGTTCTCCCTTCGCCCGCCATGAGTAATGAGCCTATCTTGCTCTTTGTCTTCCTCTTGCTTTTAATATATTTAGAGTGGTGTTTGGGTTTGTTTTTGTTTTTTTGTTACCCTTTATGTCTCTCGCTAGTTTAATCTTTTGTGCCTTGGTCTTTCTAATTTTGTCCCTACATACTCATGTTATTTGTTAATATTCATCCTTTGTATTTTTACCTAGTTTCCATTTTTTGTAGGACTCTTTTTTGAGTTTCATATCACTGAAGATCTCCTGGTTAAGCCAGGTGGCCCCTTGCCATACTTCCTATCTTTCCTATACAGTGGGATAGTTTGCTTCTCTTCCCTTAATAATGTCTCTTTGAAAAACTGCCATTTCTCAAACTTTTTTCCCCTTATGCTTGCTTCCCATGGGATCTTACTTGCCAGCTCCAAGTTTGTGGAAGTCTGCCTTCCTGAAATCCGTTATCTTTATTCTGCTGTTTTCCCTCCTACGATTCCTTAGAATCATTAACTCTACCATTTCATGATCACTTTCACCCAAGTTGCTTTCTACTTTCAAATTTTCAGCCAGTTCCTCCTTATTTGTCAAAATCAAATCTAAAACAGCCCCTCCCTGAGTGGCTTTCTCCACCTTTTGAAATAAAAACGTTGTCTCCAATACATTTCAAGAACCTGTTGGATAATCTGTGCCCTGCTGTGCTATTTTCCCAACAGATGTCTGGGTAGTTAAAGTCCCCATCACCCTCAAGTCCTGTGTGTTAGATTGTTTTGTTAGTTGTTTATTTAAAAACAACTTTTATTTGTATCAGCTAAGCATTTGCAGATTTCTATTTAATCTGCAAATGCTTAGCTGATACAAACTGTCATGATTCATAATAGTTTATACCAGGTGAGAATCTGCTTCCAATAGGCAACTTTAAAAGGAGGAATTTTAGGATAAAAGAAGATGATTTGAGAGGTACACCTGCATTTTATCCTTTTTATTTTATCCGCTAAATAACTCTCATTTGAGCCTTAAATTCACCAACAGCACAAGCTTATAAAAATGTCCCTAGATAGAAAATTCACAAACTAAAAACAAAATTCCTATAATAATTTCATCTTCTTTGGCCTTTATTTCATCAGGACTCCATTAGTTTCATATTCAATACGAGTTATTTTTTTTCCCCTCTACTGCCACAAGCCATAAACCTATGGTATAATTTGCCCAGGTTTATAGAACTCCACAGATCATATAAGATTTCTCAGAATTCTGACTCAGGAAGCAAAGTAACTCACCTTCCCAGGAAATAGGTGAGGTTTTGGCTCTAATCATATTACATCAGTGTACCATATTACAAAAAATCAAAGGCTTAAGAATTGTTTCCAACTGATGCTTCAAAATCTAAAAAGGACCAATATTTCAAGAACATAATGCACCTTCTGTTGTAGTGTCCTTCCACCTATTGGTGTCCTTGAGATAGAACTGTAATCTGCTGAAAATTATCTATGAGATGGCAACACTGCATTGTCCATTTTTTTAAATCAAGAGTTAAATTTCACATATAAACTCCCTTACTATCAAAAAGGTTCTTTAAAAGTATTATCTTTGGGCCTAGACCTATCAGATGTACAAATTTTGTTAAATACTTGTTTACGGAAGGGATCCTAAATCTATCCTTTGTGAAATACATCTCGCTCAGCATGCATCTCTTGTGGAACCACAGTATACTGCTAGCTCTACGTAATCTCAAACAGGATTACATACTTCTGATCAGAAAAAGCATACTATCTTGCCTGATATACATATCATACAGGAGAGAGAGAGAGCGCAGAACAATCTGAAGTGACAAGGTAAGAGGTAGGAGCTATCAGCTTGGATTTCTCAAATCTGCACAGCATGTAAGTATTAAATCCACAGCCAAGAGTAGAAATGAGCAGACACAAAGATGTTACGCCATGATATGGTGAGATCCTTGGTCAGATGGAACCATGAAAGCAGATGGTATATGATGACACATATCCACAATGCTATAATGTAGTCAGGCACATACCAATAGAAAAATGCAATGAAATACGAGACTGCTGGGATACAATGCCTTTTGAGTAATAAAGCTTGAACACGTTCAAGGTCACTTACACTTCTAATCTAATAGGTCAAATCATTGTGTGGGAAGACATAGCTCTTAGTAAGCACCTGCTTTAATAACACGCATGCCAACTAAATATGTGCTGCATTGGACTGTTTTACTCTTGCAGGATGAAATATTGGTTAGAATGCAGAAGATATGTGCCTAGACACTGAAGGCCTGACAGACAATATGAGTGCATCTTCCATTGGTAGGTAAACAAGGATCATATCATCCTGCAGTTCTCACTTGGACAACTCCACCTACTAGCCAAGTACTTTCACAAGCGAAGCATTATTGAATCAAATAAAACTACTGAACAGAGTTCATCTGTCTATATTTTCTATCAGTGTTAGAAGAAAAGAATAGTTATTTTTATTTTGGAGATGCAAAGTCAATGAGTTTTATTACAAACGAGATTGCCTGGGAGACAGCACAACAAGAAAGCTTTCAGTAATGTAGAGGAAATTTAAAAATGGATTTTCACTCTTACCCAGTTTGTTGTTTTAAGTTTCGTTCTTTGAGACGTTAGCAAACATTTATCTAGACAATCTATTTTATATGATCGTCTATGAACTCTTATCAGTTTGAAAATCTTAGAAAGTAGAGTTTGTTGGTTTCAGCAGGTGAGACTAGAACTACAGTATTGAATAATCATTTCCTTTAATACATGTGCAATCAAATTATATAGTTTAGTAAGGTTCATTGCCAGTTTTCATTACTCTAGTTTATTTATATTTTTTCTATAAAGTCTTGTAAAAAGCCACTACAGGCTATAAATAGGTTGCAAGGAACTCATTAGTGCACATCTTATAGTCTTTATACTGCCGATGCTTCCCTAATGGGATCAGAACCCCATTGTGCTAGGCACTGTATAGATGCGTAAGAGATGGTTTCAGCCCCAAAGGCCTACAATCTAAATAATCAATACAAATGGCATAGCAAAATGAATCGCAAAATGTGTCACAGTAGACTAATAGGAGAAGGAGAAATAGAACTCAGTTCTCTTGACTGTCAGTCCGGTGCCCCTCTATCCACTAGATCATGCTGCCTCTTCACAACTAGTGGTGACTCTTCTCTTGGTCAAGTGGTAGGGGCTTAGGCTTCTGTTCTTTAACAACTTCGTCTGTGAAGTTCTGCAACTGTGTGCAGCACAATGACATCAAAGGAGGCCACAAAATTGCAAAACCATCAGTTATAACAGCCGCTATTTATCTTTGCATAAACGGTATCCACTTATACATTATAGGGAGAGCTCTAACTCTCCCAAAGACTTCACTTTAAAGTACATCTAAATCCACCACTTTTTAAAAAAACTGAAATTACTGAATTGCTTAAAATTATTTCTGTTCTTCTGTTTCTATCTTCTTTCCTTCACCAGGATAACTAGTTAAACAAAGGGGAAAAAAGGGAAAAAAATGAAACACATGAATGACTAAATCCATCTGCTTACTCACACTAGAGCAGGGGTCTCAAACTCAAGTGACCATGAGGGCAGCATGAGGACTAGTCCACTGGCCCGAGGGCAGTATCACTGACGCCCCCCTCGCTGCCCCACCCCCGCCCCCACTGCACTCCTTCCCTGAGGTCCCACCCCTGCCCCATCTCCTCCTCTGAGCACGCAGCTCCGCGCTCCCTCCTGGAAAGCACGAGGCACCGCCAAAGCTGTTTGGCAAACAAAGCAAGAGCAATATAGGAAGTCCAGAGCTGGAAACACAAGCAAACAAATTTAATTTAACAAGAAATTACCAGCGCTTCCCAGGAGCCCTCTGCAGTGGTGGCCAGTAGTGGTAAGCCAGGCTCCCCGCCACCCTCTTGGGGAGGCTTACTGCTCCTGGCCACCACTGCAGAGGGTTCCTGTGAAGCGCTGCCCCAGCTTCTTCATTGAAGCCGCAGCAACAGCTCCCGGAAGCCAGGGCTCAGCAGCAGCCCAGCCAGGAAGCAGAGAAGCCTCCGCTTTTGGCCCCTCCCTCCCACAAACTGCTGTGGTGTTGGGTGCCCAGGAAGCTTGGCGGGCCTCAGGGAAGGGCTTTGCGGGCCGCATGTTTGAGACCCCTGCACTAGAGTCACCGATTTCAAGGCCTACTCGTGTACAAGGCAGGGAGGATTCAGCCCCAAGTCTGTGCTTTTAGACAAAACAAAAACCTAGAAATATTGTAGAATTTAGGTTATTCTTGCTCCTCATCATTTGTCTACATGTTAAACTATTTCTTAGAACAGTCTCTCTCTCAGTGCTGTCTGACAGGGAGCTTCAGTTAACTTATAAATGTTACTTTTCTCTTACGAGTGCTGCAAAAAGTATTTTAGAAAATACGGGTTCTGGGATATTATGAAATGACAGCTTCATTTTAATCCTGGTGAGATGAGTAAAATTTCCACATTCATTATTCAATCAGCTTCCACAAAGGAATATTTTAAAGCATATTTTGTTAACAATTAAGCATTGTATTTCCATGATAATTAAGCACATTATTAAAAAATGGAAACTGGAAAAAGCCCTGAATATAGTAAAGTGGTTCATATAAGGATAGGGGCATCAGCAAATAATAAAAGATTTTTCATATCTTAAAAAGAGCAAAGATTATGTAATTTGGGGGTTTTCTAGACTATGAATATAACTAATGTAAATGTTAAAAATACAGATGGAATAATAATTTGCATATTTACAGTGATTTTTCAGCAGTATCTCACAGTACCCTTTCAAAGCTACATAAGCATTATTATTCACATTATTAGTCCCATTTTACAAAACAAAGAGGTTGAATGCCTTGCCCAAGATAAGTGGCAGAATTAAGAATCAGTGGCATACCATGACATTTTTAGTAAGGCTGCAATGATTCAATTCTATACTCAAACACCTTAAGTGGTCCAACCATTTTAGTGACATTCCACCAAACTGTATCCTAAATGCAGTGTGACCTTGTACATACATTCTACAAAATGGCATCTTCCATGCATATTGTGGGGCCAAACAAAATCTTTCCATGTGTTAGATCCAGTCCATAGGCTACCAGTTGGAATTCTGGGGCATACAATGCAAGCAATGCATGCTTTGTATACCACTGTTAGGAACTGAATCCCAGTCTCCTGAGATTCTAGCCCACATTAAGTCAACTAAACCACAGTTGCCCTTCAAGATATCACATGGTCGTTCTATTAGTGCCAGGAAGAACTGTTACTCCAATACAGTTGTTTTTTTCGTCTCTCCCCTTGTGAATCTAGGCTCCCCTATATTCATACCCCACTACAGTACTGCCACAATTGTTGCACAAAATATGCAAAATAATATTGTAAAATACACATAATGCTGTATGTAGAATTACAGATACTCACTAACAGGATGCTTTCAAGTCTGTGACTAGGTGGTGTTTAACCCAGGCATCTCAGGGGAATTTGATCAATAAGTTTTCTCCAGACAAAGGAAGCAGGCCAACACCTCAACCAGATCTGGCCCAAATTGAATGGCTATTTATTTGTATCGGAGGTTGCAGCAAAATGAAACAACATGCATAGTAGCAACCACCAACGGGGGGGATCCAGCATGGAGCTTTATCTTCTAGAACCTTATGGTGCCTTAATTCAGCATGAACTAACGAACTACTGGCAGGCTGTTGGGGTCAGAACAAAACCGACACCCAGGGTTACAAGGCAGACATTGACTGAACCTTTTATCGGCATGGCTGAACCCCAAAACATTATATCCCCCATCTAGTCACCCTATTTGTTTTTGTTTTTTTTTAAATAAAGTAAAAACATACTGAGCAGATACAATCAGCCATCTTAGGTAAGTCATTGCTATCAGTTAGTACAGCAGGACCAAAAATGGGATACTAGTACTATATTTGATTCTGAGAGCAGGACTTCTCTACAAATGTGAATTTCATTTAAGAAAACAGAAAACCTTGCCACAATTTCGGAGTGGTACTAAGTGTGCATGTAGAGAATACTGCAGTGATCCAATCTGAAAGCAACAAAAAGCATGGGAGATTATAGTGAGGTCTACATCCAAAAGGCACATCCTTCTTACCAAGCACAGGTAGTGAAAAGCTCTCAGACAATTTCTGCTATCTAAACATCCAGCAACATCTGAGGGTCCAACATGGCAATAGGTAGTGTGACAAAGTTCCGAGTCTGTATTTGTGGGTCCTGCGCTTCCTGGCAGATTCAGAGGCCTCAGAAACTCATCTAGGCCCCAGGGTGACCTCCCTTTCTCAGTAATTAATTAGGGGAGGCAGAAAGTGGGGATCCCGGGCCCTCCCTCTACTCTGGGCTCCAGCCCAGGGACCCTAATAGTATCAGCTAAGATGGCTGACCTTTTAGCCACAAAACATAATACAATTCCCTGGGCTACTTCCCCACAGCAGTCTCCGCTTCTTCAAACTCCACTTCACCCTTACCTCAGGGCCTCCTTCCTTGTGTATGATATGTCCACTACTCAGTCTCACCAACAGCACAACTTCTTCCCACAGCTCTTGACATTCACACCCACCTGACTAACTGGGAGGGTTTTTAACTGGCTTCAGCCAGCCCCTGATTGGCTTCAAGTGTCCCAATCAGGCTAGCTATTTCTGCAGCTTTTTAGAAGCTTCTTAATTGGTCCCAGGTGTCTTGATTGGCCTGGAGTAGCCTTTGTTTGGCTATCCAGGGAACAGGGACCTGCACATCCTGAGGCTGATATACCTGCCTTCCAGCACTCTCTTATACCCTTCTGGACTGACTCTGTCACAGCAGCAAGTCTACATAATAGCAGACATATTACCATGAAAAGGAATACAGTACTGATATAATCTCAGCCATTTCCCCAAATCCTTCCCACATACTGTAATCACCATCTCTCATCTTATATTGTAAGCTTTTGGGGGGCAGGGATGGTCTTTTTGTCTGTGTTTGTGCAGCACCTAGCAGAACAGGGTCCTGGGTCCACTATCAGCAAGAGAAATTCACAACAATCTGGATTGAACTATTAGCAGTTAACACCCTTACTCATAACCCACCTGTAACATATTAGGAAAATCACTCAGCTATGCTCACTGTATCAGACAGTATCCAAGGCAACAGATTTAAAAGAATCAGTGTGGCTCTTTGTCTATCATCAGGAGATGATGAACCAACAAAACTGGTGAAATTTCAGTACAGCACCTAGCTCTAAAACCAGAACAGCAGCACATGACTATTCCTGATGCTGCAGGAGCAGTTGTACACAAGATGTTCTCAGCAATCCTTTTCCAGAAAGGGACAGGCAGATAGCAGTGCCTAGAGATGGTTTCTTAGAGTGCTTTAATTGCTAATAAATAGCGAATTGCCATTGGCTTCTTACCTCCCTTCCCCCAAATGAAAGCATTATGATTTAATGTATTTTTGCGGGCACTGTGAAAAATCTCCAATCAGGACCAAACCCCCATTATATTAGGTGCTGCATGCATGCACGCGCACACACTGGGGCAAGGAGGAGAAGTGCTATGCCCCTTACTTCTAATTCAAAACAAAATTTAAGAAGTGTGACCATATGAATAAAGTCAACAAGGAAGATGAGGGAACACACTGTTACAGTCATTAGTTATAACTTGATGGATCCAAACCATTTGATACTGTTTTTCTTGCCCTTTATAAATAAATCAAATCAGCTATCCCTGACTGCAGCTCAAGATAACCATCTCTGGCTGTTCTATAGGATCATGCCGTAAAAGCAGGTAACATCTGAGCAGTGTAATAGCAGAGGATGGCAATCATGCAAAATTAACAAAGAGAATCCAAGGTACAGTATCATTTTCTTAATTCCAGGAAATGGTTGGGAATAAGGAGCCATAAACAGAACTAGAAATGTATGGTAATATATACACCCTGCTACAACCACTATTCTTTCAGAATCCTATAAAGCAATTTCCCATGTCAAAGATAGATTTTAATGAAACTGCTGGCAAACTCCATCTCCCTCCCTCCTGAAACACATTTACACACTGCTACAATAAACATTTAACAATTATCCCCATCTTCTGTCTCCTGACAGACTGTGCTTGGGTTCTTAATCAAAAAAGATAAATAAAGTAAGATACAGGGCTATTAGTCCACTCCCCAGAACCGTAACCAGACAGGCAATAAACCGAAAGAAGGTATAAAATCTCAGTAGCAATTCCTTGCCCAGTCAGCCTCAACAATGAGCCTATCATCTCATCACTAGTATCATGTAGCCAAAAGCAATGTGTATATACTTGCAGATTGCTGCCTACAGACCCCTAAGTTACTCCAGCACATCTGCAGACAGGTTGAAAATCAAGCAGAGTTAGGAATGCTAGCAGAATTTATAAGAAAAGGTGTACGGAAAGACTCCATTATTCTCAGTAACTCACCTACTGACTGTGGTAAGATTTACCTAGAGAGGAAGACAACTGCCAGAGGCTGCCACATTTAGGAAGGAAATATAGTAAGGTGGTTTGGTTTGTGTGTTTTGGGTATATTTTATTGATAACCTTAAGATTTGAGGTCTTCCTTTTTTAAGCCCATCAGAAGACAAACACAGATGGAGTTCAATATAGGAATTTATTCTCTGCTTATTGTGCATAGATTAGTAAAGGCAGAGAGGGACTGTGCATGGAAAAATGAAGCAATAATGCAGAAGCTGATGCACAGAAAAGCTAAGAGATGTGTCCAAGGCATCACAGTGAGTCAGTGGCAGAGCTGTGAATAGAACTACAATCTCCTGACTAGTCCAGTGTAGTCTAGTGCCCTCTCCACTGGACCAATGAAGAAAAGTGCCTGGAAACACTTTGGAAATTAAGGAATTTATACTTCAAAGACACACCTCTGGTGTACGCTTTTGGGAATTAGACCACAAGGAACAGGATACCTTGTCAGAGCCTCTTCACCTGAGTTAACTGGTAACTCTGCACGCCAGACCCACTGGAGACAGCAGTGATCAAACAATTTTTGATAGAATTTCAATTTTAGATAATTTTGCTCTAGCACATTTCACCATTTCATGTGCTTATAAAGCTTTAATTTGAAAATTATAATGCCCTGAGACTGTACTGTATTACCAAGGGAACAACCCCATGTCTTCAATATCTTTTCAACCTGCCTCAGTGCCTTTTCTAAAGATTTTAAATAAAAGGAGACTGATAAAAAAATCTTAGCTTTCCCATCATATAAAAATTCAATTTGTCCAACTGCAGGCTGTTCTAATTAAACGCAGGATTCTAAAAAATATTTGAACCAGACTCATCATGAAAATTATGTCTCAGACAAGGTAATTTACTAAGAATATTGCAGCATAAATATGATAGGTTCAAATTGTAATGGATAACAGGAAAGATATTTTTACAAGGATTTTTGAATTAACAGAGCACAAATATGAGTTTATAGACATTCTGAAAGCACCTAAGATGACACACTATGCAGATCAAAAGCATACCCTCCAAATTCATTTTCATTATTTTAATCATAAAAGTTCTTATGTCCATTATAAATATTTCTACATGCATTATTTTCAAATTTCAAGACTGCCTAAGAAAACCATTTACTTTACTCTTCTTTTTTTTTTTTTCCAGATTATGGAAAAAAATGAGAAAAAGTTGAGTACCTCTCAATATAACATAACTTAACAAATACAATGTGCACAGCATTCTCCTCATGTCTCAAGGCAGGAAACTGCAGAAGGCAATGCAGTTATCCTCACAGCTGAAATATGTGCACTGTTAAGTCCTCATGGGCATCAATAAAAGCTATTACACAGGCTACACCTAGGATCCATATATATATTAGGGGACAAATTCTACACGGATTTATATCCCTTACACACACAGACTTCAGAGCGGCATGACTTCAATGTAACGTGCTTCAACAAGCACCTTGACCTCCACTGTTCTCCCCTATCACCTCTTGCAAAACCATTGACTTTAAAAAGGTTGCAAGGGATATCAGCCTGTACAGAATTTGGCCATGTGTCTGTAAGAATCTGAAGGAATATATCTATTGCCTCTGGTCTTATACATCTAGAGCAGGTAAAAAACAAAAAAAACCCCACACCTTTTCCATTAAAATGTTTGTGAAAAGAATTGTCCCATTTTTGTAAATTTTCTAAATGTGAAATTTTTGACTCGCTCTACTTATAATCTTTATAATGGCCATCCAATAAAGGATAACAAATATTTCAACAGGTCTGACATTTCAGGCATAACTTTCAAGCAGAAATAGTGAGCCTAATTTGTGTGTGCATTCTATTGCACGTGTATGCACAAGCTGGATATTTAAATGTGTACTGTACATGTGTATCTCCAAGTGAGGAACGTAGCTTTTGTAGGCAGAGACCAACTCATAAAATTTAAAAGCATGTATTTCAAATGTTTCGTCCTAAACTCATGAGGTTTAAAGTAACAGTTCCCTGTTAAAATGTAGATTTTAGAAGATAAGCTAACCTATAGCCCAATTCCAAATTCCTTTGTTTGGAAGAATAAGAACATTTGTTTGCTTTTACTAGATTAGCAAAGAAGAAAGTGGAGATGATGAAATTAATCAGAAATCTGAATTTATTTTTATTTTGTTGATGAATATTTGAGCAACTGGCTTCGTTGTAGTGGGGTTTCTCCTATTAGTAATTCAAAAAATATTCCCATATGACAATTCCCTATGGCAAAAATAAAGTGCTTTCACCTTAGATTTACATATTTCTTCTCATTATAGCAACTTCACTGATTCCCTGAATGACCTCACGTCACTTGTAGTTTTTTTGAGTAAAACATTATGATCTAAACATAGGCGATGAGCCGGGGGTGGGGGGAGCGGGGCTCACGCAAGGTCACAGCCCCCTCTTCTCCCGCCCAGATTTCTGCCAGGATGGGAGTCATGCTGAGTGTGGCTGAGGGGGTCATGCCTGGGAATGGCAATGACCCTGCCTTTCTGCTGACTCTTGCTAGGTGGTGCCTGGAACAGGGAAGTGAGACACAGCTGGCATCAGGCTCAAAAGTGAAGCCTGCATGGTGTGCATTTGAGGCTGCAGATGGGAGTTTGCGGCAATGAGAGAAGGAAAGTAGTGGGGCCCAGGGGAGGCAGCCAGGACAGGAGTGATGGGGGAATACAGTTTCAGGGGAACTGCACTTGTAACATATCTTATTTCATTTTTTTCTAGCAGAGTATTTAAACATGCTTAAGTCCAAGCACTTGAGCAATTCCAATGATTTCAGTGGGACTACTCACATGCTTAGAATTGAGCATATGTTTAAGAATTTGCTGGATTGGGGCCTTAATGTCAGAACATATTATAATAAATATTTAAGAGTTGAAAAGTCACACTATTAATCTTTTTGACGTTAATAGCAAAAGGGGGTCAGTTGTGAAGCTTCGATCCAAATTCAAGTTCCTAAACTTCAGATCCAAACCCAACCCACTTCACAAGAGTGTTGGGATTTGAAGTTCTGACCTGGCCCATCATAAAAATAAACCTGAGCTGTGAAGTTCAGGTTTAGGGCCAGATTTAATCTTTTCCATGTTTCTGAGTGGTTTGGATTCTGTGTTCTAATTTTGGGTCTCTCTCTAGTTAAAAGTGAAGTGTAAAGAGAAAACGGAATCGTAGGCAAGCTCAGAAATGTGACTTGAATGTCTCAGCTAAATGGGCTGTGCACAGATTTAAAACAGATTTCTGTGCTCATTTACTTTCCAAAAATTCTTTCTAACTCCTCTCCTCCTATCATGAAATCTGTTTTTACAGATTTGCTAATGATGACCATATTCATCATTCTGTGCTAGTAGATACCAGAAGATGCCAGAGGACACATCATAGCCACCAGGAGAGTTAGCTTGAAATTTCTGGTACTTGTGATGCTCAAGAGCGCCTATGGGCTTGGCTACACTTGCAGCTATAGAGTGTTTTGCGTTAAACCAGCCTTCGGAGAATGCACCAGTCTGTCCACACTGACAGTTGCAAGCGCACTGGCATAGCCACATTCGTGGCTCTTGAACTGGCATTGGGAGTGGTGCATTATGGGCAGCTATTCCACAGAGCTCTTGCCATTCTGGTGCTGTGGCTTGTGGGAATGTAGCGTGGGGTGCAGGGCATTCTGTATCCTGTCCCAATGCCCTATGATGCATCGCTTCTCTTCCCAGCAATCCCTGTGTTTCTGTCCACATTTTGCACCATCTTTCAAAGGTTTCCATGCAGCGTGCTCTGTCTTCCCTTTCAGTCTGTGGGAACAGAGCCTGAACTGCTGAGGAGCATGCTGATGAGTCTCGCCAGCATGTCTCGTTTGGCAGTCAAATTACTCCTTAAGATCCAAACGGACACCGAGGACGACTCCGACAATGATATCAAATTGCGTAACTCATATGACACAAAATTGCTTGTCTCATTCACGGAGATGCTTTCCACCCTGGAATGCCACTTTTGGGCTGAGAAAACGAGCACTGAGCGGTGGAATCACATCGACATGCAAATCTGGGATGACAAGCAGTGGCTGCAGAACTTTCGGATGAGAAAAGCCATTTTCATGGGTCTGTGTGCTGAAATCACCGCCATCCTGCTGCACAAGGACAGGAGATTGAGAGCTGTCCTGCCAATGGAAAAGCAGGTGGCTATTGCAATCTGGAAGCTGGCAACTCCAGACAGCAACCGATCAGTAGCTAACCATCTGGAATGGGAAAGTTGACTGTTGGAATTGTGTTGATGCAAGTTTGCAGGGCCATTAATCACATCCTGCTCAGAACCACCGCGACTCTGGGTAACGTGTACGACACAGTGGCTGGCTTTGCACAAAAAGGGTTTCCCTAACTGCGGTGGGATGATAGATGGGACGCATATTCCTATTCTGACACCAGACCACCTAGCCTCCAAGTACATTAACCGAAAAGGGTATTGCTCCATGGTTTTCCAGATGCTTGAGGATCACCATGGGCGTTTCGCTGACATTAAGGCAGGCTGGCCCAGAAGGGTGCATGATGCATGCATCTTTCAGAACACTGGCCTGTTCAAGAAGCTGCAAGCAGAGACTTTTTTCCCAGACCAGAGGATCACTGTAGGGGAAGTCAAAATGCCCACTGTGATCCTTGGAGACCCTGCTTACCCTTTAATGATGTGGCTCTTGAAATCCTATGTAGGGAGCCTGGACAGCAGCCAGGAACAGTTCACCTACAGCAGTGGCTCTCAACTTCTGCTGCTCAGCACCTCCTTTTTCAATTCCGGCGTCCTGTTGCGCCCGGGGGTATGTCCGCCAAAATGCTGCCGGAGTTGAGCACTTCCGCTTTCAGCAGACACAGAGAAAGAACTATTCCATTTGGCAGATGCAGCATTCCTTTAAATGGCACCGAAAACAACGCTCTTTTAAATAGCGCTGATAGCGGAAGCTTTCTCTTTGCCAGCTTTTTGGCAGACTCGCTCCCGCGTTTGAAGCAGTCGCCGAAATGCCGCCAAAGCCCTTGGGAATTTGCAATCCCTGGAATTGCCCCGTGACCCGTAGAGGGGTCGCGACGCCCATGTTGAGAACCACCAAACTATAGGCTGAACCGGTGCCAAATGACTGTGGTTTTGGCCGTTTGAAGGGTTGCTGGCACTCTCTTTATGGGAAGCTAGACTTGGCTGAAGACAGCATCCCTGCAGTTATATCCACGTGCTGTACCCTCCATAATATTTGTGAAGGGAAGGGTAAAAGCTTCATACAGGCATGGGCCTCGGAGGTTCAACACCTGGAGGCTGAAAGGAGGGGCTGGGGGGCTGCAAGGATAGAGATGCCTTGAGGGAGCAATTTGAGGCTGAAAGCCACCAGTAATGTCTGGTGCTCTGCATAGGAGTGAAGTGCAATGTCTGTTTGCTACACTGATTTGCAGTGCTTGTTGCTCTCCTGGGCTAAGGTATCTTTTGCTTAAGCACTAATAAAGTAAGTAAACTCCATTTATTGAAAATAAAATTCATTTATTGAAAAAAACAAAGTAACACAAATACAAAAAAGGCAAGGGGGTAGGATAGGGAATGGTTCACTCACAGACTTGAGTATGTTCTGCTTTCATACTCTGCAATCCTGTCTAGAGTGCTGTGCACTGAGTGCTGCACTTCAGGATGGCTATAAGGCATGGTGATGAGGGTTCAGTGCAGTGGATAAGGGTCGTAGTTTTTGTGGGTGGGTGGGTGAAGCTATGGGTGTGGGAGGCAGCTGGGGACAGCAAGAACCCAGATGTGGGGGGAAGTGCGTTGGAGAAGACATGGGGGCACAAGGGAAAGAGTTTTGGGGCAAGGGCTTCGGGCGGGAAGAGAGCGGTAGTGCTCCACCTGCATGGCAACAAGCGCCAGGATAGAGTTCGCTTGGCGCTTCATTATGCTGATCACCCATTCCATACTTTGCTGCTAGAGCACCGCGTTTTGCTGCCAGCAATCTTAATTCTTCTGGCAGATCCTCCTTTCACTCTCCCTCCAATTCTGTGCCTTTCGATTCTCTTCCACAGACTGCTGCATCACTTTGTGCAGCATGTCTTGTTTGCTTTTATGCGGCCTCTTCCTGAGTCTTCTCAATCTGTCAGCCAGTGATAAGATGGACAGCTGAGATCTCAAGATTGCGCCTGTAAAGGCAAAATTCAACACTTAACAGAGGCAGCATTGTACACACCAGACAGAGCAATGATTCTCCCACACTTAAGGAGGGCAATCACAGACCATACAAAACCATAATTTGCCTGTCCCAAAGCAAGTAAACATAACCGATGGGAGCCCCAAAAAAGGTGAGTAAGCACAGGGTCCATGGGGACTGATTGTTTCATGGCTGTACTGTCCTCTGGGTTTCTGTGCCTTGGGGAGGGCCAATAGTTGCAGGGGGCATCTACTCTGAACACTGTCCGAACATTTTCCACAGGATTTTGTTCTGGAAGATCTCTGTCTGTTGAGGGTGACTGGGGAAGCAAGGGAGGGTCTTCTACTACAATGCGGCTTCCACCCTGGTCCATACACAGCTTGCCTGTGTGCAGCAGTGGTCCCCCTGCTCCTCGCGGCAGAGTGGCGTAGACAAGTTAGCCTGATTGGGACAAGAACCATGCTGGCTCTCCCTATAAATCTGCACAGGTGCATTGCCCACGTTCTGGCTGAGACTTTTGAAGAGATCACCAATGCCAATTACTGCAATGTGATACAGCACAATGCCCTACTGCGCATCTAGGCATGCATGCATCCTTTACCCTCCTCGCCCAAAGACCCCACACCTAAAAACTTCCTTCCCGAAAAAAAGCCACTTACCAGACTCCACGACTGGCTGTCTTCCTCCTGGCTTCCTCCTGGCTTGAAAAGAGCTCCTGGATGCATGCCTCCAAGGATTCCAAGGTGTCTCCCGCTGCCTCAGCACCCTCGCTCATGCTTTTCTCCTCCTTCCCCTGCCCCCCTTGCTGTGCTCAGAAGTGTCCATGGTGGTCATTGGAGTGGAGGTGGGATTGCTCCCAAGTATTGCATCCAGCTCTTTGTAGAACTTGCAAGTCGTGAGGGCAGCACTGGAGCAGCCATTTGCCTTGCAGGCTTTGCAGTAGGCATTCCACAGCTCCTTTACTGTAACCTGACACTGTACCATATCCCAGTCATGGCCCCTGTCCATCATGGCCCTTGATATTGTAATTCCTATGGCTGGAGCGCAGCTGGGACTGGAGAGCTTCCTCCCTCCAAACACGGATGAGGGCCAGCACTTCACCACTGCTCCATACTGGGGATCGCCTGGCGCATGGAGTCATGGTCACCTGGAAAGATGCTCAGAGCACTCCACACCTGGCTGAGCAAACAGGAAGGGGATTTTCAAAATTCCCAGGGAATTTAAAAGGTTGGTCAGCTGAGGACAAGGCAGAAGAGTTCAAAAGTGATGACCAGAGTGACTAGAATAGGCATTGTGGGACACTTCCGGAGGCCAGAGCACATTAGGCGGAGGCTGGAGGCCAGAGCACATTAGGCGGAGGCTGGAGGCCAGAGCACATTAGTTAGAGCACATTCGGCATCCACACTGGAACTGCAGCGCTCCAGGAGGAGCGCAACAAATGTTATTCCTCTCAGGGAGGCGGAATGCCAGGAGTGCTCCAGCTGTGGAGTCGGAGCGCTCTACGTGCCTTGCTAGTGCAGACAGGTAGTAAGGTAGAGCACTCTGGGCAGCTTTATTGAGCCATAACTCGCAAGTGTAGCCAAGCCCTGTGTCTCCTTATAAACCCAGAACAAAGAGCAGATTTCAAATTGAGAGAGAAAATAATTGTACACAATTAAAAATGATTCCTGACTATTATTAGGTATTGATATCATCACAAGATCTCTAAAAAGATCATATCAAAGGATTGGTTTACAAATATCTCTGTTCTTCAAACTGATAATACATCAGTACAATCCAGAGCTGCTTCATGTGTAGTTCTCTTTTAGAAGTCTCCACCTGCTGTTACACAGTATCATAAAACATGACATCAAAATGTAGCTCCAGAAATCAAAACTCCCTTGTCTCTAGTACCTGCCTTGAACCCTGTTGCATGCCATCAGAACCTTTAAATTGTGACACACACACAGACACACACACTATTAGCAGTTACTAGTCACCTAAGGAAGAAAAGATCAGTGGGTCAATGAAACATCCTCAACAAGTTAACACGATACATGACTGTTTGAATTCAATAGACTCAAGTCTGTGAATAAGTAAAATCCCAATTCTTCTTGGCTACTTGGTAAGCAAAACATTCTGAATTGATTGTAGAGATATTTTCCAAGTTAACTTAACACCCCTGTAACTGAATTTTAAAAGACACATTAACAACTAGATGGTCAATAAATAGGGCAGTTGCTGGATTAATTTACTCACTGCCTCTGAATTGTTTTTGAAATAGTGATAAAAATAGCTTCTGTTTAAAGAAGATAAAATACAGTGACATAATTCATTGCTGTGTTAACAAATCAAAAACGGTATACTAAATATTTTCACTCACCTACCACTATGTCATTCACTTTTAGTGTCACAATTTTGTTTTATACCAAGTCCTATTTCTGCAAACACTGAAATACTTGCTTAACTTAAAGCACGTGCGTGTTTGCAGGATTGTAGTCTAAATGTAACACATCTCAAAGGTAAGACAAAACTAAGAGATTGGTTTCTTTATATAAACTTACAAAAAATTAGAAACAATACCACTATACTAGAGAAGCCATCTTATATAAGAAAATGTGCAAACTAATATTAAATACATAAAAAGGACTTCAAAAGCTATAGAGAAATTAAAAACATAGTCCTCACTTCTCAATATTTATATGAGCTGCATCAGTGTAACCTGGCTTCTTATAGAACTTCTCTCCCAGTTTCTCGAACGTTTTAAGATACTGTGCCCCTTTAGTGTCTTCTGTAAGACCAATGGGTACAAGAACTGGACTTCTCCTAACAAGTTCTCTCCCACTGATTCATGTTCCAAGCACAGTTCTACCAGGATCAGTCAACACAAACTTATCCCGAAGATAAGGTTACCTCCAACTGGGCTTTTCTATGTAAGATACCAATCCACTAATAAAAATACCAGCATTCAATAGAACTATGTCACTGCTACAGGATTCTATGGGATGGTCCAAAAATACCTTACAGAAAAGTGATAATTTTCTATTCAATTCCATGGAACTTTTATATTAAAGATGACAATCAAGATCACTTCACGAACATTTCACATGACAAAAGAATGAAATACTTTTCCAGATGACTGACTCTACCGGCTGATAAAGTCTTCAGTGAGAAAGAGCTCATGAGGAGATCTATCTGAGACAGAAGGCAGAAAGTTTAGTCTTAGGAGAGGGGGAAGTATTTTTGCTTTGCCCACCTCCTAATCTAAACCAGAGGCTGTAGATTGTCACAGGGAGTCTGTGGATTTAAAATGTCCTAAGTTTCAGGCAGGAATTTTATTTTATTATTGTTTACAAGTAATATATGACAATTTACTGAAAGGATCTGCCTGACGGCATATTTTTTGCTTAACTAAGCTGACTGATATAGAACATGGATTTGCAAACTTAGATAAAACACAACCCCCTGAAGCTTTTCAGAAAACAGAACCCAGAGCAACTGTACATTCGCCACAGAGAATACATGCTAGTATATTGAAAGATGTTGTAAGAACCCTGTATTGGACGGTTTTGGCATTTAGAATCATTTTTCTATTAACTCAGTTGCAATTTATCACAGCAATCATTGATCTGTTAGCTATTACAGGCATTGGTAAGTCTGTCATTTAAAAGAGACAGAAGGTTTCTGCAGTATTACCCATATGTAATACAAGCACTTCCTAGTGATTACTTCTAACATATGTTTGATAGGATTTTACAAGGGGGCTAAGGGTTTGCTTCTCAAAACAATGTAAGAATGGAAGAAGCTTTCTGGTAGGTGGCTAGCTGAACTCCTTTGAGAATAATTGTTTTAAATGCTGCTGGAGTATTGTTACCAATATTAACTAACTTTGAGATCTTGTGATAAAAAAGCGATCTAAAAGCACTTTACATAGGAGGACAGTATCATTATTCTCATTTTATGATGGGCAAACTGAAGCACTGAGGGGAATCAACTTCCCCAGCAGACCAATGGCCAACCCAGGAATAGAACCCTCTTCTCTTCAATATCAGTCCAGTGCTCTATCCACTAGGCCATGCTGCCTCCCCTATTGTACTGTTAGAGCACTTAAACCCTGGTATAGGCATCTCTGTTACTATTTAAATAAAAATAAATATGGAGGTAGTAATGTTGTTTATTTTCCCAAGGCAAGGTGCAAGTGTTTGTGTGACCACTATATACCAATCAAAATAACCACCCTTCCTGTTTAGTCTGTTTCCGTGATATATTTATTTTCTTCTCTTTCTTTTTAGAGAATTTTGAACCTACTAGGAGGATTTTTCTGAGGCGCTACCTCTAAGTGTTGCTACTTAGCAACAAAATTAAAAAGTTTTGCCCATTTGCATCTGTTTCATCAGCACTCCTCTGAATAACAGCAGCTTATCTCCACAACAACTGTACCCAGTTAAATGTGCAGCCTTGCAAGGGGCAGATCACACACCTTGGTACATTTTCATCTGTTGTGAGTTTGGGAAATTACTCGATATGTACAAATGTGTGACCAAATTTAAAAGATATCACTATAGTTGAGCCATTGGCAGGGGAGATGACAGTACACTAGCAACTCGATCAGTGGCAAACTGGCAATATGCAAACTAGAATCACTGCTAAACCAGCTGGGAGGCAACCACGAAGTGAACTGAACGTTGGGTTCCCATTAGGTTGCATCCTACTGCCTAAGAGCAGCAAAATACACTCTCTTAGACCCCCCAGAAACCCAAGCATAAGGGAGAAGGTGCAGGTCACCCACTCCTCCTCCTACTGTGCTCCTGTCCCATCATCTCCCACCAGTCAGAGCAGTTCCTCCATTCTGAGCTTGTCTCTGGAGCAGCAAATTGCTACTGCAAGGGGCAGTAGAACTAGCTTCACTTCTTCTAATAGTAGTAGCTGATCTTTCCCAAAAGCTGTGCGTTGTGCAGACATGGGGAAGATGAGAGGAGGAAGAAGTTTCAGCTCTCAAACCGTCAGCCCCACAACCCACTCAGCAGCCTAACCCTCAGCCACTCCAGGAATACCAACCCCAACCACCACCATCTTTAGGGTATGTCTACACTACACACCATTGGTGGCAGCGTGTAGCACATAGGTAGCTACAAATCACAGTGAAAAGCCTGCTGTATCCATACTGCAGTATGCAGCTATGTGTGTCAGTAAAAGGCTCTGGCAGAGAGGAGGCAGAAGGGAAAGCTGTTACAAGGTGTTTTTCAGCCATTTTAGTGACCACAAACAAACAAAGACTGGGAACCGTATAGACCAAGAGTAAAATCGACTATTGCTGAAGAGGCAGAAGGGGTGCCTCAAGCCAACTAAAGCAAAGGTAAGAAGCAGGTTTGGCATGGAAATCCAGCACCACTCTTTTAATGACATTCATATTTTTAAAGGTAATAATTATTATCATGGTGTGACCATGACGTCAGCTCCTAGCATTTGCACCACAATCCTAATCTGATTGCCTAAAACCGAGGGCGGTGTGAAAGCCCAGAATTAGAGGGAGCTGAGGTGACCCAGTCAGTTCAGCAAATACAGTTAGGTGTATTAGGGCAGGGTCAATGCCATTATGCTAAGTCCTCTACAAATCAATCCAGTGACACGATCCTTCTCTCAAAGGGATTACAGACTCAGGTGCTGGGTCATGGATATATTTAGCAGGTGAAGAGAAACAGAGCATAGGCATGGCAGCCCAGTCTCTTCACCAGCATCCACTTTCCTAGTAGTGGGTTCCTCTTAGGGTCAAACACAACTGCTTAGGAGTAATGGGACAAGACTGCAGCAACCACAGCCTGTTTTAGTGGAGGTGAAGGCACTAATAGTGGGTTGCCACAAGAATGGATCTAATTTTGTTCCTCTCAGGGACGATATTTGCCAGGGGTTAGCACAAAGACTTAATATCTCATCATAATGTGAAGAGAGACAGCCTTTTTTAAGTTCTGTTTTTACATGACTAGTACATTTAAAATGCTGGACTGAGCAATTACTGAACCTTTTGTGGAACACAGTGTTATTTTATCCATATGCCACAATACAACAGAGCCTAAGAACTGGTATTCCAATGGACATTTCCCATTTTAGCACACTAAAAAGCCAAAAGAGAGAAGGTGGCCTCAGATATTAAGTTTTCACTGTCAATTTATTCTGACTGTGCCAGCACAAATAACCTATTTCCAATAAAATAATCATTAGTTACAGTGCCTCAGACTCTTCATCCATTTTAATTTTCTAGTGCAAAGCAAACTATGAATTCAAAATGGGCAGTAAGCACCTCTAGAAAGAATCCAAAATCACAGCACACCCTAAGAGTTGTGTACTATCACTGTACCCTACTTTCAATCTAACTATAGTAGCTGAATAGAACATGTCAAAGGTGGCTTATGTTTTTCTGCTTATTATAGTCTTATTTCTCCTCCAGAACTTAATTTTAACAATAGTTGAAACATTAATTGAAGCCCGACCCAAAGCTTGTTGAGGTCCTTCCATTGTTTTCTATGGGTTTTGGATCACTAGTCAGCAAAAATTAATTCACTACATGAATACATCTTGTTCATTTTTGAAGTATCATAACAGAATGCTTCTTTAAGCAATAGCAGCAAATAACTAAAAAAACCAAAACATGTTATGGTTATTTAAACTTTCAAAATAACACCTCCATATATTAATCATGTGTTACATTTTTGGAAGCTTTTTAGGCTTCTGCATAAAGCCAGCTGTCAAATTAGAACTTACTTAATCAATTTAAGGTTTAATAATCTTCCCAGCACAGTGAAGTTGAATACTTTCATATTATTCACGACAGTTACTTGAGTATACTTAGAGCCCATTAATCAATCACTTACTGAATACGGTTTAAGGATATACTGCAAAATGCATAAAAACAGACTTCAGGGTCTGCCCCCCAGAGAGGGGTGCAGTGGAATGTCTTGGAGATGTGGGGGTTTGCAGCAAGTCTGGGCCAGCCCCCTGGGAGCATGGAGGGAGCACCACCCAGCCCCGAGTTCTGCACTGGCCTATCTCCAGTCGCAGCCACCTAGACCCAAAGTCCAGACACCCGCAGTAACTGGCCTCGACCCTCCACCACCAGGGAGCGGGAAGAGCAGCAACTGCTGTTGGAGCCTGGAGAAGCACTCAGAGACAGCTCCGGCAAGAGAGATACCAGCAGCTCCCCCATCTTGCCTGGAGAGTGACTTCCTCTCCCTTGCCCAGCCCCATTAACCCCCCCAACTCCCGAACAGGGATCCCCCTCCCCTGCCCCAGTCACACCACACCATAGCCTCCCCCTTCATCCTACCCACTCACCCTCCACCCCAGATGGGGGGCAGTGTGCAATTTAAAAATTGGGAGACCATTGTTCTACAACAATCTAAACACTTCTAATGTGGTACGTAGGGTCTGACAATAGCATTAAGAATGGCTATATAAATGTCCACAAAGGACTTCCAACTCTCCATCACTTTTTGTTTTAGGCACTATTTCATTGGTATCCATTAAACTTGTTCCTGTATTATTCACCTACTATACCTTCTTCAACAGGGTAACAATCCTGATGGATAGGAGAAGTGGTAGATGTGGTATATTCTTGACTTTAGTAAGGTTTTTGATACTGTCTCGCATGACTCTTCCATGAACAACCTAGGGAAATACAACCTAAATGAAGCTACTACAAGATGGGTACAGAACTGGTTGGAAAACCGTTCTCTTGGGAGATACAAGCAGAAACCTTCTGGAATTTTTTTGATTAGCTTTAACATTTTGTAACATAATTAGCTAACCAGCTTCAGATTGGAAATAAAGTATAAAATTTTAATGCTGACAGTAATTAACCATTGAAACAATTTACCTCGGGTGATGGGGAACGCTCCATCATGGACAACTTTTAAATCAAGATTGGGTGGGTCTCTAAAAGATCTGCTCTAGGAATTATTTTGGGGAAGTTCCATGGCCTGTGTTATGCAAGAGAACAGACTAGAAGATTGCAATGGTCCATTCTGATCTTGTAATCTATGAATATATAAACTTACATATATGTCAGTATATTTCCAAGCATCCTGGCTAGACCATTCTTGTAGCTATACCTTAGTATTTGCTAAACCTGATATTTGCAGGAGTGTGTAATGACTTAAAACTAAATTATAATTGTATTAATGTAATTTTTGCATCAATATTGGGGTATTTCCCCTACAACATGTATCTGAGTTATAGCTCACTGTCAGCTCATTTTATGCAAGGTGGAAAGCTGCAGCTGAAGCAGATCATTATGCAATAGGAGGATAGCATAGCAAACACTGCCAAGCAGGAAATGATAAACTCTTGAAAGGGAAGGAAGAGAAGAAAAAAACAAGAACAAGTAATAGAAATAAAACAAAGAAGTGGGAAGAAAAAGTAACTTTAAAAATGATGAAAATGGCAAAAAATTAAGTGTTCAAAATTTCTTTTTATTACTATTTTGTGGTATAGAGCTGTATATTTTGATAACCAGTATTTATTAGAGTCAACTGCATTCCATGCACAATTAGTTGAAACTATCTAAACTTACTCTTTGCTATATGGTCAAGAATCAGAGGGGTAGCTGTGTTAGTCTGGAATTGCAGAAGTGACAGAGTGTTCTGTGGCACCTTAAAGACTAACTAAAGTATTAGAGCATAAGCTTTCGTGGGCTAGTACCCACTTCGTCGGATGCATGCAGTGGAAGTATCCAGGGGCAGGTATAAATAGGTAGGCAAGAACCAGGTAAAAGATAACAGGGTGGGTCCAATGAGGCTGAATCAGCTGTTAAATCTAATCAGGGAGGGTGAGGTATTCCTCTAGCAGCTGAATTGGAGGTGTGAACAGCGAGAGAAGAGAAGCTGCTCTTGTAGTTAGCTAGCCATTCAAAAATCTCTATTCAGTCCCAAATTGATTGTGTCAAATTTGCAAATGAATTGCATCTCCAGTTTCTCTTTGCAGTCTGGTCTTAAAGTTTTTTTGCTGCAAAATGCTGACCTTTAAGTCTTTCATGGTGTGTGCAGGGAGATTGAAGTGCTCTCCTACAGGTTTTTGTATATTGCCATTCCTGATATCTGATTTGTGTCCATTTATCCTTTTTCATAGGGACTGTCCAGATTGACCGATGTACATAGCAGAGGGACATTGCTGGCACATAATGGCATATATTACATTGGTAGATGAGCAGGTGAATGAACCAGTGATGGTATGGCTGATCTAGTTAGGTCCTGTGATGGTATTGCTGGTGTAGATATGTGGGCAGAGTTGGCATCGAGGTTTGTTGCATGGATTGGTTCCTGAGCTAGAGGAGTTATGGTGCGGTGTGCTGTTGCTGGTGAGAATATGCTTGAGGTTGGCGGGTTGTCTGTGGGCCAGGATTGGCCTGCCTCCCAAAGCCTGTGAAAGTGAGGGATTGTTGTCCAGGATGGGTTGTAGATCACTGATGATGCGTTGGAGAGGTTCTAACTGAGGACTGTAGGTGATGACCAGTGGTGTTCTGTTTTTTTTTCTTGGGCTTATCTTGCAGCAGCAGACTTCTGGGTACACATCTGGCTCTGTTGATCTGTGTCCTTATTTCCTTGTGCGGGTATTGTAGTTTTGAGAAAGCTTGGTGAAGATCTTGTAGGTGTTGGTCTCTGTCTGAGGGGTTGGAGTAAATACGATTGTACCTCAGTGCTTGGCTGTAGACAATGGATCGTGTGGTGTGTCCGGGATGAAAGCTGGTGGCATGGAGGTAGGCGTAGCTGTCTGTAGGTTTTCGGTATAGGGTGGTGTTGATGTGGCCATCATTAATTTGCACCGTGGTGTCTAGGAAGTGGACCTCTCGTGTAGACTGGTCCAGGCTGAGGTGGATGGTGGGGTGGAGGCTGTTGAAATCATGGTGGAATTTTTCCAGAGTTTCTTTCCCATGGGTCCAGATGATGAAGATGTCATCAATGTAGTGTAGATAAAGAAGGGGCGTTAGTGAACGAGAGTTGAGGAAGCATTGTTCCAGGTCAGCCATAAAGATGTTGGCATACTGTGGGGCCATGCGGGTGCCCATAGTGGTGTCACTGGTCTGGAGGTATATATTGTCACCAAATTTGAAATAATTGTGTGTGAGGATAAAGTCACAGAGCTTAGCAACCACTTGTGCTGTGTCTTCATCAGGGATACTATTCCTGACAGCTTGTAATCCATCTCTGTGTGGGATGTTTGTGTAGAGAGCCTCTACATCCATGGTGGCTAGAATAGTGTTTTCTGGAAGGTCACCAATGCACTGTAGTTTTCTCAGGAAGTCGGTGGTGTCACGGAGATAGCTGGGAGTGCTGGTGGCGTAGGGTCTGAGTAAAGAGTCCACATATCCAGATAGTCCTTCAGTGAGAGTGCCAATGCCTGAGATGATGGGGCGTCCAGGATTTCCAGGTTTGTGGATCTTGGGTAATAGATAGAATACCCCCGGTCGGGGCTCTAAGGGTATGTTAATTTGTTCCTGTGTTACTGTAGGGAGTGTCCTGAGTAGATGGTGCAGTTTCTTAGTATATTCCTCAGTGGGATCTGAGGGAAGTGGCCTGTAGAAATTGGTGTTGGAGAGTTGTCTGGTAGCCTCCTTTTGGTAGTCAGACCTGTCCATGATGACAACAGCACCTCCTTTATCAGCCTCTTTGATTATGATGTCAGGGTTGTTTCTGAGGCTGTGGATAGCATTGCGTTCTGCTCGACTTAGGTTGTGAGGCAGACGATGTTGCTTTTCCACAATTTCTGCCTGTGCACGTCAGTGGAAGCATTCTATGTATAGGTCCAGTCTGTCATTTCGACCCTCAGGAGGAGTCCATGTGGAGTTCTTCTTCTTGTGCTGCTGGTGGGATGGTGTCTGTGTATGAGTGCGCTGTTCTATGTTGTCTTGAAAGTATTCTTTGAGTCGGAGATGGCGAAAGTAGCCTTCCAGATCACCGCAGAATTGTATCTTGTTTGTGGGGGTGGTGGGGCAGAACGAGAGTCCTCGAGATAGGACAGACTCTTCTGCCGGGCTGAGTGTGTAGCTGGATAGATTGACGATATTGCTGGATGAGTTAGGGGTACCATTGTTGTGGCCCCATGTGGCAGGTAGGATTCTAGATAGCTTGCAGTTCTTTTTCTTTTGTAGAGAGGTGAAGTGTGTAAAATAGATCTCCTGTCTTATTTTAGTAAAGTCTGTTTCTGTGGAAGGTTGGATGTTTACGAAGGTCTCCAGGTTGGAAAGTTCTTTTTTGATGTTTACCTGTTTGCTGTACAGGATGCTGATCAGGTGGTTCCTCAGTTTCTTTGATAGTGTCTGACATAATCTCTCACTGTAGTCTGTGCAGTATGTAGAAAGTAACGGATTTTTCACATTCAGTCCATTAGGTATGATGTCCATCTGTTTGCATTTGGAGAGAAAGATGATATCTGTCTGTATTTGTGCAAGTTTCTTCATGAGGTTGATGGATTTCCACTCCATACGGCTAAATGCAGTGCCTTGCATGTTGTCAAGAATCAGAGGGGTAGCCGTGTTAGTCTGGAATTGCAGAAGTGACAAAGAGTCCTGTGGCACCTTAAAGACTAACTAAAGTATTAGAGCATAAGCTTTCGTGGGCTAGTACCCACTTCGTCGGATGCATGCAGTGGAAGTATCCAGGGGCAGGTATAAATAGGTAGGCAAGAACCAGGCACACACCGTGAAAGACTTAAAGGTCAGCATTTTGCAGCAAAAAAACTTTAAGACCAGACTGCAAAGAGAAACTGCAGAGTTGCAATTCATTTGCAAATTTGACACAATCAATTTGGGACTGAGTAGAGATTTTTGAATGGCTAGCTAACTACAAGAGCAGCTTCTCTTCTCTCGCTGTTCACACCTCCAATTCAGCTGCTAGAGGAATACCTCACCCTCCCTGATTAGATTTAACAGCTGGTTCAGCCTCATTGGACCCATCCTGTTATCTTTTACCTGGTTCTTGCCTACCTATTTATACCTGCCCCTGGATACTTCCACTGCATGCATCCGACAAAGTGGGTATTAGCCCACGAAAGCTTATGCTCTAATACTTTAGTTAGTCTTTAAGGTGCCACAGGACTCTTTGTCACTTCTTTGGTATATGTTTACCAGCACAAGTGATCCAAATTTGGCTTGCTCGGACTGTTTTTTCTATGATGGGACACTATCTCCTGAATGAGATAGTAATTTGGAATTTCTTCTCCTCCAATCTGGAAAGTGACAAACTGATAAATGGAATGAAGGCATCAGCTCTCATTCAGTAGGTAATAGACTTAGACAAATACTGTTCAGTTAGAGAGCATTAGCTACTCTCTAACCAAAACTGAATGTAAAAGCAGGGCAGAAGACAGATGATCCCTATCTAACTCACTATATAAAGCTAAATCATGTTTGATGGCAAAGGAGATTAATAGGCATGTGAAACAAAGTGATAATTGTCAAAATTGTATGCAAAGCTAAGACACTGTCTTCTCAGTGTGATATTCGGGTAAGATCTGAAATATACATTGACTTGAGGATAAGTATCTGATCCCCTGGGATTAGTAAGAACCTCACATATGTTTTTACAAATAATCTTCAGTGGCTACTGAAACATCACACAATAAAGGGCACAGTACTTCTATTGTAGTTTAGATTTAGAAGTTTATGGAACAGAATACTTCACTTGAAAAAAGCTCTGCTGTTTGCAAAAACATTTATTTATTAATAAAAAAGTTCAGTGGAAACTGGAAAGGTGCTTCTAGCAACTACAGAAATGTAATTTAGAAATGTTTTATCAATGTACCACCATTTTTTATCTGTAGCTGCAATGCAGCATTTTCTTTAGTATCCAATGCCCAGCTGCCTATCCTCCTCCACCATTATTCATTAAGGAGGAGACCTAGAATAGTGTCACTGCAGGGCAAAAATATTTATTTAATGCAGTCCTGTAGGCATGACACTGTTATATCAGCACTGAAGAAGAGGCAAAGACATTTACTATACACTCTACTGAAACACTTATAGAAAGTTTTATGTTAAATATAATCCATAATAAGTAATAGGGCATTAGTATTGCCATTACATAGCAAAACGATGCTCTCTTTCAGCATATTGAGTGACATAGGGCACTGCTCTGGATAAAGTAGTCCTTAGAAACATACATCTGCAGAACATGCATTTGTTGCCCACATATTACATAAGTGATAACCAGAGATGAACAGAATGGGCATGCTAATATATTCAAGAAATTTGAAAGGAGATTTTTCTGTTCTTTTAATTCTGCTATCTTCCTAGCTAAACAGTTTTACTGCTAATTGACTGCAATATCTACAACTCACACTGAGGATCTTCCGCAACCTCTTCAAACCATTTTTCACCCATCCCTTCTACTCCTCTGTACCAAAGATCTTGTCAGTTTTTCCAGAGATTAAAATTATACCATCCAGAGGGAGTTCTCCTCCTCTGTTTCGTTTCTCTCAGTCTCTTGCCCATTATGTGCTTATGCTTACTTAACTTTGCACATGGTAGCTCTATTGACTTCAAGGGAATTGCTCACAAGAATAAAATAAAGCATGTGTGTAAATCTTTGTAGGATCTGAGCCTAATTATGCCCACATATTCTTATTATGCTGTATTTGTATCACTTTTAAGCTGGTATTTTATTTTGCTTTTCATAAAAAAAGTTGAAAAAGGTGTAAGACTTCCAATGACAAAGTACATGAAAGAAAAATACTACATTCATATGATTGGTAAAAACCTGTTAGCAACAAAAACCAAAAAAGAATTGCATGAAACTATAATCCCAAATATAAAATAAGACTTAATATTGCTGTTCTTTGATGTAGTATTAAGGTTGTGAAAGAAAAAGGAAAAATTCACTTCATGTCATTACGAAAGCAGAAGGCACACGCACACAGCCTAGGAAGACTGAACTTCCTGAGTTCTTTTTGGGCCACAGCCTTTATTTTCAATTCAGTTTAGTGTATATAAAGTCACAGGATGATAAATCTTTCATTCATCAGCAGCCCTGTGGATGGGCAGGTCAGTGCAAAGGGCACTTGGATTGCTTACCCTGACCTATAAGAACCGCTTGGTAGAAGAGAGGTTATTACAACTTTATTTGGTCCTCACTGTCTGAATAATACTTCCAGAAAGGATACCAATTATGTTTACTCTCCATCATTTCCCTCACATGTGGGTACTTAAACACTGGACAGCAACCACCATCTGATTTGCCATTAAATGGAAAACATATCAAGTCAGACTGGATTTGAATAGCAACCTAACATGAAAACCTCTGTATCCCAATTAAGATCTTCAACATCCATTTGCTTCGCTCTTTATTGTAATATAAACATAAGTTCTTAATTTGTTAATGAGCTTGTTTTTCCTCTACTTTATTTTCTTTTTAAATATACTCAGGCTCAGCTAAATAAATATCTAAAACCTAGACATCTAGACTGGAAACAAGGGTACACAACAGAATGCTAATGTTAACTTAAAATTCTTCCTGTGTTAATCCATGTTAAAGCACTAGACTTTGATATACTGTAATTTGTCTTCTCCATATTACATTAGTGAATTGAAGAACACAGGTTATTGACTCAGTCCTTTAAATGTTGCATGTATTTAGTCCATCTGATCTTTCCACATTATGGACACAACACGAATTCCAAAATAATTGTAAGCAGTGTGTGTGTGTGTGTGTGTTCCCAAGTTAAGCAAAATAGCTTCCTGAAAATATTCCAAATTGTTGTTCTACATGGCAGACTAATAGCATGTTAACTTTCAGTTCAAAACAATTAAGACATTTCAATTTATGGGAATACAAAAGATGACATAAAATGGTTAAAATATTTGTTTATCTTTATGTAATATCAACAGCCAAAATGACAATATGAAAAGGTTACTTTAAAAGTTACTGGTGGCTTGACACCATCCAGAACAGCGTGAGTCCAGAGTGAATGTTTATGGTCAAGTACGGAAGCCTATAGAAAGGTTATAACAAATATGCTGACAAAAAATTAAGAAGAGCAAAAAAAATTATATCTAGAGCTGACTAGAGAACGACATTCCTGGTTCGCACCAACTTTTGAGGCTTTGAAATTTGTTTTCATTCCACAGTGGTATGAAAACAAAAAACCTTCGAACGTTTTTGTGAAAATGTAATTGTGTAAGGGGAAGGAACATGTGAGCACCAGTCACACAATATAGCTTGGTGATTAAAGTGCTGGGCTGAGATGTGGGAGACCCAGGGTGAAGTCCCTGTTCTCCCTGTTTCAGATGAGAGTTTTCCCATCATAGATCACTCCAAATCAGGCAGAGCAGGGAGTTAGTCCTGGATCTTCTATATCCCAGGGCAGTACCCTAACCACCACCCTTTAGTCGTCTCCCTCTCTCTCTCTCTCTGTGTCCCCGCACTCCCCACCACGACTCCCCAGCCTGAAAAGAAATGTTCAAAATCTACATTTCAAGGAAACAAATACTTCTCCACAAAATGTTTCAGTTTAGATGAAAACATAATTTTGCCATAATTTCACTTTGGTGAAATGTTTCACCTAATTCTAATTATAGCCCAACAAATATAATGGGCATAGAAATGTGTGTTACATATCACAATGTTTTATTGAATACAACACTTAGTAAAAAACATCAGCTACCACATCAGAATAACACAAGAGAAACTAAAAACACTAACCAGCAAAAAAAGAAGCAAGACAGCAACCAGCCACAAGTCAGACACTTTAAGGCTGGAGGTGCTTGACTCTGTCAAATGTAAAGAACTCGTCACTGAAAGACATGCTAGGAGAAGGTTCTACAAAAGGATGACATTAAAGAGGTGCATATCAGTAGCAAATGGATAATCAGAAGGAAATGTTCTGCTGGGAAACAGAACAACTTTTCTGAGGATTATGGGATAGCTGGTTATCATCCAACATTGTCAAAACTAGATCTTGGCATTTGGGAATCTTTGTCTTTGTAACTGAAACAAGATGCTTTGGGGAATATTGCCAGTTCCTTACAAGTAGTGTATCATCAACCTATGTCTTAATGGTACTGAAACCGAGGCCTGATCAAGGAACTGCTATGATGGTTTTAGAGGTACCAAGGACTGCCACCAATGTGAGGGAGTATTGCTTGTACCTAACTGGGTGCCAGCTCCCTGACACTACTAGCCTGTTAGCCATTCAAGCACTCTCTGCTGCAGGTTAACCTGCAAGGCAAAGTAACAACAGCTGCATCCCAGTCCTTGAGTTGCTTCGAAGTGTTCCCTTGAAGCATGCAGCCCTTATTCACTGAATATTCACAGAAATAGGTCTGCTGTCCCCAAAGGAACAATGTATACATCAGCTAGTATCATTCAACTCGAGATCAGCATCTTGTTTAATATCACAGCACTTTGATGTATTTATAGAGAAAACAAAAAATAAAAGATTATCAAAGATTCAAGAGATGGTATAATAAAACAAAATCATAGCATGCTTTCTAGAGACTAAACTTACTAGCACATTGACTTCCTGTCTAAAGAAGTTTGTCATCCTCGAAGTCCTCTGCAGCATTTCAATGAAGGGTGGCTGAAAGCCTGTTTTCATGAATGTAAACACACTGCCCATTTACTTCCCAGATGCAGAGTAAGGCGATGTCTGTCTTCTTCCCTTCTATTTATATTCCCCAAAGTTCAATGTCTGTACTCAGAGACAGTATGAGTCAGTTTGTTTTGCCTCTGTGATGCTTCCCTGTTGACTTCACATCTCTTGATAACTTCATATACAAATGGGCACTCATTGGGTTAGTTTACAATGCTTAATTTACATCTGACAGACGTAAGTGAAAATACAACTCTTGTCTGACAGAAAACCTTGTTCTTCACCTCTGCTGGTGACTTTCACACACAACTTCTTGCATAGTACCTGTACATACATTTCACAACAATATTCGTGACTACTAACCTCCCACCCCGACTTTCATTTAAGACCTCACATGACATTCTTTGGTGAACCAGAATGTAACCCAGCTGGCACTAAAGGGTTCTGGGGTCACCGCAGCATTTTGTCATGGTTTGCTGTGTCATTTCCTCATCCAGCCAGTGAGTATTCTGTTGTTTTCCTTTACTCTTTCTTTCCCATTTCTGAGGTGAGGGCCTCTTCGCCTTTTAATTAGTATAACAAGTCCACACTCACTACATCAATTACTCCAAGATATAAAGATGTTTTATATCTACATACTGTTCTGCACTAAACATTTGTTTTAAAATGTTTTCTGAGACAAAACCACATAAAGAACCAAAACACTGGTTTTTAAAATGAGCCTTATACTGCAATCTCAGTACTAAGCACAGTACTTGCAGTAACATGCACTGTGATTAGTAGCGTTTGCAGGATTAGACCCTCAATCCCTTAGAGAAGGCTGCCTGTTTACTATACTAATGATGCATGATTCATCTTGGGAATTTTTGCACATTTTCCCCCTATGTAGTATCTTTCTATTGTTGATTAGTACCAAATTGCATCTAAGATTCCTGTGCAGCATTCCCAAAGATTTTTTGTGTATTATGAAAACTTCTGTTAGGGTCCCTTCCCACTTCCATTGTGGTCAGCAGAAGGATCAAGACTTATCTCTGCTATCCAGCAATTATTCCCGCTAACATGCGAGGCGGAGGTTACTGTCCACAGGGTGACTAGATAGCAAGTGAGAGAAATTGGGACCGTGGATGAGGGGTTAACAGGCCCTGAATATCACGGCTGTCCCTATAAAACTGGGACATCTAGTCACCCTAGCTGTGTGCACACTTCCTCCCCAATACAGAACACTTTTGTGCTTGCTATAATCTACCCCTCATTGAAAAAGTGGGTATAATCCCAGTGCTATAAATCAGACACTTATTTAAACTCTTTAAAAAAATATCAAGGCCAGATGAAGACAATTATTTATTAATTAACGCTCAGAGCTAGACTTAAAATATTATATTTTGTTACTTAGTAATATTCTCTCCTGGTTAAATATCCTAACGTTTTTATCTGCTATAGTTTCACTTCATTTTCTCCTCTTTCTTTGTTATGCATGCTTTAAATTTGTTATATTTACACTGCATCTTATATAAAGCAATCCTTGCTTTACCAACACATTGCACTGTATATGTCATAGAAAAGGACTGCAAAATTTAAATAAAATAGTTTATCAAAGATTAAACAAAACTGACTTTGGTTGATTTTAAGAAAGTCTGGCTTCAGTACTGAAGCCACAACTTCCTAAATTTGAACACCTCAAGGCTAAGGACTGCTGAACTGTTCCATAAGCTGTTCTGAATCTTAAATTCATCAGGCTATTGCCGTTATTACCCTTGGCTTGTCCTTGAGATGGCTGTCTACACCAATGACTCACCCTGCTTCAGCATTCATTCTACTGTCAGAAAATTGAGCTGAGTGACATAGAATTAATCATGCACAGAACTGTGTGCGCGCTAAAGACAACTTCAAGAATCCTAGGGCAACAGAAAGGAAAACTGAGCAATCAAATTCTGGTTGATGCTGCTTTAGAAATGTTATCAGCAATTTAATTTGCCTGCCTTCAAAATGGGTTCTTAACTCCCATTAAATTTATCTGCAAGAAAGAAGAATGAGATCAAGCTTTGCTTTTATAAGCAGTCAATTTAAGGCAAGAAAGTATATAGCTAGAAAAATTTGAGTCAGCTGGCCACTACCTTTGTTAATGAATCTGTTAAAAGCAACAGACAGAGCAGTGCAACAGTAAAATTGTTGGTGGGCTGCCTTGCTCCTGACACATCACCACCGCTTACAGTAATTGTTTGGCTATTTCTGCATATTGAATCTTTTGTGGCTAATTGTCTCAGACGTGTATAAAAGAGGACCAAATGTTTTTGATGATTTGGTAGTACACAAGGACAGGGTTTCAGAGGAATATTCTGTCCAGAGCTTCAAATTTGAACATTGTTATCAGGTATGCTAACCCTGATCTATGGGAGAAAAATGTTCACGGAATGATGACATAGAACGCTTGCTGATGTGTTTGATTTCCTATAAACCTAACATATTTGTAGGTGGATTTGCTTCTCAGCGAGCAAGTATAAAACTCTCATTTACAACCAGTGATCTGAACTGTATCACCTATGGGGAAGTATACCTTTGAAAGGCTCAGGTTGTCTGATGCAGAGGCTCAGGTTGTATAACACAGTGGCCGTTGGAATTGTGACACTGAATGAAGCAGATGTCTGTCAAGCACCTTGTCTCTGGGTGATTACCAACCACCACATCACCTATGGGTCTCCACACAAATAACCTCTCCTGCTGTTATGCTCAATGAACTATGAGTAAATGATGATTGTGTGTGTGTACCTTGCCAAGCTTAGTTGGTACCTGAACCATGCTTTGGGCCTGTAAGCACTATGGCGATACAAATGAAAAATAGTAACAATAAAGTGCTATCCTTCTTAATCTGAAGTGCTCACGTCTAAACAAAGGTATGTATTAGTCTATTTTTTCAGAATCTTTACATACAACTGCTTAAAATTACCAAGAACGTTCTACCACAGAGAAGGCATAGTTGCATAAAGATCACTACTCTAATGGGCAGATGAGAAAGCAGAACATGCCAAATGTCCATGTTTGATTCAGAAGCACAACTACACAGTAGAGGAAGTTTTGAGGCCAAAACTCCATTGAGAGTCAAAGGTTTCAGTCTTTTTTGTTTGATAGCTTATCCTGTAAGCAAATATGCCTACATATTTTTTGCTTTGACAACTGCAATGTTATGCATGACACTAGCTATTGAATACTCCCTTGCAAACTTATTTGCCTATACATTTCAAGTGCTTGAATTTTCATAATTGTCCTTCAGTTTTAGCCCTGAAAAACAAGGACTAAAACAGTTTGCACTATATACAGCCTGTATAACAAATGTCATAACATAAATCAGCAAACACATTTATTCATATTTTACTCACCTTTATACCAAACATATATAAAGTATACAAGTGACAGAGGTACATGTCAGTGAGAACATGAGATAGATATCAACTATATATGTGAACACTAGATATGGTCCCTGAGCTACAATATTCAGATGCAGTTTTGGTTAGGACCCATAATGAAAATAATACACTTCATATTTCTAGACCACTATGTCCAAAAATTTGTGCATATCTTAATATCTGAGAAAAACTCAAGGCTTTAGCCTCCAAAGAATGGAATGGTTCATATGGCTGAAGGAAGCCCAATTTCTTTTACAAATGTATAATTGCTATCTTATCTACTGCACACCTCCTTCAAAAAAAATCAAATCTAATACCAGAACAGACAAACTCTGCCAAGACATCTCCATTGCTATGATGATCAATAACCCCACAAAACACCTTTCAAGATCCCTAGGTCTTATACACACCTATCAAAGCATATGGTGTACCCCATCCAGTGCATTAAATGTCCCAATAACTATGTGGGTGAAACCAAACAATCACCAGGCTCTTGAATGAACTTACACAGAAAAATGATAGAAGACAGAAACCGTATCATCCTCTGGCAAACCCTTTTCACATAATGATCCCTCCACATCTGACCTCTCAGTCCTCATCCTCAAAGGAAAGACTTTCAAAAGATAACTTCATAATTCATAACTTAACTTCATAATTCTGCTGGACACTAAAACCCATGGATTTAACAGAAACACTGGTTTTATGGCTCATTACAATAATTTTTAATACATCCTACTCCATGCGAAACCCTTATTTTCCCTCTTTATTGTAATGGTCTCCCACAGCATGTGTGGAACTCTTATGCTTAAATCTGTGCCATCTTGTTTTTAGTTGACAAACTCTGGTTACTTTCTCCAGACCTCGAAATCTTGTCCCTTCAACCAACAGAAAGTAGTCTAATAAAATGTATTACCTTACCTACCCTCTCTCTCTCTCAAATCTAAAGGAGTTTTATTTGGGAGCTCATAGGCAATAAGAAAATATTCTGAGTGTCCAAGTACCATAAGCAACTAGTAATAAAATAACTGATTTGTCTTGAGGTATGGGTGCCTCGAGAGTGTAGCCATGATTATTTTAGAAGTGACAGAGTCCTGTGGCACCTTAAAGACTAACTAAAGTATTAGAGCATAAGCTTTCGTGGGCTAGTACCCACTTCGTCGGATGCATGCAGTGGAAGTATCCAGGGGCAGGTATAAATAGGTAGGCAAGAACCAGGTGGGAGATAACAGGGTTAGTCCAATGAGGCTGAACCAGCTTGTTATCTCTAATCAGGGAGGGTGAGATGTTCCTCTAGCAGCTGAATTTGTAAAGGTGAGCATTTTGCAGCAAAAAAACTTCAAGTCCAGACTACAAAGAGAGACTGCAGAGCTGCAATTCATTTGCAAATTTGATACTATCAAGCAAGGATTGAACAAAGATTACGAGTGGCTAGCTAACTACAAAAGCAGCTTCTCTTCTCTTGCTATTCACACCTCCAATTCAGCTGCTAGAGGAACATCTCACCCTCCCTGATTAGAGATAACAAGCTGGTTCAGCCTCATTGGACTAACCCTGTTATCTCCCACCTGGTTCTTGCCTACCTATTTATACCTGCCCCTGGATACTTCCACTGCATGCATCCGACGAAGTGGGTACTAGCCCACAAAAGCTTATGCTCTAATACTTTAGTTAGTCTTTAAGGTGCCACAGGACTCTTTGTCACTTCTGCAATTCCAGACTAACACGGCTACCCCTCTGATTCATGATTATTTTAATTATCTCTTAAGTTCATGTCTAGAGAAACTATAAAGACAGCCAGGGAAAAAGCAAGATGCACCAACAAGTTAGTTCTGTATATCTAACCAGTTCTGTATATCTAAACTGATTTTGAAAATGCATAGCAATACATTCTACTTAGGAAAGTATTTTCCATTTTCACTATCTAAACTTAATTTAATAGCTTTTGTAAATAGGTTTTCAGTATTGTGGCCTGATAGTAATTTCCTTGTCAAACAAATTTAAGACTATCCAGACTAGTTATGTGACATTCACATTACTCCATATGAAGGATTGTACTTAAGAAGTAATGAAAACAATCCCTACTGAGTGGTTCATAAGAATTAGAAGTGTTCATCATCTGAATGAACTGATTAAAAAGACTTGCAAACAAAGTTCTTTAGTGTAAATGACAAACTAAATAGTAAGAAATATTTTTTCTCCAAATGTTAAGCATTTTTTGCAATAAAAAAAAACATATTCAACAGAAGATGGGAACTTTCACACACTATTGGGTTGGGCAAAATCTCATTTCCGAAGACCTTCTTTGAACAAAGCTGGTGTAAGCAGAGTCTGGATGAGCTCACCCCTGAAATCTAGTGAGAGCTGTGAAAAGAGACTTCAGAAGCTGATCTAGTTTGTATGGATTCAGCCACCCTGCCTAGGTGTTCAGCATGATGGGACTGCTTGCCCAAATGATCACTTGTGGGTGGTGCTGGATCCCCAGTCTCCTTGTTATTGGGGCAGGAACAAAAAAAGGGCTGCTATCCTTGTTGTGTGAACCGAGAGCAGCAGAACTGTACCTGGCATACCTCAATGGAAGGACTCACCCTCAACTGAACAGCATTCACTAGGCAGGGGACATGGGTTCCAAAGCCCAATGAGTAGAGAGAATATGGGAGACAGGTACTTGTACCTGGTGGTGTAGGCCTTGTTTAAGATTCTAGGTACCATTTGATCCTCCCTCTCTCTCCCTCCGTGGTATAATAAGAAAGCCAGTTTAGACTCAATTAAAGAGTCTTGTTACATGCTGCAGAGCCAAAATGACTGATACCTAGGTCTGAGTATTAGACCTACTTTGGGACAGTGTGTCTATTTCAAGAGACTGCCCAGTGTGCACCAGCAGTGAGGCTTCCTCACTAACAACTGAAAACACTGTGCGGAGTTGGGTAGGGAAGGCTGAAAACATCTTGATGAGCTGGCAGCTGGTGGAGAAGCATGACCAACAGGGCAGCTGCTAGAGAGACGTGGCAAGTGGTTAGCGGAGAGGCACAATCAGCAGGGTAGCTGGCAGAGAGGCATGGCAAGCAGCCATCAGGGAAGCTGGTGGAGATGGCCAGAGCAGAGCCCTGAAGAGGCCTGGCAATCAGCTGTTGGGGCGATAAGTGAGTGCCCAAGCAGTGCAGCATGTAAGGTGCCTCCTTCCCCCATCCTGCCTTCCACACGGGGTGGAAGGTGAACTCTGCGGATGAACCTATGTACTCTGGGGCTGCACTGGCCAACGATAGCAACTGTAAGTGGAATATGGAGAAGGGACGGGCACATTAAAGGAACTTTTGGGTTGCTTGACTTAAGACCCTGAGGAGAAAAGGACACTGCCCAGCTACTTGGGGGTGGATTTTTTGCTCATGGTTTTTGTTTATGAGCCCTAGTTGAGGTATTTTCCTAAATTAATGCTGAGTTAATTCCCTCCTTTTATTAAAAGTTTTGCTGCACTCAGAATCTGCACTTGTGAGAGGGGAAGTATTGCCTCTTAGGTCTGGTCTTCACTAGGGGGAGAAATCGACTGAAGATATGAAACTTCAGCTACGTGAATAATGTAGCTGAAGCCGGCGCATCTTCAGCCAACTTACCTGCCGTCCTCATGGCGGCGGTGGTCGGTGGTGCACTCCCCCATTGACTCCAGCTTGCGCCTCTCAGCAAGCTGGAGTTCCGGAGCCGACGGAGGCACCGCTGAGGATCGATTTATTGTGTCTTAACGAGATGCAATTAATTGACCGCCAAAAGATCAATTGCTACCCGCCGAACGGGCAGGTAGTGAAGACATACCCTTAGAGGCATCCAGGGGGTGCTATGTAATTGTCCCAGATAACTGGGTGGGGGATCAAGGCAGTTTTTGAGTTGTATTGTTGAAAAGGAACCCCTAGATACTGAATCCGGCCCTTGTTGCTGCTGGCTCCACCTAGCAGAAAGGTTACACTGGGAAGAACGTTAAAATCTAATACAGTTATTAAAATTGAAGCCAGAGTTCAGCAGGGGTAACCATCAAGCAGTCACTAATACATAACCATTTACAATCTTCTAGTAGATAAAATAGTATCATCCAGCTCATTTTACTGCTTTTAAATAAATCAGTGGAAAAGTTCCACTAAGTATATGGTGTGTGAAAATGAGAACTTTTACAAAGCCAAGCATTTGGCATTGGGTCATTTGGTGTTCATGCCAATGAAGAGGATTTGGAAAGAAAGGGATATTTTTGTACATGCTTAAATCAAGATGATATTGACATGTATTTGGCTGAAGAGCTATAGACGTATTTTTATCCTGTGAGAGACAAGACAGAGGCCCAATTCTGCAGCTGATCCATGGGTGGAAGTCCTCATGAAGTCTTGAAATGAAACAATCTTTCAGAGGAAATATGACACAAGATGTGACTGCCTGATTGGCCCCCATGTGCACTAGACACAGATAAACAAAAACATATAACCATAAGCAATGTGAACTGCTGAGAAAAGATGGGGTTGGATGGGAGTCAAGGAAGGTGAAAAAGAAAGATGACTGATGTGAAGAAATAGGAAGGAGGGAGGAAAAGAAATTCACTACAAAGGGTGTAAGTAATAAGACACAGCACAGAGAGTGTTAATTATTAAAAAGTAGAAGACAGCTGTCAAGTTCAGGATCTATTTCAGCTGTATTCTCCCCATAGCATTGTATGGCTGTGAAACACAGACACTACGCCACTCAGACTAGAGGCTTTTCCCACACAAAATTCAAATGTTTTATATATTGGGGATAAAGTGAAATGATCTCATCTGTAATGCAGATGTTTATGGTCACTCCATATGGTCACTGGGGCATTACTTTATGCTTTTTGGACAATGCTGCAAGAATGTCACAAGACATTCCAGTGAATGCCGTTTTCCGTGTGGCTTGTGACATCTGGCACAAAATTTCACCAACTGAGGGGTGGAGGGAGCACAAAGGCAGACCTCCCCATTACACTAGTTCATCAAGTCTGTTGCAGTGTTGGGCTCCCGAGCCATCAAGCCCTTCTGGCCACACAGGAACAGACCAAATGGCAAACGATCTCTCAGGCTGACTGTTTGGCTAAGTGTTGAAGAAAACAATGATAGTATAAGGGGCCATCTATCCTTATATTCTACCACTATCCTTTTAAGAACTGTGGGATAAAGGAAATCCACCTGCTTTGAGCTATAATCATTAGGTGGTCATGTGCCTCACACATACTGCCCTGTTGGGAGCAGTGTAGAGCTACCCCACCCCAGGAGGTAGGTGCAAAGGAAGTGGAGAGAAGTGTAATGTTGTCTGGTTCTTATGTGAGCAACCCAGGGGAAAGATATTCCTTGTGCTCTCACCACCATGGGACACTGCTAGAACCTTTACCCAACATAAATTCCACAATGTCAATGTCAAAATCTGAAACGATCACAAACAGCCACCAGCAGAAGAATAAAATCACCAGAGCAGGCATTTCAGTAATCTCCATCCCTGCCTCTTCCCCAAGAACTTGAGAGAAGAGCGATATTGTAGCACGTCTGAAAGGATATTAGAGCCAGTCCTGAGCAGACTAAGTGGCCACTTACAGAGCTGAGGAGCCCTTATGAAAAGAGCCCTGTGAGTTGAAAGTGGCAATGCTCCACCTCAAGAGCCTCCACTGGCAACAACATTAGCAGTATATTGCCAGGATATGTGGCACTTACTCCACAGTGAGGATGGCTAGTCATTCACTTCTAAACTATTTCACTTTCTATAACTCTCTTTGGAAATATTCCACTGGAATAATGTTCTAGTGTTTAATCTCTGCTCAGAAGTTAATATGTAAATCAAACTAATTCAATGGCTTTTCCTTTTGCACACTCCAGCACATATGTGGTCAAACTTGAGATAAATGTTACTGTAATGTATAAAGTTCTCTAAACTTTGTACAATACAAAAGATTCACCTTTAAAATTTGAAGAAAGAAATATAGACTTATCAGCTAGAACTGCTTCCTTTATTTACAAATCCTTACTTCTATAGCATTTACATGTGATGTGACCTTTCAACCCTTCACTAAAATCAAGATCCTATACAACTATGGAACAAGAGTAACTTCAAACAGTCCTTACTCTCTGAGCTAGCCATTCACAGATGATGTGATCATGCACACTTCACTAGCGTGCTGCAACAACATAAATGCACTGACCACGTCTTTCAACTTCAACTGTTTGAAAGCTTTTGGTGTCTGTAGCTACTTTATTTAACAAACAAACAAAATCTGTTCAGAAGGAAACACACTGATCATAACAGCAGGCAAACCTATATTATCTCCCTTCTCTCTAGGTGTTGGATCACAAACAGCATTTGATACCGTACTAGTTACAGAACAGCTATTTCAACTCTGATATGTTTGAATATACTTGTGGTCATCTAAGTTCTCAGGGAATTTTTTACGCACCATCGCTGCTAAAAACGTTGTGGAAGCAGCATGGATAGAACATGAATTTTCCTGCTAGTATTAAAGCAAAAGAATCTCCAGTTGTTGTTTGCAGTATAGGACTTGAGAGACACTTGCACACTTCTAATTCCAGCCAGTGTAAGGCAGTGGAATGCAACAGAAGGAAGTTAATGGCTACATCTCATCTGGCAAGCCTTCAGATTAAGCATGATGGCAATGCAAGGATATTGTTGTGGTTAGTGAACCTTTAGTGCTTAAGGTGTTTGCAAGAGAGCTTCTTTATTCTGTATTGGGTTGCAGCAGGTCATGCATAAATAAAAGAGCTTCACAGAACCCCACCAGACACAGTTTGGTGAGCCTTAAAGGCACAGCCTTCAATAGCACATCTTTCCTTCCATGCCAAAACAAACAAAAAAGCCCACACTAATGCAATACACAATTACAAATCTAGCAACTAATCTTACTCACCGTGTTCACTTAGTATTTGAGGTGCCTTGCACTCTCACTTGGACCTGCAGGAGTTCCCTGGAAAATCAATGAGATAAAAACCCAGAACAAGTGAATGTGCTACCTCTTGCCAGCAGCAGTGCCCTACTACTGTTATCCCAGAGTAGCCTGTCCACTTGCTCTTGTTGTTTCATATCCTGAGGCTCCATTATCTCAACTTCCTTTGGTTGTTGCCTGTCTGAGACTCTCTTGTGCAAAACAGCAGACTAAGTGCCTCTTACCTTCCTTTCTTCTGGGATTTGGAGAAAGTATCGTTTATTCCTATATAATGTGTGTCCATCTCAGGAGACTACCTCATATGTCCCTGTGATAATGTCTAGTGACACCAGTGCAGTTTGCAACCATTGTTTCCCATCACGGTGAGAGCATGTCATTTTCTTAGGACACCAAATCATATTGAACATTTTGATTGACCTTGTCTCCATACAGCTGCAGGTCCTCAGTGACTCTGACATTAGTTTCTAACAGTGCAGGTATTCTTGTTGTCAGTTTTCTGTAGACTGAGATGTCAGCTGGTGACTACCCATGATTCATTGATGCAGTTATATAATTCAACTGTGCTAAATATGGATCAGCGTCAGACTCCGCAGCCTTTCACTAGGTGCTTTATTTTGACATTTTCTACCAATTCATGGACTGGGGATAATAGGGACACTTACTTTACTGCAAACTGCTTAAACTTATGTCCACTAAACTGTGACCGATTGTCCAACATTACTATGTCAGGTATATCATACCTAGCAAAAACAGATTTGATATGCACAATCCTTTGCTTCTAGAAAGGCTCTCAGGAAAATAAGAATAATAGTCTAGAACAAGTATATTATTTTTTTCCAGGCAGCATAAATAAATCTTTGCTTTGGGAGCCAGTTTTTCCCATGCCACCAACACAGAATCTTTTCCTTGATTTGGTCTGCATATCTGGCCTAAGCAACAACCTTTAACAGTTTCCTCAATGTCGCTTTTCATTTGAGGCCAGTAGAAAACATCTCTGGCCCTTTCCTTATATTTTTCAAACCCTTCAACATATTTTTTCCCTGTAGTACCTTAAGAATTCCCATGCTGAAACCTATTAACAGAATCCCATCTATTTCTGAGAGCTTTCCCTAAAATTGATATTAGGGGCTATCCTAGTCCCCCTGTGCTAATAGCTTCAATTACTTTCTACAGAGTCTAATCCTGAGCAATAGCTCTGGTAATCACATTTCATCTGATATGGGATAGGTTTTTTCCATCCCAGATTGTGGTGCTGTCACCATCCTCTTTGTGCATGCTGTGCAGACTCTGGTACTTCCAAAGTGATAACACACAATTCTTGCATCTTTTCCTACGTGCTGGGTATTGACTTGGCTTGTGTTGGTTGCCACAGCATCACATGCTATTGTTGCTGGACTCCAACTGTGTGGCATGACTGTGTCTTAAGTCTCTTTTCCTGTGGTATTTTGGATTCTCTATCAATTTTACAGTGTCAGAACACTGTCCATTTTCCGAAGTCTTCATTCTGGACTGGGGGACTTCCTTTGCTTGTCAAATTCTAATTGCTTTTTCAAAGGTTAACTCTGGGTCTTATGGTATTCTATGCATTTTGTTCCAAATTGCAGGCATGATGTGGTCTCTTATTGAGGACTCAGCCCCACAAAATTTCAGAATTCAGCCTTAGATCAGTCACAAAATCTTCCATGGTTTTATCTTTTTGTACTTTCTATTTAACAACATTTCTCAGATGTTCCCTTTCTCCATGCTGTGTGGTACATCTCACATTTCTGTAACACAGTTTCACAGTTATTCTCCTCTGCCTGAATCAGCTGAAAAAAGTGAAACACAAAGTGCTTCAGAACCAGCTAGTGTCAGAAACAAGGCTACCTTCTCACTCTCTTCCTTTTTGCTGGCACCCATTTGCTTGTAGATCACTGTTTAAACTTTCTCCAATTGTTTCCCACATTTTCAGAATGTTACTGCTCCATTCTTCCACTCAGGGTATCATCCTAGCTCCTTTTTACTCCTGGTACCACGCGGTGTTCAGTGATCCCTCAGTGATTAATAAGGTGACCAGATGTCCCAAATTTATAGGGCCAGTCCCAGTTTTGGGGTCTTTTTCTTATATACGCTCTTATTACCCCCACCTCCTGTCCCGATTTTTCACATTTGCTATCTGGTCACTCCAGGGTGCTTGAAAAATATCTCCTTTATTGTGTGTCTGGTTCTGACTGCCTGTGCATAACAGCTTCACAGTGCTCAACCCAGACTTTCCTTCTGGGAAGCTTAGATCTTAAAGGAACTGTCCCTGCTACCACAGATGTGTATGGACTCCAGATCTTACATATCGTAAGCTAACTGTGTCAAGTCACATTCTGGGTTGCTTCATAAAACCTAACCTGTCTTTGGTATAACAGCACCAATATTGTTTGAAAGTGAATTGGAGGCTGAAAACAAGCAGGTCTTGTGTTTTCTAGAGGCTATTTAATAGTCAAAATTATAGTACCCTGTCACAAGCTAAAATATACAAAAGGATAACAAAAAAAATTGGGCAGTATTTAACGACTTTACAACGATACACTATTTTTTAACTTTTCTGAACTATTTGTAGGATTCAAGATGTTTAAGTTTCATTTTGCAATTTAGTGATTTTTCTGGCTCAGTCTGTCTCACTTTAAAGTCTCAAATTCCACTGGGAAAGTTTCTTATGCAATATTTAAAATTTGAAATAAAATGCTGAGGCAGCATGGATCTTAATTATTTAGTTTCTGACACATACTCTCCCTTTAAAAATTCAGTGTGACTGCAGATCTAAAGGATGTTTCCATAAATAAGTTATCTTTTTGAAGCTCTAATAAAATTCAGAAAGCATTCCAACAGTTCTCAGCTGATCACAGAAATACATGTGAAAACAGAAGACTGAATAATAGTTGGTGGGACCAAATCATTCTAGAATGTTGGGGGTTTCTTTAAAAATTAGGCTCAAAATGAGTTCCTTTAACAAAAACTGCATGACATTTTCCCCAAGTATTTTGATTCCTAGAAATTAAAGGCCGAATACAACTACAGAGTCAGCTTTGCACTTATATACCACAAACCTGTTCTGTGATAAGTGGAAAACATTCCAAATTAATGAAAGAAACCTCAAAAGACCATTCATTAATAATTATGTGTATACATAAGATTCTATTCAGTTAATCTCTTTGAATACAAGTCAGGCAAGTGTGCATGCACTTATTGGGATGAATATTTTGCTGGAATAACTCACTTCAGTGGAATCATGCCAGGGTGAATTTTGTCATTAACTACAACTTGAGTGTGTAGGTTTATTTTCACTTGGGAAAAAACAGCCTACATTCTAATCCCAGAGATGACTTCACCCCCAGCACATTAGTTTAACTTGCATGCTCTGCTACGTACTGAAGTGTTTTTGCTGTCAGATTATACTTGAAAAACAAATCATATCTGAGGTTCATAATTATCCATGGCCTGTTTATATGGAGTACCGACTTCTGGAGAGTAGAATATAAAGAACAGGGTTTAGGAATTTAAATGACTTGTTCTGGAAACTGCCAAAATTCCTTGCATGAAATACTCAATAGTAAGGTACAGCAAAGCAATTCATATACTATGAAATGTCAGATAAGAACATAAAAGCATAGCATATAATTTCCTTCAAGATATAGTCGTTTCTAGTGCTTACTGGAAGTTGTCAATTTGACAATTTATATAAAATCAAAACTTGCTTTCAACCGAATACTAGAATAATCAAGCTAAAGATTAGGAGTAACACTGGAGTGCCTGATCTCTTATGGTACAGTGGGGCAGCAAAGGGATTAAAACTGAAATTCTATTTGGAGTTTGTCACAATCTTCTCTGGCTTGCAGATATGGCATGACTTGAAATCTGTGTCTCATAGTAATCCCCAGCTGCCTTTTAAACCATTTCTCTAGGAAGTTTAAATAGGTTTACAAAGTGTTGCCATGTAAATATCAGAAACAAAACAATTACCACCGCAGTGTGTTTTTTGTTTATTTAGAGAAGCATTATGTAGTAAGATGATAATCCAATCACTCTATTTAACAGGATGTTGCCATATTAAAGAGTGAGTCTCTCTACACCATCCAGGACACGTTGCTCTGGTAGTTTTATTAAATTAAGTGAAACTGCTAACTCTCTGATGTTTATCAAACAATGTGGGTCTACCAGAAAAACTGGACAGGGTGCTGCGGTTTTTATAGATGAATGTACTTTGAGTAATGTATAAGTATAGCCAAATATCTAAGTATCTATTTGACCTTTTGACTATTTTGCTACGTAACTGATCTGCTAATTTTTCTGAGAGCCTCCCATGTTTTTTTGAGTCATTCTTCCATGTCTGGACGTTTTTTTCTTTTTACAGTGACAGGTTGTTAGTAGTCTAGCAGTTACCGCAAATGAGCCATTAATTCATTTCTTTGAATGTAACTATTTCCAGGAGGATTACCAAAATATAGTTCAATAATAAATAGCTAACAATATGTAACATTTGGTTATGAATTGCATCCCAATATTATCAAATGATTGGGTATGTGCACCATATATGCATAAGCTCTCCTCTTTCACCACAATTTCTCTACCATTTATCCCTTTCAATTTCTTTCTGTATATCTTTTAACCTGACTGGCATGAGGCACCATTGAAACAACTTCTTAAAGACATTTGCTTTGATCATGCTACAGACTGATCCCTTCCCCTCCACCCCCCCACCCCCAGATTAGAGCCCATTCCTCTGTGGTAATTTGTCTATCCAAATCTTTTTCCCCACCATCTCATACATAGACATTTCTTTATTAGTGCCTTCAGCACCTCAGTATTGTGTTTCTAGAAAAGTTTTATACAGAAAACTAACATCTATAGAAGTGATGGCTTCTGGTGATCAGGTGGTAATAAAAAAAAAATCAATAACTAATTTATATCACTCTTTCCAGACCACTTTCATAATCTCCAGCTGCTCTAAGAGCCTCTTGGGGTGATTTGTAGCTGGCAAAAATTAAAGCAAATTTCAAACTTCTCCAATTTGCATGGACTCTCAGTAAATTGGAGAAGTTTGAAATTTGCTGTATAAAACAACTAAGAGACCTATACATATACTGCTTTTCTTAAACTTGATGGTTCTTCTCAAACCCCTTGGTAAATATGGCTCTGTCTCAGCCTGAGCAGCTGATAACTTCTCCCCTGCCTCTCTGTAAGGCAGATCTTTTAACAATTTTGTTTCATCTCCAGGTTCTCAGCTGTGTCACCAGGGATGGGGCTAAGAAGTTGCCACTTCACAGCAGTTAACCTGTGTGGGGATGCTCTTTATATAGGCCAGTGTTTTGCCTTTCCTGCTTGATTTCTCTAACACCACAGTCTGATCTAACTCCATAGCAAGTAATGCCAAAAACAAATGCACTAAGGCATGCACAATACTTATACAAAATAATAAAGGCGTTTTCCAGTTCTTTTCACTCTTTACTATACTAATAGTGATATATAGCTCCCATTCACAACAGCCAAGATGGGGATTAATAACGCACGCTTTAGTGGGCACAATAAGGGTGTGGTTAACTCTGGTACATAGTGAGTTATGAGGTCCACTGTTTAAGTCTAAGCCTTTCCTAAGCTTTATTAAATGCCCAGATGTCACTGATGTTATTTTCCAGTGCCTTCATGTTCCCACAAGCAATCCACACAGAAGTATATTTTCACAAGTGACCAGAAGAGCACTTATTTGCTATTAGGACTATTAGTTGAGGACTGCCAACTATAAATTGGCTTTATATAATCCTTAAAACATCTGAAGCCAGATCCTCAGCTGGTATAAATTGGCATAACTTCTTTGAAGTCAATGAATTTATACCAGCTAAAAATATGGCCTTTGAGTTCTTACCTATACCTAACCATGGAATTTTTTGAAGGGTCACTGTCACAATAACCCAGTCCTGGAAAGTTCTTGCCTTACCATGGAAGACAGCTGTTATATGTTTACATATATTGCCACCACTACCATTATGGTTTCAACTCATTACTGTATGATTCTTCCCTTTTTTAGTATTTTAGTTTTATGGGATAAGAGCAATCTGGAAATGCTCTGGAAAACAGGGTAAATAGTGCGGAAACAAAATTTGCAAACAATACAAATTACTTAAAATAGTTAAGCCCAAAGCAGACTGCAGAGAGTTACAAAGGGATCTCAGTGAACAGGCTGATGGAACAAAATGGCAAATGAAATTCGGTGGTGATAAATGCAAATTAATGACTATAGGAAAACATTACCCCGATTATACATACGAAATGATACAATCTAAATTAGCTGTTACCACTCAAGAAAGATCTTGGAATCATTGTAGATAGTTTTCTGAAAACATCCACTCAATGTGCAGTGGCAGTCCAAAAAAAACCTATCAATGTTAGGAACCATTAGTAAAAGGATAGGTAATAAAATAGAAAATATAATATCACTATATACATTCATGGTATGCCCACACTTTGAATAATACATGTAGCTCTGGTCACTCCATCTCAAAAAAAGATATCAGAAGTGATAGAGGTTCAGAGATGAGCAACAAAAATGATTAGGGATATAGAACAGCTTCCACAGAAGGTGAGATTAAAAAGATTGGAACTGTTCAGCTTAGAAAAGAGATAGCAAAGAGGGCATACAACAGATGTCTACAAAATCATGAATGGTGTAGAAAAAATGAATAAGGAAGTGTTAAATACCATATTCCAATAATACAAGAACCAGGAGTTATCTGGTGAAATTAATAAGCAACAGGTTGAAAACAACCATAAGCAAATACATTTTCACAGGGTACACAGCCAGCCTGTAGAACTCATTGCCAGAGCATATTGTGAAGGTTCAAAAAAGAACTAAACAAGTTAATGGAAGATAGGTCCATCAATGGCTACTAGACAAGATGGTAAAGTATGAAACCCTATGCTCTGGGTGTCCCTAATGCTCCAACTGCCAGAAGCTAGGATTGGACAACAGGGGATGCATTGCTCAAAACTGCCCTGTTCAGTTCATTCCCTTTGAAGCATTTGGCACCAGCTGCTGTCAGAGACAGGATACTGAGCTAGATATACCAGTGGTGTGACTGACCCAGAATGAATGTGTTTATGCTCTCAGTGTAAAGAAGAAATGAGGGATTGTCATGGGACACTGAACACTGGGGGAAAAAGAAAACTGTCTCTACTGCAATCCTATTTAGCAGGCAACACTGCAGAGAGCAGGAGCAGAGGGTCTCATTCCCTTGTCTTAGGCCACAATCTTGCAATGGCATATCAAGTCTGTCTCCACTATAGCTAGCATTTGCTTCACAGCTGCAATGATGTGCAGTTTTAACATCCTTCTCCTGAGTAGGCTTATTCATGAAGCCATCTTTGGCAAACGTAGCCTTAGAGAATGACTTTAAATATCTCTATGAAAAACAGCAAGTTAAATTACATTAAAGGGAACATCCAAAATTACTGGTTTTAAAACCTAAACCTCACTGCAAAGTAGTATGGTGATCACTAAGCAAATTGCTATAAAAGCAATAAGTCTGTTTTCTTAGCAATACCAAGAGGATCTTTCCCATTGTTCCGCCAAGATTCACAGCAGTCACAGATATGTTTAGCTCTTTCTGGAATTCATCACTGCAGTACAGCTGTTGTCTCAGCCAGAGAAAAGTGTCAGCCTCCTGGAGAGTCTTAATTAAATAAAAGGCAATTTTGCAGGGTGGGGGAAGTATCATTAAGGAGTCAGCCTTACTATTTATATGCCATGTGCATAAACAATTTTGCTGTTTGATTACGTTTACAAATTACATGTAAAGAAAAAGCAATAGCAAAATTATGGCTTTGATAAGACATTACCAGAACTTGGACTGAGGTAGTGACACTCTTCTGCTATTCATCAATGAGAATTTCTAAAGATCTATGGCCCAAAGTGTTGAGCATCTGAATCAAAAGTTAAACATGTGAGTGGTTTGATTTTTGCAGGAGCGGAGCACCTGCAGCTCCTGCTAAAATCAATGGGAGTTGTTGGATGCTCAGCACTCACTGGTAGCAGTGGAGAGAGAAGACAGTTCTCTCAAGTGCCCAAATATAGCACAAGGTGCCTAAGGGCTTCCAAGCTCAGTTTTGGGCTCATATCTTCCACACTCATTTGATAGTTTTGATGTAAAAATGGGTTCACATCAAACAAGGTTTTATTCCTTGTCTCTAGACCAGCTACTCATCTTCAGTAGCAACAACTGCTCTACTCCCCATGATGCTATGCAATTCTTCTCCAGTTTGATACTGTAGTTAATCAGTCCCACCCTAAAAAACCAGGCCACCAGGGACAGACTGAGCAGATGGGAAGGTGTGCGTAGAAGCCTCTTATTTGAAGATATGTCCCTTTACACCTATTAGAATTGCAGGAGGGAGTTATTTGCTTGGTGCTGGGTGGGACAGGTTGCAACTTCTCAGCAAATACTAGCTAGTGGGAGAACAGTGTATCCTTGAGATAAGCTATTTCCATCTCTGTGATGGGGCTGAGCGGCCCCGCACTGGTACTGCAGGGGTTAACCCTTCCCTCTGTGCTGAGGAAGCCCCACCCCGGAAGCCCTGCTGGGCATGCTCCAACTGGAGGAGCAGTGTAAAAGCCTGCAGAGCTGCTCAGTTGGGGCTGACCGCTGGAGGGGAAGGACACATACTGCCAGCTCCTACGGAGGTACAGCCAGGATCCTGGGTTCCAGAGGCCAGCCCAGCAGAGATGCAGCTGGAAGCCCATCCGGACGTCGGCCCGGAGGGGGAACGCTGCAGGAGACCCCTGGCAACCGAAAGCCCAGTAGTACGGGTAGGAAGTGACCCAGGGAACTTTTAAAGAGACACGCACGCTCGGTGTGTTGTGGGTGGATCCCCGCCGAGCTTGGGGCAGGGAAGCCCCACCAACAGCTGAGCCCTGGGTCGGGACCCGGTGCAGTGGGCGGGCCTGGGTCCCCCTACCCCCGCAGCCACTGGGCTGCCTCGCCCCGAGACTCAGGGGAAGTTTATGGACTCTGGCCATTGGGCCGCGCTACCCCCAAGAGAGGGGAACTTCATTGACTCTGGCCGCTGGGCCACGCTGCCCCGAGAGAGGGGAACTTCATTGACTCTGGCCGCTGGGCCACGCTGCCCCGAGAGAGGGGAACTTTATTGACTCTGGCTGCTGGGCCACACTGCCCCGAGACGAGGGGAGCTTTATTGACTCTGGCCATTGGGCCACGCTACCCCGAGACGAGGGGAGCTTTATTGACTCTGGCCATTGGGCCACGCTACCCCGAGACGAGGGGAACTTTAGGGACTCTGGCCCTTGGGCCGCGATATCCCAAGAAATGGAGGAACTTTATTGACTCTGGACAGCGGGCCGTGCTACCCCAAAAAAGGGAGGAACTTTATTGACTCTGGCCAGTGGGCCACGCTGCCC